>CM077551.1:13807500-14407500 GCA_039657385.1 Citrus x changshan-huyou | reverse complement strand
AACTATGTACCAAGAGTTTGATAAACTGCTACGGGAAGTATGGATCCTCAAAATTAACTTGAAACATCCAACAAAAAATTTGGACTTCAGTGAAAAAAGGGTGAATATAAAGCAAAAAAAAATAGTGGGATGCTAAATAAAAGAGTTCAACCCAAAAATTGGAATTGCTTATTATGATTTTGATAAATGTTAATGGAAAGTGGGGATCTAAAAATAAAATATTTACCTAAGATTTTTTAACTCAATGTAAACATGAAATATCCATATGAAAGTTAGAATTTAATGAAAAGAGTGAGAATATAAAATAAAAAACTGATAGTTAACTAAATTGAAATAAGTTACCAAAAATTAAATATATTTAAATGGAGAATAAGAATTTAAAAAGTAAACTTGAAATATTCACCATCATTCTTGGAAGATGACAGAAAAGTGGAAATTAATGTGACTATTTTATTATATATTTTTATAATTTTTATAATTTTTCATTCTATATATAAATTTAAAATTATTAAAATATTTTATCTTATTTAATTGTAATTTTCCCTCTTTTCCTATTTATTATTATATTTTTCCATTAAAAACAACTAAAAAATAATTTTTATTCTATTTACCGATTCAAAATCGATTATAGTGGTTTTCTGCGCTTAATGAGATATAGCGATGCATTATATAAATAAATAAATATAGATACATATATGTGCGTGTATGTATGTATGTATGTATGTATGTATGTATGTATGGTATATTTATATGTATACGTACCTCATTTTGTGAGGATGTCATTCAAATACCAAAAAAAAAAAATGAATTTTAATACATTGGAGATCGCGTTTTTTTTTTTATCTCCAACGTTAACCAATCTTGTTTACATTATTAGTTCAAATAACTTCGAAATAATTTATATAAAAAAACAAACAAATAACAGCATTCGGATTCTAGGAAACCCACTCGGTAAAACCCGGCCCACGCCCGGAAAAAAAAATCCGGATTTTGAAGGGTTTTTGTTAATCCCCCTCTCTGCCCCAACAAAACAATACAGAGTATTGAGGGTTTTTCATTCTGTGACTTGGACTCTGTAGCTAGCGACTCATTGAAGGCCAATCAATGGCGAAAAAACAAAAACGTGAGAGATTTCAAAACCCGCAGCCATTCCTGCCTTCGAACGACGATGACAAATCTGTGGCTTCCTCAAAGAAACGATCCAAGGCTGCCAAGCACCACCAGAAACAAGATAAAGTAATTTTCTTTCTATTTTTTTGCTTTTTATTGGGTTCGTACTTGTTTGTTTGTTTGATTACTTGTGTGAAGTTTTACAGATGATATCGTCGGGGATTAGTTCGAAGATTCTGAAGGAAGCGATGATTCAGCAGAAGGAGGTTCTAGAAGAGTCCGAAGAGCCTAACGCTACCAAAAGCGCCTTCGTTTTTGCTGAAGAAGAGCAGAGCAAGCGACGAGTAGAAGAAGATGAAGATGATATTGATGATTTCGGTGGTTTTAATGAGACTCAAAGTCAATATGGAAATTATGAGGTCAGTGCTTAATGTTTATTATTGTTATATATATTTTTTATTAATTTGGAAGTGCAAGCTAAGGATTTTATTATAAATATACCTGTAGCAAACTAATGCTTTATATTTATAGGTAAGGGTTTTGTAAAATGGGAATAAGGAATGAATTTGAGAACAATTGAGGTGAAATACTGAATAATTTTTTTTGGAGAAAAACCTATGTGTTTTGTGGTTTTTATGTTTAATTTTATCTTAGTTTCTTTTGTTGTTTGAAAAAATGTTGACAACATCGTTTAGTTGTTTTTTCAATTAAACATAGTTCCATAAGCTGAGTTAATTTTTTATTTTGAAATAAAATGGTGGCCGGTGGTCACCCTTTTTAAAAAAAAACAACAATTTTCATATTTGATGTACAGAAAACTGGTTTCAGAGCCTAATGGGTTTGTTTATTCTTGTCCTTTTTATTTAAAGCAGGAGGAGATTGATGAGGATGATGAGAGATTACTGGAGGCATTTCTATCAAAGGATGCTGGTCCGCAAGTTACACTTGCCGACCTCATCATCAAAAAAATAAAAGAAAACGATGCAAACATTGCTTCAGGAGGTTGTTGTCATCATGATCATCAAATGGTCATGTCGGTGTCTTTTCTGATTTTGTTGATTTTAATCTTCTTTAAATTTCTGTTTGTTTTGGAATTATGCAGAAACACGGCCTTTGCCCAAGTTGGATGAGTCATTCATAAATTTGTATAAAGGGTAAGTTAGTTTATGTGGTTTGATTGTGTTTCTATTGAAAATGCACCATTTTATTCACCTTCTAACTTGTTCACATTTTAACTCTTTTTTCTCACTAATTGGCTTCCATTCATGTTTATGGTGTTATTGGGATGTTTTGCCATGGAACTATTTTTTGGTCAATATGGTAAAAGAAATTTATTAAAGGTCCCATTATTGGAATGTGCAGAGTTGGCGAGTTTCTCAGTAAATACACAGCAGGAAAAATGCCCAAAGCCTTTAAGCACATCCCTTCAACACAAATGTGGGAGCAGGTCTTGTACCTTACTGAACCCGAGAAATGGACACCTAATGCAATGTTTCAAGCGACACGAATTTTCTCTTCCAATCTGAATGCCAAGAAGGCAGAACGCTTTTACAAGCTTGTTTTGCTCCCTCGAATCAGAGATGATATTCGAAAGAACAAGAAGCTGCATTTTGCTCTATATCAAGCTTTAAAGAAATCTCTGTACAAACCTGCTGCATTTAACAAGGGAATATTGTTCCCGTTGTGTAAGGTTTGTCTTTCAGTACAACACCTTGAGTCCTGTCTACTGTATAAGCACATATATAATTTATTACAGTATATGGACTTCTGGGCGTACCCATATGTATAGAGTGATGTTCATGTTTAAGATATTCCTTTTTTTTTTCCAATTGATGTTAGTCGTTAGTGCATGCAAATTCACTCATTCACCACTATAATCTCAAGTGGAAATGCGTTGTGGCAGCTCTGTTTTGGGTAATATGGGAGGAAAGAAATGTTCATATTTTGGAGGGGAAAAGTGGAGACAGCTGTGGGATAGAGCTCGTCTTCTTGCTTCACTTTGGGTTTTAGTTTGTAAGGAGTTTCAGTATTCATCCTTTTTCTTCATACATCTAAACTTTGTACAGAACATGTACTCCCTAGTTTTTGTTTTCTTAGTGGACAGCTGGTTCACTATCTCTTTAAATTCTTCTTCATTAATACATTTTTGAGTTTTATTAAAAAAAAAAGGTGGCAATGCATTTATAATGCAACTTTTGTTAGCTTTGGTCATTCACAATTGTATATGAAGTCTACAACTGTGCAGTTACATTTGTTGCTGGGTTAATGGGTCACTCATATTCATCAATCAGATCAAATTCTCGACCACTCTGAATTTCAATTTGCATAGTCTGAATTTGTTATGTTGATGGGATAGACGGATTTTAGAGTTATGTTATAATAACTTTACTTGATGTTCAGTCAGGGACATGCAACCTTAGGGAAGCTGTCATCATTGGGAGCGTTATTGAAAAGATCTCCATTCCTATGCTCCATTCAAGGTATGTTCTATATTTCTGGGTTTCCTAAGGCATATACAGAAAACCTTAGTTTACTGGATTCTGGAATGTATAACATAGATTCATGGCATCTGCAGTTGTCAGTTCTCAGTATTGTCATTTCAGGAAGTTTATGAATTTTAATTTAAGAATTTTCTGCAATGATCATAAGAATTTTTCACTAAATGATTATAGTGTCTTTCTAAAAAGACTTAGAGAAATGCAATCTGCATAAGCATAATTAGTTGTTTGAGTATTTTATTTATCTGCAATTTTTATCAAAACATACAAGTTCCTGACATCTAGCCTATTTATAAATGCCTGTGCCATTTGGTTTTGGCAGAGTATAAACTTCTGCCGTATGAAATCAATATGATTTTTTTTCCTTGAATATTGATTTTTTATTTTTTTATCCAGGTGTTTTATTCTTATAAAGTTAACAACATAGTTCTATTATGCTGTAAATTATTTGATCCCCTTCCATTGTGGAAGATTCTCATTAGTAGTCTTTTGGATTTTTTTGCTGAATATTGCATGTTTTATAGTATTTTTTTTAAATTACTATTTTATTTAACAGTGAGAGTGTACAAATACACTCTCATTTGAGAGTAATTTGTACTGCTTAGTAGTGATGGTTTCCTTGGCTGGGAATTTATTAGTTTACCTTAGTAAAACTTGTCAAAAAATGCTTGCTTGATGAAAATGAAGCTCCCATCCTAGGAAATAGTTCTTCATATGGAATATTGCTTTCAATTAGTTTGGCCCGGTTAATATAATGCAAATCATGAATGGATTATTGACATCAAAGAGCATAGATCACTTGATGATTTTCTTCTAGATAATTCTTTTTTGATTGCCTAATTACTTGTAAAGAATTTCATTATTTCTTTTTCCTAAAAACTAATGCATATATTTGAAGCACATGAAAGCTAGTTGATTCTCTGTATTTCTAGTTGCTAATTGGAATATTTGGTGTTCTGCCACAAGATGAGCTAATTTTGTTTTTCTGGTTGCCAAAACATTGTACTTTAATTTCAGTAATTCTGTTGTACACAAGAGATGCCTTAACTCAAACTTCTTTTTAAAATTGCAGTGTTGCACTACTCAAGCTTGCAGAAATGGAATATTGTGGTACAACAAGGTATTCAAATTTCTAATATCAGGCTAAAATGAATTTTCCCCCCAAATTTGTATTTGTGTCCACTGTCCACAAAGTACACATTTTTTAAGCTGTGCCTGTGTGGAAAAAGAATAATGCTACTTACCTCAAATTTAATAGGAATATATGATGCACGCGTGTTTGTTATAATGCTAAGATGAGAAATAATGTGATTAGAGTTACTGTGAATCAAGGTTTTAGCAATGTGTGTGTGTGTGAGAGAGAGAGAGAGACCGCTTAATCAAAGAAATTCACCTTTCAGAGTAGTAAAAGATAATTTCTGAGGCAAATCATTTTTATTGTTGTAAATGATTCGAAAATCACGTTATAATACTCATTGGTTATTCATTGTAGTTACTTTATAAAGCTACTCCTGGAGAAGAAATATGGCTTGCCATATCGTGTAGTTGATGCTATTGTTGCTCATTTTATGAGATTTCTTGAGGATACAAGAGTAATGCCTGTAATATGGCATCAGTCTCTCCTTGCATTTGTACAAAGGTTAGTAGCTTTTTTCATTTTTTTTTTAAATTGCCACTATTGGTTCTAAGTTTAATCTAAACCTGTAGGTGTTAACCACAAAAGAATCTGTAGATATGATAAATTGACATTTAAAGTATGGGACAGCAAGTAAAATGAGATTTAATACCTCTTCGGGATTATAATTTATCAAATGATGCCTTTATTGATTTTGTTGCTGATTTCTGCTGTCCCACTTAAGAGATGTATTACAATTCATATGTATGACTTGAGATACAATGGGAGAAAAGAGTGAGTGGAGGAAGGAGATCGGGATTCTTTTCATATTTTACCCTTTTTTTTTTTTAAATATTGATTTCTTCCAAGAAAAGCTCTTTGTGGTAATGGATGCTTTTTATTTCCTTTTATTTTGGTGAGATTTAAGTTGAAACCTTGCATAGATATTTGTTTTGGGTGAAACTTGAGTTAGACGTTGCGCTTGGGGAAAGTAAACTTTAAAACTTCAATTCAATGACCAAATTAGGAAAACAAGAAATATCAGTATAGCTGGAACAAATATCAGTCTTGAGATAGGGAGTTATAAATGGTTCTAACCTTGTATAGGGGTGATTGGGTATACTTTTGTGTAACGCAAATAGTGCTAGCCTTTGTTTTCTGAGTGGACAGCTGGTCCACTATCTGTTTTTACATCTGCTTTATTAATACATTTTTCAGTTTCGTATCCAATATATATATATATATATATATATAGCTGTAACAATTGGCTTGCAGCATATCAGATGGCTAGCAGCTTCAGAGCCAAATCTGCCCTGATTAGGGATCAATATTGGTTGTTAAATGTATTGGTGCCACCATCATTGTAAACTGAAAAAATCTGTTACATTACACTTAGAGACTTATTGAAAAGAAGTGTAGATTGATCGGTGTATATTGTTGTCTAGAATATGGATAAAATGTCTCTACCCCTGTGAAGCTTTCAGTTTTGTCAAAATCATTGACGCCTGGATTTTTCCCTGAGATGGCTGCTGTATAAAATTATTTTGCAGATACAAGAATGAATTGCAGAAAGAAGACAAAGATGACCTCAGAATTCTACTTAAAAAGCAAAAACATAAACTAGTAAGATTATCGTTCCTAATGCCAATAATTGTCTCACTTCTGTTTGTTGGATCATCTGATTTGCATAAGTACTTGTTTCAGCAGAATATGATTTCTATGCACTCCCTCTTGACATGCAGGTTACTCCTGAAATTATTAGGGAGCTTGATAGTAGCCGCAATCGTGGTGAAAAGGAAGGAGATCTCGTGTCAATTTATATCCTTTGCTTTGTGAAAAGCATCACATTTTCAAAGTATATTTACTTTGAGGTGTTTGTGAACGTTTATTTCTTTCTCCCTGGTTTTTGTCTCAATTTGGGTTTTAGTTTTGCTTTTATCAAGCTTCTTAATTCCATTTGTTTGTTTGCTACAATAGAACTGTGGTCAAGGAGGATATATACAAGAGTTTCTTTGAAACAGCGTTCACTGTCTATTGTGGTCTTTAGATGTGTTTTATATAAATGCTCATAGCTAAGATATTTTCACAACACATGATTACATAAGTATGTTTGTTGCATGCCAAAACAACCTTGGTGTTGGATGCTTTCTTATGGATGCTAACAGTCAAGGAAATTTTTAATTAGATGCATTCTTATGAATGACATTTCTTAAGGAATTTACATAATTTGACTTGTTCATAAGTGTATTGATGGTATCAGATGACGATGTTAGATGCATGTATGCATTCCACTGTTGCTTTTTATACTTCGATACCATTAACGATTTATGCAAGCACTTGGATTTTTCCTAGTACCTTTGAATGATTCAACTCCTTGACTTTTCATACCATATCCTATGTCTGTGATCAATAAAACAATCGAGGAAGATAGGTTTGATATTCCAGATGTACCTATGGAGGAGGATTGAGTATCTATGACTACCAATGTCGTCAATTGCCTGGTATGGTGCTCTGCTTCTGCTTTGTCTTATTATTATTCACGTAGATGTATTTAAATGAAATACTTTAATGTCTTTATTTTTGGGTGGTTTTTTTCCTGTTTTGTTAATGGAGGATAAAGCCCTAAGCTTAACCCTATCAACTCTTTTATGACTTTAGTTTCCATTTTTATGGGTGCTGTTTTATATTCTTAATCTTGAAATTACTTGTTAATCTTACAAAACGTCTCCAGCATCCATTATCTTCTGTTTGGTGCAATCTGCTGAGCCAGTTTATGTATGTGTATTTGTTTTGTTCTTTCTGACTATTATGCAAGGACAGTTCTGTGCTTGTAACTAACTAATTCAAGGCCAGGTTCCCGGTGCAGGTAGCCATCTGGGATTATTGAAGCGATGACTTTTGACATATGTTCCTTTGAGATAAATGCAGTTTTTGTGTTCGTAAGTGTGCAGTAAATGTGGACGCAAATAGGTCCAGTTTACAATCAAGTTTTAGTCTTGTTTGATTAGAAAATTGATCATTTGTTTTTCCCCCCAAATCTGATTGTTGTAACACTAAGAAATCTCATGTATTTATAATTTTTGCTCGTTTAGACTGTTCTTAGCTTAGCCACATGGTTCTCCCATAAATTTAGAGTCCCCTTTTGGTTAATATGAAGCATTTGTTTGTCTGAAGTATTTTCTGTTCTTTTGCAAATTTGTATTATAATTTACATCAAACAATGATAATAACCAACGGCCAATGATTCAGTTCCAACATTCTATTTTAACTTACAAGTTACATCACGCATTAGCAAGGATGATTTTGCCTGATTTATGTGAATGGGCCCTATAACAGCAGTTTGTATCAACCTTTCTGCAATCTCCAATCCAATCTGAAAATGATAGGCTGGAGGAATGGATTTGTTTACGAAAATCAACTTGAGAAGAGATTCCGATAGAAATGAAAAAGATTAGTTTCAGCGACGTCTCAATATACTTTATCGAATCACTACGAACCTCATAATAATAATAATAATAATAATAATAGTAATAATGGACAAAATAGCATTATTGATATATCAACATCAAAGTTGTTCGATTGTAGAATGACCCCTATATTTATACACTTTCTCAAGAATCAGAAAGTGTCTGTAGCAGTTAAATTGTTAGTCCAAAGCATAACATTTAGTCTTGCTTTTCGGCTACTCTCCCTTGCTTATACCACGTATTATCACTGTTGTTTTTTTTTCTCTGGAGCATCACAGCAATGAAAATTTAAACCCTCTTCCTATTTATACGAGCGAGGTTCGTATCTCAGACTTCTTACTTTAGTCAAAGAAATTTTACTAGTTGAGCCAAACCAGCAGCACGCTGTTCTTTTTCTTTCAACCTGTAACAATCACGTTGCAAGTTTTACGTCAAATTACAAATTTTCTATTAACCCATGTACATCTTTCACTTACTTAGTGCCTTACTTCTTGTACACGATTAGCTATGTCCGAAAATTCCAGGTCCTCACATTTGTGGTTATGGCTTGCTAGCATGGATCATATGATTGCAGTCTTTTTGTATTGGGGAGTCCCTATGTTACAATTAATGTAACATACATACTCAACAACAACCACACAAATAATGAGTCCATATAATTTATGTGGTTGTTGTTAAATGTATATGTTACATTAATTGTAACATAGCATTTGCCTTTTGTATTAAGCTTTGAAGACTTTCCTCTAAAAGAAATACGGCCCGCTTTATACGATACTAAGCAGATTTTTTTTAATCATACCAATCGAAAGGCTGCATGTGACGTGCAACAAGCACAGCTCAACAACACAAGCATGTAGTACTAGAATTTATTATCTGTCTGATCAATTGACTTGCCACGTTGAACCTCCATTATTAAACCCCTAGCATCATCATACACATCACGAACCCCGATTGTATCCATGCAATCAAACTCGTTTTGTTGTGATGCTATATTGCTAGCCATTCCTTGTTCAGTATGTGATGTGTATTGAGATTTTTAAATTGGGGTTTTGCAATGGTGTCTAAACCTATGTTGTTGTGTGTCGGTTGGCAGTCATGTGGGTGAGGGCATGCAAATGAAGTTAGCAAATCGGCTAGGGTTTCCTCATCAACAAGGCTGACGTGGATGGCGACGGATCAGTAGAACGTCGACACGTAGCCTTTCCTCTGAGAGCGACCCAGAAGCTCGTTTTCCTATATACGAACAATAATCCCACGTCACAGTTGATCCCTAAGGGACCATTTCTCGCATCTACATCCCATTTTTCGACACGTAATGGCTTCAATACGAGCAAGTATATATTTGTCTGTTTTGTTAATCATTTATACCCAACTCCATTATTCCAGAGAAATATTTGGAGCTTTGTGAAAAAATTTCGGCTGAAAGTGCTATTTCTTCTGGTGCTTTTTAGGGCTAGGAATTTTGTATGATATGAGTTTTATTGGGCGTCTTTTGTGGACCATTTAAGATTCCATAATTGTGGATTCAAGAGCTAGAGCATGAATATCTATGTCATTTGGTAACATCAATGAAAAGGTATTATTTTTACCAAATCTGATTTATATATTTATTTTTGTTTTCTTCAGACATCTTACATTTCCCATTAAATTTGTATCATGCACCATTTTTCTTTTTTCTTTTTTTGTATTTTTAGAGTTAAGATGACGATGAGAAATCTCAACCACTAAATACTAATTCAAATTTAGTTGACGGCGTATTTAAAGCTTATGCACGGCAAACGCCAATTGAGCTATGCCGAAGGCAAATTTCCGTTATACGGATATTGTGTATATCAAACTTTTCGGCATATTTCCGTTATACGGATATTGTGTATATCAAACTTAAGTCAGCGAACTTTAAAAATAATAAAAATAAAAATAAAGGGACTTTTTGGCTTTCTTGTTCTTCAGAATCGGAAATGTTTACATGCCCATGTGAACTTCTATTTTTTCAATAAAAATTTTGTGCTGAAATCCTGAGAAAATTTCAAGCCTTATATGATATTAATATAGAATCGGTTTGTTTCAATTATTTCCTAGTTGCAGTTCTGAATAATGCCCCATGTGTGTCAATTCTAAGATCTAAAGATTTTGTTCAAACAGAAGCCTCACATACATACATACATACATACATACATACATACATATATATTGTTGAGAAGTGAACTGCAAATCTAAGTTTGTAGTTGAAAGCGACATATCAGTCTTGCGTTTCAGGACTGGATGATATGTCGGTTATGTGTTACAAATGAGACGTATGACAAGCCTGGAGCATCAGCCAAATGAATAAGTTAAGCACGTGATGTTGCACATGCTTTACTTACTGTAAACGACTGAAGAAGGCTGCGTTTTGAGTGAAGCTTCTACACGTGTATTGAAGCCAGTTTGAATGGTTGTTAATGCTATTGAGATCAGCGGGAAATTTCTGGGTTTGTTTCAAACAAACCCAGGTCTGGTGAGCTGGCTTCTGGGGGTTGTTTCTAGAGCAATTCAAGCGTGTATATAAGTGGTATTCATTTCATTGTTGTAGAGTTAAAGTGCATGATAGTTTTCTAAGGCATCTTGTATCTTGTGTACACTGAATCAGTAAAGGCTCTCTCTCTCTTTCACAGTGGATGTAGGTCACTTCGTGACTGAACCACTTAACCCCTCTTGTGTTGCTGTGAGATTTTTTTTCTGTGTTTCTTTTGTTTGATATCTGTTGATTTCGATAAATAGTTCCACGTAGCATTAGTTGATCTTAATTAGTTCTTTGATTAAAGCTAAGTCGAGTGGATCTTGGGGGATTAAGATTGGTTATTTGCTGATCTTGGTCCAACAAATTGGTATCAGAGCAGTCACTGCTTTCTTTAATCTTGAAAATGGGATCAGCTAGGCTTGAGGTGGAAAAATTCACAGGTGAAAATGACTTTCACCTGTGGAGGCTCAAGATGAGAGCCCTGCTTGTGCATCAAGGTTTGGATAAAGCTCTTGTTGAAGAATCATCTTCAAAGAAGCCAAGAATGGTTTCTGACGATGATCTACCTGATGTGCTGGACAGAGTTCATAGTGCTATAATCTTGAGCCTGGGTGATGGGGTACTTAGAGAAGTTGGTGGTGAAATGACAGCTGCAGGGTTATGGAAGAAGCTTGAAGATTTATATACCAAGAAATCAATGGCTAAGAGATTAGGCACCAAGAAAAAGCTTTACACATTACAAATGGAAGAGGGATCATCGATCACAGACCACATTGATGCCTTCAATAAGATCATTCTTGATCTTGAAGACATAAATGTAAAGATTGATGATGAAGATAAAGCAATGATCTTGCTGTGCTCATTACCAAGCTCCTTTGAACATCTGATTGACACACTAATGTATGGGAGGCAGACTCTTACAATGGTATATGTGAAGGAAACTTTGAGCTCCAAGGCTGCTACAAAAAGGGAAGCAAGAGAAGCTGAAGGTTTAATGGCAAAAGGGAGATCTGAAAAGAAAGAGAGCAACAAGGGCAAGAAGAAAATATCCAAATCCAGGTCCAAGAACATGAAATGCTTCCACTGCCACAAGGAAGGTCATTTCAAGAAGGATTGCCCATAAAGGAAAAATAAGCCAAAAGATACAAGGGAGAAAATTGGAGATGTTGTTGTTGCTTCAGAAAGTCAAGAATATGATAGATATGACTCAGCTGGAGTTCTACTCGTGACCGATGACCAAACCAGAGGTAATTGGGTTCTAGACTCTGGTTGCTCATTCCATATGTGCCCAAATAAAAATTTGTTTCTTAACTATGAAGCCTCTGATGGGGGAGTAGTAGTAATGGGAAATGATGCAATCTGTAAGGTAGTTGGGAAAGGCATAATAAGACTAAAAATGTTAGATGGTATGACAAGGGAGTTGGTAAATGTATGACATGTACCTGACCTGAAGAGGAATCTAATCTCCTTAGGCATGCTAGATAAAATGGGTTGTCTTGTTAAGCTGGAATCAGGTACCTTAAAGGTGATGAGAGGGTCAATGGTATTAATGAAGGGAAGCTTAAGCAATGGCCTGTATGTGCTTCAAGGTACAGCAGTTACATGGGCTGTTGGGGTCTCAAACCAGAGTCTAGATAAAACAATGATGTGGCATTTAAGGTTAGGTCATATGAGTGAAAAAAGGCTGAGGGAACTGTCAAAGCAGGGAGTCTTAGGGAAGGACAAAATAGAGACTTCAAGGTTTTGTAAAGAATGTGTATTAGGCAAGTCTTCAAGAGTAAAATTCTGTACTAGAGTCCATAACTCAAAGGGAACCCTAGACTATATCCATGCTGATCTGTGGGGGCCTACACAGACAGCATCTTTAGGTGGAGCTAGATACTTCATGTCTCTAATAGATGACTTTTCAAGGATGGTGTGGGTTTATGTGTTAAATAACAAAGATTATGCTTTTGAGAAATTCAAAATCTGGAAGACCTTGGTTGAAACACAAACCAACAGAAAAGTTAGAAGGTTGAGAACTGACAATGGGTTAGAATTTTGCAATAAGAGGTTTGATGTTTTCTGTGCTGAGAATGGAGTTGTAAGGCACAAAACAGTGAGACATACACCTCAGCAAAATGGATTAGCTGAGAGGATGAACAAAACCTTGATTGATAAGGTAAGGTACATGCTTATTCAATCAAGACTACCCATGTCATTATGGGCAAAAACCATATCCACTGCCTATTACATTGTTAACAGGAGTCCATCTTCTAGAATTAACTTCAGAACTCCAATTGAGATTTGGACAGGTAAGCCAGCTGACTACTCAAACTTGAGGGTATTTGGATGCCCTGCATATGCTCACACAAAACAAGGGAAGCTGGAACCTAGAGCTCTTAAGGGTGTTTTTATTGGCTATCCAGAAGGGGTAAAATGATATAAGCTCTAGTGCACTAATTTCAAGCCACCAAAAGCCATAATCAGCAGGGATGTGGTCTTCAATGAGGCTGAAGTGTGCAAACACTCAGAAGCCTCAAAGATTGAATCCAACCACCACATGATTGAGAACCACAAGTCTCAGTTTGAGGTGGAGTCATCAACTCTAGTTGCAAAACAGAAGACCATTGTTGAATCAGAATCTGAAGCTGAGAGGAATATGTCTGAATCAGAGACTGAATCTGAGGATGATCAAGGTGACAGGAGTTATCAACTTATGAGAGACATGGAAAGAATGGTTATAAGACCACCTAAGAGATATGCACATGCATACCTGATTGCATTTGCATTGACAACAGCACATGAACTTGACTCAGATGAACCAAAAACATACTCAGAAGCTGTAAGAGGAAATGAATCAGAAAAATGGAAGGCTGCTATAGATGAGGAGATGCAGTCACTGTTCAAGAATCACACTTGGACTTTAATTGAAAAACCACCAAACAAGAAGGTAGTTGGCTGTAAGTGAGTTTACAAGATTAAAGACGGTATACCAGAAGTTGAGCCAAAGAGATACAAAGCCAGGCTTGTAGCCAAAGGCTTCACACAAAATGAAGGTATAGATTATACAGAAATCTGCTCTCCTGTAGTAAGGCATACCTCCTTAAGGATCTTGCTAGCACTGGTAGCAGTAAATAACATGCATCTTGAGCAGATGGATGTTAAGACTGCTTTTCTTCATGGTGAGTTGAATGAAATGATTGTAATGAAACAACTAGAAGGATATGTAGATCCTAGAAGACCTGATCATGTGTGTCATCTCAGAAAATCCTTATATGGGCTTAAGCAATCCCCAAGACAATGGTACTTGAGGTTTGACAAGTTTATGCTTGAAAACAGTTTTCAGAGGTGTCCCTTTAATTGTTGTGTGTATCATAAGGATGTGGGAGATGACAGAGAAATTTATTTGTTACTATATGTTGATGACATGCTGATAGCATGTAAACATATGGATCAAATAAATAAGCTAAAACAGCAGCTGATGGGTTCATTTGATATGAAGGATCTTGGTGAGGCTAAGAAGATCCTTGGTGTTGAGCTGATTAGAGATAGAAGGAATGGCACCTTGATTTTATCACAACAGAATTACATCAGAAAAGTGCTTGAAAGGTTTGAAATGGGAAAAGCCAAGCCAGTTCAAACTCCACTACCAGCTCATTTCAGATTGTCATCACAACAGTGTCCAAAAACTGATGTTAGAAGATCTGAAGCTAGCTCAATTCTATATTCAAGTGCAGTAGGGTGTCTGATGTATGCAATAGTTCTTACCAGACCTGATTTGTCTTATGCAGTGAGTGTAGTAAGCATATATATGGCAAATCCAGGGAAAGAACATTGGAAGGCTGTGATATGGATTCTGAGGTATCTTAATGGCACCATAAACTATGGTTTGATATATGGAACTGATGAAAGGAAGGAGGTCAATGTAGAAGGTTTTGTGGATTCTGACTATACTGGAGACCTTGATAAGAGGAGGTCATTGACTGGATATCTGTTCAGACTGAGTGGGTGCACTATAAGTTGGAAAGCTTCTTTGCAGAATGTTGTTGCTTTGTCAACAACTGAAGCCGAGTACACTGCTGCAGCAGATGCCATAAAAGAAGCTATTTGGCTTAAAGGATTAGTGACTGACCGGGGTATGAACAGAGGCAAATAGCAGTTCATTGTGATAGTCAGAGTGCTATCTGTTTAAGCAAAAATCAGATACACCATGAGAAAACTAAACACATTGACATCAAGCTTCATTTTGTCAGGCTGGAAGTGTCAAAATGAGTGGTAAAATTGGTGAAAATACACACTGATGACAATGTGGCAAACATGTTAACCAAAGCTTTACCTGGTGCCAAGTTTGAGTTCTGTGTGAACTCAGCTAGTGTCTGCAGGATCTAAGCTGCAGAAGATATGGTGATGGAGAAAAAAGAGAAGTAACAGATTTGGTTCAAGGTGGAGAATGTTGAGAAGTGAACTACAAATCTAAGTTTGTAGTTGAAAACAACATATCAGTCTTGCGTTTCAGGACTGGATGATATGTAGGTTATGTGTCATAAATGAGACGTATGACAAGCCTGGAGCATCAGCCAAATGAATAAGTTAAGCACGTGATATTGCACATGCTTTACTTACTATAAACAACTGAAGAAGGCTACGTTTTGAGTGAAGCTTCTACACGTGTATTGAAGCCAGTTTGAATGGCTGTTAATGCTGTTGAGATCAGCGGGAAATTTCTGGGTTTGTTTCAAACAAACCCAGGTCTGGTGAGCTGGCTTCTGGGGGTTGTTTCTAGAGCAATTCAAGCGTGTATATAAGTGGTATTCACTTCATTGTTGTAGATTTGAAGTGCGTGATAGTTTTCTAAGGCATCTTGTATCTTGTGTACACTGAATCAGTAAAGGCTCTCTCTCTCTTTCACAGTGGATGTAGGTCACTTTGTGACTGAACCACTTAACCCCTCTTGTGTTGCTGTGAGATTGTTTTTCTGTGTTTCTTTTGTTTGATATCTGTTGATTTCGATAAATAGTTCCACGTAGCATTAGTTTATCTTAATTAGTTCTTTGATTAAAGCTAAGTCGAGTGGATCTTGGGGGATTAAGATTGGTTATTTGCTTATCTTGGTCCAACATATATATATATATAGAAAGTTCGGTGCTTGATGATGACCAGCTATCCCAATATATAGCTGACGATCGAGTTCAACATGATGATAGCATTACTCTTAAATTAAAATTGTCAAATGAAACGATTTTGGGTCCAATCATTTTATTCATGTGTAACTAATCTAATTGATTCGTGTTGTGTCAAAACTCGACAAGATTCTTTTACTGATAAGTGATGATACAAGTACAAACTCTTGAACAAATTAACTGATTTAGAATTAACTCACTGGTTGAATAAAAATACAAAATAATAAAAACAAATTCTGTGGATCAAGAGATATCCAAATCAACTAATTAAATCATACCACATCAGTTTATGCAAAAACAAAAAATTATACAAGAATTTGTAGCTATATATATTATTACTCTCTATATCAACGAATTAAACAAATTAAATAATGTCAATTCATTTATAAAATCGATCAAATTCAAATTTTAACGTTATGATTCAATTAATAAATGGATCAAATTTGTCAGTAAAAATTTCTACCTAATTCATTTAAGATTTGACACCATTCCCCTTCCAACCCCTATATGGTTACTCTTATATCCGAAAGAAGTATAGTGAAACCAGCTATAGATGGCGACAATATGTTAAAATGAGTTGGCTATAAGATGTTGGGAAACAGGATCCTTTTGTTGGATTTGGAGAAGTTGAGAAGATCTTTGGTCCTCTAAAAGCATTGCTCTTTCTACTTACCATATGAGTATGTGATAAGGAGCCAAGCTGTGCTCATGCAAGTTGCTCATGCAAGCCATGCATGGCTTCATGCAGACCGTGTTTCACGTGCAGGATGAGTTTATTGAGTGTCAAAACGAGAGCAGGAGAATTACCACGTCAAAATATTCGTTTCCTGTTTGGAAGAGAATCAAAGCGTGGTGGTCATGTTTGATTTGGATTCGGTCTCTAAGTTATCTTTAAATATTTCTTCTTGTTTTATTTTACTATAATCTAGCTGATATTGTTGGCTAGGAATCAAAGACTTGTAAGGTTAGCTACTATAAATTAGTTCTCCGCTGCGAATAAAAGAAGAAGAATTATCAAACTAAATTATCTCTGGCCGTTCTCACCAAAAGCAGAACAACATTATCATCTTTTTTTAGTCATTGTTAGCGTGCATCTGACTAGGACCTATCAATTGGTATCAGAGCTAGCTATTAATGGCAACCAACAAGGAACGCATCGAACGAATTGAAGCTGATATCGGGAACTTACAGAACAAGATGGAACAAATAGAAATTGGGATCAATGACAAGTTGCAGCGTCTGGAGGACACTCTGAGCAAATTGGCAGAATCTTTTAATGCAACCAGAGGCACTGCCAGTCGCGGCACTAACGAGCACATTGGATCTTCACGACCATTCTGTGAGGAAAGTGAAGGACGTCGACCACCGTTGCCGACAAGAATTGCTAAGTTGGAGTTTCCCCGCTATGCCGGCGACGACCCAACGGAGTGGTTCAATCGGGTAACGCAGTATTTTGAGTACCAAGAAACCACAGATGAGCAGAAAGTAGTCGTAGCGTCATATCACTTGGAGGGCGAAGCAAATCAATGGTGGCAGTGGATGCGCAAGGCTTACCAAGAAGAAGGCCAACCGGTTACGTGGGAAACATTTGTTGACGAGCTATGGGCGCACTTCGGACCAACGGATTGTGAAGACTTTGATGAAGCACTGTCTCGGGTCGAACAAACACGTTCTCTGCGAGAATACCAGAAGGAATTCGAGAGGTTGGGAAACCGAGTTCATAGGTGGTCACAGAAAGCGTTGGTAGGAACTTTCATGGGAGGATTGAAACCGGAGATTGCAGAGGATATACGGATGTTCAGGCCACGTACGTTAAAGGAAGCCATCAGCCTTGCTCGTATGAAAGACGACCAGATAACACGCCAACGGAGATTATTCCAGCCACCCTCCAGCCGCACACCGCCAACATTGCCACCTACTCAAGCATCACCAACCGTGCCTGTCAAAAGATTACCGTGGGATGAAATGCAACGACGACGAGCTCAGGGACTGTTTTTCACTTGCAACGAACGATTCACTGCGGGTCATAAATGTCAAGGGCCTCAACTTCTACTTCTCAAGAGCTACAACGACACCAACGAGATCACTTGTGAAGAAGTTGCAGAGGAACTACATGGTGAAGAAAACAAAAGAGAACAACTTGGGAAGATACGGCATTGCTACAACAATAATTCCTTTGCTGACCCTTGAGGACAAGGGTCCTCTTCCACGAGGGGGTATTGATAAGGAGCCAAGCTGTGCTCATGCAAGCCATGCATGGCTTCATGCAGACCGTGTTTCACGTGCAGGATGAGTTTATTGAGTGTCAAAACGAGATCAGGAGAATTACCACGTCAAAATATTTGTTTCCTGTTTGGAAGAGAATCAAAGCGTGGTGGTCATGTTTGATTTGGATTCGGTCTCTAAGTTATCTTTAAATATTTCTTCTTGTTTTATTTTACTATAATCTAGCTGATATTGTTGGCTAGGAATCAAAGACTTGTAAGGTTAGCTACTATAAATTAGTTCTCTGCTGCGAATAAAAGAAGAGGAATTATCAAACTAAATTATCTCTGGCCGTTCTCACCAAAAGCAGAACAACATTATCATCTTTTTTAGTCATTGTTAGCGTGCATCTGACTGGGACCTATCAGTATGCATATTATTAGTTGAAGCATACATGTAGCAAAGCACTAAATAAGAAAGACGCAATAGTCTAAGAGCACCAAAGATTTCTCCTCTTCCTTTTACTTGCCACATGATAACAAACCCTGCATGCAGATGTCAGCAGGTTATTAGTGGCCATCTTTTCTTTTCTTTTTTTGGGAAAGAAATAGTAGCTTCTCAATATACCACGATTACTCGAAAGTAGGCAGCTACATGTGAATATGCTATATACACTTTTCTAACAAATATTTTTTTTTCATACACTGAAATATTGGTGAAGTTCTAGACCACCCATTTATATATTCAATATTCCATATGATGCATGTTCTCCAATCTATGACAACAGACTTTTACAAATTTAATTTCAAAAATTAATAAACTTGTGGATGTAAAATTTCTCTGATGATCTGAAACCTTGGGCGTGGTCTAGGCAACCAGTTTGATTTAATTTTCTGTGTTGATGTCATCTTACTGATTGCATGTTTTTATCATATTTGAGTCATCCGTATGTGCATATTATTATATATGTATTTGAATTCAGTACTCATATGAGTTCTGTTTTAATCTTTTTATAAGATTGTGATTGTTAGTTACTGAATAAGAATAGATATTGAATAAATTTTATCTGTATATAGTAAAATAAATATGCACAGGTGGTAAAAAAATTTTAAAATATCAGCACATCTTCTATAAGCATTGGATCTGAATTTCTTAATTATTTATGTACATTTTTTTTTAATTTATCAATACACATTTCATAATCCGAAAGCAATAAATTTTTAAAAACTTTTTGTAGTGAATTTTGGCCTTAAAAATCTTTATTAATTTATAGTCTGCATAAATAAGAAACTAAAATACAGTAATTAGTGTTTACTAAATATTTTAGTGTTATAACTTCTAAGTTACAGTTATCCGACCTCAATCCCATATAAAACCTAATTAAGATTTAAAATATATTAATTAGTTTTATTATACATCACCAATGCCAACATTCTAAGTTTAAAACCTATATGAACGAGCATGTCAGTTGTGATACATTCTATATGTAACCAAAGTATTACTCATTGTAAAATGGTACGTTCATAGCATTGCTTTAGAAAATTTAGAAAGTGGGGCTTGTTTGCCACCCGAGTCCCGACTGAGCTGCGTTATTTGACTGAACACATCACATTGTCGGGCATGAGAATCTCTTCTTTTTGATTTTATATGCACGTTCTTCACATAATTCTCTATAATATAATAAGAATGAATTTTCATCGGGATCATCAAACAAGTGCCCCCCAAAAATAGCCACAATTTCTAAAAAGCTCATATCGTCCATAACTTTTGCTTCACGTGGGCGTCGCATAATTTTGATTATCATTATTGTTTAATAATTAGCCATTATCCAAATGATCTATTTTAATTGCTTTATAGCATAATCTGCCCTGCCGTTCAAGGCTATGATTACGATGTTGAGGTCCGGGCAACTTTTACTGGTTTTAATTGGAGTTTTGTCTGAACAACACTTTTGAACCATTAATATTTAAAGCAAATATATATGTATAGTCTTTATATATATATATATATAAAGAAAAGCAGGAAAGTGCTTCTAATGAACTTCCACCAAAAAGCATTCTCCTTCTAGTAATTTAGACAAACAACAGATATAAATTGAGTGATTTTTTTAATTCTGGTTGTATTTGTATTTCTTTATAAATAATATTACACATCCTAAATATTATCTACAAAAGATTGATCTCAAATAAGGTGATATGTATTGATAGCCTTGGTGAAAGACAAGTGTCCCTCCCGTTAAAAATAATGCACCTAAATTTACTTTTTTATATGTAAAATGAAGTTTGTTATCTTACATTATTATATAAGTTATATAACTTTTGCATAACCATTTGATAAAAATCTAACAGTTGTGAAAATATAAAATAATAAAATCATGTTATTTGTACAACTATTGAATATTCATCAAACGGCTGTGAAAGAATTATGTAAGGTATCTAAAGCCATGTAAAAAATATCATAATCTAGTTAGTTAAAAATCCTATTATTTTTCATTTTGAAAGAAAGCTTCTAAAAGCTAATGTTTGTTTCTTTTCATTTTTTACGTAGTTTCTTAATTTTCTATCTTTCAATTTTCAGCCCCACTGACTAATAAATTTGCAGAGTCCGTCACTGGTGACATGTGAAATGACTTTGATCTAACGGTTAATAAATTTTCTCAATTATAATATTGTTTATTGTCTATCATCCAATTCCACTGGAATTGATATTGGTCTTTATTGCGATTCTTCCATTAGCAGTGGCCAAGGTCAAAGCTGTTATGCATTTTTGTTTTTGATATCTTTCGTTTGCAACAAGTGCTTTCTTTATATAGCGGCTGATATTAAATTTTTTTTTTCCTTTCTTTGTGCGTGGTGTTTCAGTAGCCACATCGAAGCTAGATCTATTAGAAAAATCACCATATAACAAGATACCTCTTTATTTTTGTTCAGCAGATGATGACGTAATAAAAGATTTTTAAGTTAATTAGTGTTTTGGCAGTCGTGGGTGCATGAGGCACGCCATGAAGTCATCATCAAAAATTGGCTAGGTAGGGTATGCGAAGCAATGCCGACGTGGACAGCGATGGTTCACTAGATGATAACACGTATCCATTCCCATCCAAAAGTTGCCTTTTGATGAGCACAATTGATTCAAGTGGACCAGCTTAAGGCAGCAGCCGCTCTGACCTTGGTCCAAGTGATTCCACTATATTTTGTGCTCATTCTTTCAGTGCTTTTTGGGGTTAGGAATTTGTATGAAATAGCTGTAGCTAGGCCCGGGCATCTTGCGGGCAAAGATAGACTTTATGATGGTAATGGCTCTAAAAGCCAGTACATGAATATCTATAATTTGATAGGCATCTTCGAATGATGTTTTGTTGCTTCGAATGATATTTTGTTGCCTATTTGATTCAGCAACCTGAATGCATCTGATTAATCAGTTTTCGTGCTTTCCGTAATTTCACATTAAATTTCTATAAAAGTATGTATGATATAATTTTACCTACTGTTTTTGAAGTTTATATTTATCCTCTTATTGGTCAATACATCAACTGAGTATTAAACTCAAGTTACGTATATAAGATTTAGACAATCCTCAACTCTTGAGCTAACTTTTCGGTTGAGTTATTCCTGTAGGTTTCTTTATGGTATCAAGACCAAACTCATGCACGAGTAGACCCATAGGCTCCTATATCCCACATCGACTAATTAAGTATTGAACTTGGGTTAAATATATAAAATTTGGATAGACTTCTACATTTTACACGAATTACTAACAGACTTCTACACACTAATGGGTGGCTATAAGAGGATTAATTTACTTTTATCACTTTTGTTGTTTATAGAAAAACTCTCAGCAAAAAATCAACCATTTTCTTGTTAGAATTTTGACGCGGTAATGGAGTATTATTGAGATTGTGGGGAGCAAGTGATAAAACCCAAAAATTGTCCCAATATCTGTTGGCCTTCATAATTCAATGCTCACTTAAGCTTAATTAGTTAAATTGTGCTTGCCCAATATATTGAACGACGTGATAATAACGTACGAGTCAAAAAGAAAAAAACAATTATGGCTGTTAAATCAGAGAATTTTGTTTCATGCAATTAATAGTTTGCAATAAGCAAGATAATAACCTTTCAAAATAGCGAAGGGTTTTGGCCTACCTGTGCTTCAGATGCCACCAGAAGTTTCGACCATATCCAGGTGTACTTCAATACTCAATAAAATTTGCTATCCTGATAGCTGAAATTATGATAAGATAGAATGTATGGTGGCTCCATTCGATTTGTGGTTAGCTGTAACTTCTCTTACTGTCATTGGCTGTTTACATGTATTGAGGATTTTCTTACGGAAACCTTGACCACAATTTGACATGTACGCATCTCGTTAATTATGCATGTTTCATGCTACAGTGTTACACATGTATCGGCCTCGGTTATTTTGGGACTGTAAATATCGGCGAATAAGACAGTTGTCTAGAAGCCATATTTTAAGGTCTTTTTTTCTTAATATTTCGCAATAGTATTCTAATTAATAAAGTTTTTCTTTTTTTAAGGTTACGTATTGTATACAATACTTATTTTTTTGACATCTCTCTTAATTATCACCCGTTTTTTCATGCGTGCTTCCAGAATGCGGTGCAGGATGTTACCTTAACAATTGAAAGGCTAGCTATACAGAGAGAAAGCAATAATATGGTCACCCATTAATCACATACATTCTGAATTGATCTCATACGTGTTTCATGCTCCTAATCATAGAATATGTTGGCCGAATTTTATTTAAAAAACAATAAATAAAACATTGAAGGTGGTGAACGCATTCATCTGTAAGCTTTATCTAAGGCTGATGTTTGAAGCTGAGCTGTGATCTTATGTATGTATAAGCGTTGGCATCTGCATGTTGTAAACTTTCTATCACCAAGTATTGTGTTGCCATCTGCTATATATAGCTTCAAAACCAGACACGCTGAGGCCCGATAATTACTTTCCTGAAATCCTGAGGAAATACTTAGACCGCCCATTTATTTTATATATTTTGTTTTATGCAGTTTCTGTTTCCTTTCTCCAGGAATATAATATCGTATGCATGTTTGAATTTTCAATAAGATAATTAATTAGGGCATTAATGTCTGTCAGCTGAAATCCTGGGCATATATATGGTCTAGCTAGCAAGGGGTCTAATGTCCGAGAAATTTTATGACAAAAGCTTTTAATTCTTGCAAATGATAAAATAATGTATGTATGACATATGTTTTTAAATTTAATATAATTACCACTTACATAATAATTTGTTAAAATATATGTGTGTGTATTATAACATGGTTTACTTGTTGTAAATCTAATATAGTATCTTTAATGTATTCTAGAATTTCTCATGTAATATGATAGGTATATATTTAATGTCGGTAGATATTATTATTCTACTATGCGTGTATTTACAGCAATATACGACTAAGCTTTACTTACATATGTAAGTTAATATTATAGGAAAAATATATCGCATTGGTAGAAATTAGATATTAGGCTAATAATATAAGATCGAGTCCATCATCAACTCCTGAACTGAACTTTTTATAATATTCTCACAGGCGTGCATTTATAGTACTTTATAGTTATGATTTAATTACATATTATCTTTATCTAATGTATAAGTACCAATCAAAATGATATAAAAATCTCCGACTATCAATCCAAATAGTACTCTATAAAATCTCCTAGAAAATTGTATGGTTGCTAAACAGATGCACACAAACTATTAAAGTGTGATCTGTTTATAGATGTTGATAGTATATAATACGTAGCGTACAAGTTAATTTGTATTTTAGAAAATCTAAACGTCTATATAAAAGCTAAGACCTTAAATATTAGTTTATGAGTTGAGGATCGTCTCAGTTCATCTAATTCAGTCGATGTGTGATAATTTTTATAAAGTGCCTCTCCCTCTCTCTCTGTCTCTCTTCTTGTCGGATGACAATAATCTCTTTAGCAATCAGCAGTCCAAAATAATTATATTTTATTACGTAAGTTATGGAAACGTCTGGATACTTCAATAAGTTGACGACAGGCGTATACTGATGTACATCTTACGTAGTGATCACTGGTCAGTACTTCCAATGGGAATGCTTGTATTGATACACAAAGTCTACGTCCATTTCATGCTGTCCTATTCATAATCATACATACATACAGTTCGGCCAAAAGGGTTCGAATTAATTCTTATATAAAATTGTATCTTCAAGTCAACACTAATAATAAAACAACAAAGAAAAATCGGCATGTTTATAGTGATTAGAAGCCATTGAAATTTGAAAAGAATCGGCATGTTAATAATTTTCAAGACCTAAAATCGTGTCTTCAAATTTTTTTACTTGTTTTGCAGTAAAATGGTAAGTTTGTTTGATTGTATGCATATGTATATATATTTATATGTATGTGTGTGTGTGTGTATACACACACACATATACATACATATATACGTATAAATATATTTGAAAATTTTGAGAAGATTTGGTTTGTTTGATACTTATAAATTTATAATTGATTGAGCACGCAATGCATTATTTGATTGACTATTACATCGCATTGTTCGTCATGTTCCATATGGAAAATTAGCGCACAATATTATGTGTCGTTCCCGTGAGATTTTTCAAAACGCTAATGACTCCTGAATTGAAGGGGACTCCTCTGGATCATCGAACACTTGCCACCAAAAATAGCCACAAATACTAAAGACCTCTTGTCCTTTACCTAATGTTTAAAATAAATTATTTATTCAGAAAGCGACCTCTTTTAATTTGTTGGCTTTTTTGCTTCGTTAATTTCCTCTCATGATCTAAATGTTTCACGTGGACATGAATATAAAGGCGCTAATAGTGGGCGACATGTCAAGTTACCAATAAAGGATATGAGCACCACAGCTTAGTTCCTTTTAATGGAAGACTCAATTACGCACACTATACGGTGCACAATTGCACGCACCTGATCACGCTCCTAAATATACATGTTTGTATATTTTTCATGGTTTCCAATTATTATTATTTATTAGGATTTGAATCATAAATTAATGGATGATTTGACTAGTTGTGCTGGAAGAATTCAACCACATTTTGGGAAATTTTTCAAAGCCGAATGCGAATTCTCTTCTTCATCACACCAAGCATGAAGAAAAAGCATTAAATAATTTTGTTTTATAGCACGAAAAAAAAAGAGGAAACTTTCGGATCTCAATTTAATATTCCTTATTAGTGTATGGTTAATTTATTCATCTCTCCCATTCATGCGAGTAAAATTCAAACCACATATTTTTTGTACGAGATATACCACGTAAGAGATTTTACCAGTTGAATCATGAAACACTCAAAAACTTTTATACAACAATGACAGTTTATACTTAAATTTATGTCTACGTATGACTTTTTTTTTTTTTTTGGTCCTTTTCTCCATCCGCCACCAACCATATAGAGTGCATGTTCAAATTAATATTATATCTTTATTTTAAGAGACCAGAATATTGTATGCGAACGCTTCCAAATACGAAAGCAGAAGATAAAAAATTATAAACTGACGTTACACTCGAATAAATTTGATTACAATTATATATTTTGGAAACGTACTACTCTTTAAACATCAAAGCTAGCTGCTCCAACTTTGAATTAATCTATCTAAAAGGAGAAAATGACTGCATTATAAACTATTACAACCAACTTCTACAAATGGTAAGTGGAGTAGTCCTATAAGCTGAACTGGAAAACAAGAATATACTACCTTTAGTAAATGAACTATAAATATTTTCTCCTTCCCTTAGATAGAAGAGTGTAATGATATATATATATATATATATTGCACTGACAAGAACAACGACAAAACAGATTTGTTTATCGTGTAAATTAAACAAATATCATTTAACGCGAGAAAACAGACCGCTTGAAATAATTTAATTACACTTTATCGTGTAAATAAAATATCTTAACATAATTTACTGCTGCATCTTGCATGCAGTCAAAATAATTTAAAAAGCGGCCAAAAAGAGTCTATTGAAATTCATTTTTCTTGTTATTATTTAATTTTTTTAATTCTTTATATCATTAAAAACTTCGAAATCGTACAGCAACAGAAGTGAATACATACGGCGATAGATTACTTGTGAATATTTGCATTTCATTAGTATTCGAGTTTTTTTTTTTTTTTTTTCCAAACAATTTAGTGGCAACTCGATTTCCCCCACCCATGAGTGGATTTTGAACCCCGTGCCTATTTTTTCACTCAAAAATATTTGGCCAACTGAACTGGTCGACGACATTAGTTTCGGAGATAACATGCCGTATACCCATTCGTTAATCTAATAGCATTTATATATTATTTTTAAAAAAATAAATACCAATCAAGTGGGTAATTATTTTAAGTAAAAAAACACGTGTCATGTACCTAATGATTACGTATATTATCTCATATGTAAAAAACCATTTTAAATGAATATTTGTTCTTACCTCTTTCGAGTTTCAATTTAGATTAAACAAGATGATGCAATTCTTGGATTTTTCTGATATTGAGGACAATTGTGAGCCGTCATTTCGAAAGCCAATCGCAAGAACCATTATATATTAAAATTGCCAAGTGCCAAAGATTCAATGGAGAGATTGAATTTCCGCAACATGGGTTGTTCCGAAAGCAAACCCAAATTTCATTTTCATGTCAATTTTCCATATCCAAGAAAATCCACTGGCCAAAAATCATGACGAGTCAAGCCAGCAGCCTGCATACAACAAGATACATAATTCACTACTATAATATTCTCAAAACGGGAAATGGACGAAGCACTTTACATCAAACAAAGCAACTAAATCTTGCATGAAAAAACCTCGGACAAAGTTAAATATTTCGTTGGATACTTTTAATTTTGATTTTTTTGTTTTCATTTGGCTCTTGAATTATATCAATGATACAGACTTGGACACATGCAGCTTGTACGTAGCTTTCTTCGCCGTACGGTTTGCTAAAAACCTATGGACGAGATTCACTCAGCGGCTACTGCAATCTCATGACTGCGATTTGCTTGTAACCAACAAACGCATGTAAGCACAAACAAAACTTTATGTGATAAGCACTTAGGTGATTGATTGTACGTGTGTGGATAATTAATTAATTATTTCATTTTGTGTGAATTATGATTGATAATAGGGCTGCATTTCGTATACATACTGTGACGAATGATCTTTCAGTTATTTGATTATGAGCTTTACATGCAAGTTTTAATTCGAGATGATCTATGTTTCGAGGTGTTGTGTTTCATATTTCCTCACCTTAAGCGAACATGGAGGGAAGTTATTTCATTTGTGTGGGATGGAGTGGGATGCACTGTCATAAATTAATAATGAAGGAAGATGGACACTTTCCCTTCAGCAATTTTTTAGTTTTACCACTTAACCTTTCACAGTTTTCACAAAATCTTATTATCCTTGTAATATCAAAATTTTAACAAAAAGAAAATGGTTGTTTTATGGGCAAAATAATGAGTTTTTAATTAAAGTTTTGACATTGGGCAGTAACGAAGTATTTTGACAATTATAAAGATAAATGGTAAAACCTAGAAACTGTAGGAGGATATTTGCCGATCTCCTGAAATAAAATGAAAATGATTGGGTATATGATGATATCAAAAGAGTAGCGCCTCAAATCTCAATTTATTTTGAAATATTCATCGCAAATCAAGTAGCACCGATCATGTGGATTATAAAGGTACACGATAAAAATCTTAAAAAAATATTAAAAAATCATTCACCGTTTAATCACCGAATGCTACATTATCTGTCAACTCATCGTTTAATATGAATATTTTGGGATTAATTCAAGGGGAAATAACGTGTAGGTATGAAGGTACCTGGCCAGCCCATCCCATAAAAAAATAAATATAAATAAAAGATGAAATTTGAAACATACCAAATTTTATGCATATTTTATATTTGGACCCCTTTAAGTTTAACCAATTTATGTTACAACTGATTCAATTTTATGTTCTTTATTATAGTTCTGATTGTTAGCCCCTGGGTCATAACTAGTTTAAATTTATGGCTTCTTTATTTTTGCCCTCGATAAATTTTGGGCTTTGTAATAGTCTCCTTACAAAAATCATGTCTGTGCAAGGCAGATGATATCAAACAAAACGGAACTTGGGGTGGGTTTAGGTGGTTCAACAGCTGTATGATCACAGCTTATTATTCAAATTCCTTTTTGAGTTTTGGAGTCCTATTCACACCATATACAAGGTACGTTTGGGATTGAGGTTGGTTATCTGTAGTTTTTAAGATACAACATTAATTAAAGTGTTTGATAAACATTAGTTACTGTAAATTGGATAATATATTTTTCACTTGTATAATAGAAAATCGATTATATCTTTAATAATTTTATCAAAATTGTTATTTAAATTTAATATTTACTACATATTATTAATTTTTGTTTCATAGTTACAATTTTTTTAGCCAACTACTCAGCCTAGTGTTGTGGGAGTAAACGTTGACACCAAGATGGGGATATGGCTTCTGTATGTTTCAAGTTTTCAGTCCAGTTCAGAAACTCTATGCATCCTGTGGAATCAGTAATAGGATAAATGAATTCAGATCAAACTGCTATCCTCTTTATGCAAGTCTCTGACTCAAAGCTTACATGTTTCATCTCATCTCAACATCAGAAAGCGAGCATAATGCACATCACATTGATTCTTGATATCAAAAAACAAAACAAGGCCATGACTTAGCCTGCAGCATACCGATAATTCGAAACCCTTTTAAGGCCAAGAAGAGAAAAGACACACACTTATCCTACATACTGAGGCACAAGTACAATCCACACTCAACGTGAACAGAAAAAGCCCCATCCTTGTTGCACCTATTTCTTTTGTTTTTGTGGTGGCCAAGTCATTAGTCTATTTGGTTCATTTAGTGCCAAATGACATGATTAAAAAACCCCATTTGGGAGATGACCCTCAAAGAACCAAAACACTATTCAAATGGCAAGGGAGCGTCTCAATTATTGGAGGGCTTTCATTCAATGCTTATAGTTCATCGATGTGTTTTTCATCAACAACGAAAATGTGTGCAGCCGCTATTTGTTATCAGTTTATTCTATCTTCAGCAAATGGCATGGCAACTTTGTGCTCGGGTTGCTTTTTATCTTTCTCCACAATGTGCCAATAAGATCAATAAAAAAATCCTTGATATTTCACAAGCTCACTGATATTTTTCAAGGGATGTCCCATATGTACAAAACGAAACCTATTTTGCATTACAAAACATTGTGCATATGCCAAATTGTACAAAAGGGCATCTCCACTCAAGTTCCAGAAACGTTCATTGACATTTCAAAAGTTAAAAGTTGACGTGTAATTATATCCTCTCTCTCAATTGAGATTTAGATAGATATTATTAAGTCAAGTCCACCTCCTAAGTCGGCAGGTGAAAAATCTTACTACTAATGAAAGTGTTTGATTTTTTTTTTTTTAATCTTTTTTGAGCCGATATTTGATAGTACAATGATGTTTCATCATGTTATTGGCAGGTTAATGAACCTACTGATCAACGAACGCCAATCAAATGCTGCCGCTGCTAACGTCCCCACTGGTAACAAATTTTGAAAATCATTGAAACATAATAATATCAAACTAATCTGGCAAATATATATGATTATATACGTCAACGTGTTTCGATCTAATTTCTCCATTGTTATGATTGTTAATTTCTTTGAAATAGACCAAACTGTCAATTATCTAAACAGAAAAAAAAAAGAATCTTTTTTAATTTGAAGAACAGTGTCCACGGTGGCAGAAATTAAAAAATTTACAAAATGGACAGAAAGTGAAACAGAGTAAAACAGAGGATAAATGATACGTAGAGGTAGAGACATGATCATATGTGTATATATATGTATATAGAAATACACATTATATATATATAATATATGTTGTTGTAATTTATGTACTTAATTTATTATACACAATAGTGAAAGAATAAGCAGAAACCAGCTGAGCTCCAATGCTAGCTACACCAACAAGCTACAAGCTGGTCTCTCTCAAAACCTCTCACTGTAAAATCCCAAATAGACAAAAAAAAAATATTCTAAAAACAGAGGAGCAGATTCCGGGGACGTGTATGCAAGCATCCCTCTGGTAAATCTCTCCTTAATAAGCTTCGATCGTTCTTGATTAATTCTTGCAATTTAGGCCTGCTTGGCCAAATCTTTCGCGCCTATGAACGTCCCGTGGAAGCCATAAGGAACTCGAGATGGAAGCTTAACTGTAGCTTCAAGCTCCAGAGTCATTGCGTTAACAATTTGCAGCTCTGATTTCCACTCCTTTTCATCGTGTACAAAAGCGAGAATGTAGCCATCATCCTCATTCTCCGAATTGGGGTCTCTCGGAAAGAACAAAGGCTCGCCCCCGTACCTTTGATCTCCGTAAATAAACTTGTTTACTTGTCCGGTTAAGAGATCAACTTTGGCAAAACCTGAAACTTTAGGCCATGGCTCGGCGAGGGCTAAGTACGCGAAACGGGTCTTTCTTCCGAGCAAGTTTCTGTTCACCATTCCGGCTTCCAAGTTCACTTGCTCATCCTCGGAGATTATGGGGCGGCGAGTGGACTCACCGGTCTTTAGATTGAGTCTAATTTCGGACAAAACACTCTTCAGACTCTCATCACATTCGTTGAAAATGGAGTCGGCAGGAGTCATACAGGACCCAATTACAACAACTTCATCCCTCTCAGGCTCTTCCCAAGCATTCCAAAGATGGAAACAGAAGCAATCAGGGGCGTCAATCCACTTCATTTTGGAAGCATCGGTGGCATTCTTGTCCAAAATCCCAAATCTTGACACCTTGTTCTTGTCATAAATCACAGGGGAGCCACCTCGGATCATCTCTTTCAACTTGAACACCACTTGCTGGTCAGGCACCACAACAAAATTCTCAGTGATTGCGAAATCATGCATCATTGTAGGCTCCTCAAGGGGAATCTCAACGTCCGGAGACTTGATCCCTTGGGGCGAAAACTGAAAGTACTTCAAGTAAGGCTTCTTGACAACGTCATAACTCAGAGCAAACAAATCACCCGTCACGGGATCAACTTTCGGATGAGCTATCATCGTGGACTTGAGCTGGCCGCTGAAGTCGAAACGGCCGACTGTTTTGAGCTCGCCGGATGGAGTGACGCGCACGTGATAAGGCAAGTCATCTTCAGACATGGCCAACAAACGGTTGTTGAAGTAAACAAGGCCGGCGTTGGCAACGCCAGTGCCGTGGCTGGGGTCAACGAGACCGAAGAGCGCTCTGCTGTAGAATAGAAGCAATCTTGCGATGCCCGTGTGGCCGTGAAGCTCGCCAATGGCTTTGGGGAATACGGGGCGGCCTAAGCTACGTTCTTGAACAAAACGGTTTGTTTCAGTGAAACGACAAGAATAGCTGACAGAGCCTTTGTTGAATTTGACTGCATGAACCATGCCGTCTCCGTCGAAGAAATGGTGGCCGGCGACCGGTTCGTGAAGTGGGTTGGCTCCGTTTCTGACGTAGACGCCTTGAATGCAGTCGGGGACCTTTCCGGTAGTGGGAAGGTTCTGGCAGACGGGTTTTTCGGGCACCGGAGAGAAGTTTCCGGCAATTTGGACGGTGGGGTCGGCTGTTTTGGGGAGAGGATGCTGACGCTCTTGAGAAACCAATGCGTTTTCGACTGCGTCCAAGGCTAAAGCTGCTGCTTTTTGTAAGAAGTTCCATTTTGAAGGGGCGAAATTGTCATTTTCCTTGGGTTGCTGCTTAGTTGTAAGAGGAGGAGAAGATGGAGGAGGGGAAGCTGCAGGTGATGGAGGGTATTTTGGGGACTGCTTGGGGAAATGAAGAATGGAAGGTGTTTGAAGAGAGCAAGTGATTTCGGTGGGCTTTTTTAAACTAAAAGCAATTCTTGCTCTTGAAGAAGAAAAAGAAGGAGAAGAACAAGAATCTTTACAAGAGCCCAAGTCTATGAGTGAAGAAGTAGTAGTTGCTGCGGCCATGAGGATTGATTCTCTATTTTCGCAAGTATATTTGAAGAAGAAGCACTTCTAGTAGTAGCAGCGGGAGTAGTTGTAAACTTGTAATGCGAGTTAAGTAGGACTGTAAGATTTTCAGAGAAGCGCTTAACGTTTAAGTGCTTTTGAGTATTGACTATTGAGAGTCTTTTGAGTGTTGTTTGGGGGAGAGGTGGAAGGGGGGGTATTTAAAGGGGGAAAGCAGAAGCAGAAGCAGGTCCACTCTAGACATGTAAAAGAAGACCACGTGTTCGATTTTAAGAGTAGATTTTGAATTTAGTGATTAAAACGAGGTGTTGCTTATTTCTTTGACACGACCACCACTCTTTCCTTCTAACTAAGTTCCTTTTTTTAAAAAAAATAATAATTTTAATTCAATTTTTTCCTCTCTTTTTTTTTTAAATATTATTTTATGCAAGAGACAGAGAGTGGGGAAAAGTTCCTGCCTTAATTTTAGAACAAATCACACTTCGGATTGAAAGGAGAGAGAAAAAAAAAAGTTTAATATTTGAAGGTAAAGAATTGAGTTTTTATTTCTTTAAAAAGATAAAAAAATTTATTTATTTGTTATTGGCGCATTTTGGGTATTGGGGTTGTGTGAATTCAAGAAAAAGTTATTGGTTGTTATGTTATTACACGTATTAAAAACCCGCGTTCTTTCCTCAATGAGAAAATTAAGGGCGCATTCGCCCTAACACGTGTCCTTTCGTCTTTTGGTTTCTTCTTATTCCCCCTTCAAAATCTCTTTCACCATCAACTGTTATTGTCCCACACGCTCTTAGTCTTCAAATTATTTTCTTCTTATCTGATTTTATATCTGTTTTCTATCTCTCATCAGCTTCTATAGCATGTTGTTTTGGTGCATTTCATGAACTTTCTTTTCCAATCAAAGAAGTTTCCATGAAAATTCATGCTTCTTCTTACTCGGTTGGTACAGTTCCACTTGATTAAAAAAAGTTACTAGAAAGGAAGAAAAATCAGCGAAGTAAAAATATCTGGATACAGAAATATTTTGCCCAATACTAATTCACAATCAATTCTTTGACGAGTAAATATCAACCCAAATTAATAGACAATAAATACAATTTCTTATAATATTATATGATACTCTAATTCAAATGATTCGATGAACAAGATCTAGATAAATGATACCCATTGATACAATTAATTCTTTGTTTGTTTCTTTTTTTATAGAAACACAGCATGTACTAGTGAGTAAATATTATCTATATCTATTTATAGAATAAGACATCTGATCTTGACAATATTTTCCTATAAAACTAAAAAGAAACATGCATGTTTGCTTTCCTTTTAAAAATCTTCCGTCTTGTGTACGTTGTTGGTCATGTATGTTTAGGATGTATTCATTTATTATTCTTTATTTTCTTATTAACTATATCAATTGTGCTAATGTATTTATTAAGGTGAAAATTAAGATAAGTAGAGAATAATGATCCTTGTGTTATCGGTCTTATATAATTGAATCTACATCTTTTGATAGGTTTTCATATTTTATTTATTCTTCTAAATCTTAACTTTCTCTTTGTTTTTCTTTGATGTACTACTGCCTAGATTGAAAATTGAAATCCGTTCAGAGCATTGTGAAGTAAAATAAGTCCTGGTTTTCAGTTTGTGATCAGACCATTGGGGGGGGGGGGGGGGGGGGGGGGGGACAGTAAGTCATGTGCATGGGAAGCAAGATGCACAAGATAACACACACAACATAATATAGGAATAGTTTGGAAACACCAATTTTGAAAATAGAGGAACACTGCTGCAATAATATGGATTCTGAGAGCATATCATAAATAAGGTGGCGTTCAAAGGAATCATGGGAATGTACATTAATCCCAAAAGCGAAAAAAAAAAGGCCAAAAATATATATCATCATCTATTACAACCTTATAAAAAATCCCTAGCTATCAAAATCAATACTGTATTGCATGACAACATTATGTTTTTCACGTGCTTCTATCTTTTGGAATTTGTTCACTGAATTGAACATGGATTTTCCAATAAATTTCAAAAGGTTTTATTTCCTAGGAAATGGATTTATTTCACTATTAAATGAATAATAAATCGGAAGCAAAATCTAGAACCTGCCAGATGTTCAAAGTCCTCGTAGTCTCACATTAATTGTTAGCCCTAGGTAAAAGTTTTGGCTCTTCTTACAGCCTAAGTTTATATATATTATGACAAATTAATTTTACTCCTACCTTAAACAGAGATTAATTTAAACGACTTCCCATTAAATTATTTAATTAAAAATCAAATGCTTACTCCTCAACTAGGAGACAATAATTGATAGTTAGGTTTCCTTTTCTTCCTTTGTATTGTCATTTTTCGTTGGCAAATCTTCTATAAAAAGATTTTCTTCCTCAGAAGCAAAGATGTTTTAATTTTCTGTGCTTGTTTTAATTATTTTAAATTAATTATTTAGGTTTTAGGTAAAGATTCCTCTCTCTCTGGATTCATCAACTGAATAATTTTTTAATAATTAGTATTAACGAGCTTTGAAGTTTCAATCATGGGCTAACAAACATATCCTCTATCCATGTTCTGCAATAAAAATTAATCAATAATTAATTAATTTAATTAGTGGGATTAGTCTTGCCCTATTGCCAATATGTCATGCATGACCCAATGCTTAATTTTTTTTATTTAAACCACTAAAAAGGCAAAATATTATATAGTATTTTAAAAAATAAAAAATAAAACAAATTATTAACGGTCGATTCGATAGACATGATGTATCTTTCCATTAATCCCAACATTTGCCATTGTAGCTCATCTTATAGAAACAATTAATTTACAACGTTCTTAAGCCATCTATCTACGTGTCAACTTTTGACGGCGATGCCACTCATGATCGGATCTTTATTATTATTATTTTTCATTTAGTTTGTTGTTATATGATTATATATAAACAAGATTAAATTTAACTACCTAGTGGCATCTTTCTTTTCCCAAACTTTTTGTTGTTCTCTTTGCTTTATAACCTATTTATTTCTTATAATAATGCTCAAACTTTAGTTTTTCATTTTGTTTTTAATTGATGCTCGCGTGTGCACTTAAGCAGTTTGGCCAAAGTAATTATGTAATACTTAGATGTATAAATTAGATCGACTCGGAGTTGCGCCCTTGATCACTTAGTTTCGAGTAATAATAGGATATTGATAATTGATATTTTTAATATTTAATGGTTAAGATTTTTCATTCTTATTTTAACCAAAAAAGAAGGTTAAATTTAGCACAAACTCGATATAAATTTAAATGAATTACATTAGACTCATATTTTAGGTACAAGGTTCCACATGCCCGGGTGGGACAACATAAAACATGAAGTATTAAAATCATAAAATATTTTGAGAGATATACCATTAATGGTAATTAATATAAGCAAAGCAAAGAAAATGTATTTAAAAAGAATATATTGAGCGTGCTGGTTCAAGTTTCCTATGGAACTCTTTTCTTTTCTCATAAAAAAGTAGAAAAGGGATGGATTTTTCCTCAAAATTTTTTAATGGAAATAAATTTTCAAAGTAGTCTCAATAAATTTTTGAATTGTACTATAAATATATGTATCTAGACCCGTATATTTAAAATCAATCATGGCAGGAGTGCAAGATAATGTACGGATGAAATTTGCTTTGACATGACCCAATTCACTAATTTAGTGTTAGATACTAAAATCTTTTGTGTACCATTTATTAGAAAAATAGGGAGATTGCCAATTTTTCCCCACTATAATCAATATATACATTTTGTTCCATGTTGTCTTTATAATAGTCAATAACTCCTAACAACATAAGTTTAAAATATTATCTTTATTTTTAAATACACTTATATTCATATTTATTATAGATTAAATAAATCACATGAATGGAAATTAAAATAAAAAATTAAGTATAAAAAATAAGAAATATATGTCTTGATGTGATATATATCACAAAATTAGTGGGGTTTAATTGTGGTTCGCACACGGCAAAACCTACCACAATTAGATCATCATCATCATCAGTTCATCAAAACCAAAATTAATTAGTGCATCCACCTTTGATTTCACCATTAGATTAATACAAACAAGCATGCATAGAGGCATAATTTTGTGCAAATATGTTTTACCCTAGTTATAGCATTTCCAAATTCCAACAAAGGTTTGCACTTCTTAATATTTAGAGGCATCAAAAGGTATCCCACTCAATAATTATTTTCCAAATTCAACTGTGTAAACATCATAACACTTAACAAGTGTTACTCGTGGGGGACACTTCATCATTATTATTATGCCATGAATGCAGTTTCCAATCAATTCCCAAATTCTACGGGCAGGAGAGCTCTTCAATTTGTAACCGTGATATATATAATTTTTGCTTTTTCCAAAATGAACAACAAAAAAAAAAAATCTTGAAAAAAGAAATAGCTGATGAACATCCGAAAGCACTTTTCGAAAATTGCAATTCGTTTTCTCTATTTATGATTTGTACAATTTCCCTATCATATAATGTCATGTGTTGTCACATGTATATTTGTCACTAAATTCGAAAAAGTCATAAAAACATTATAATAAGAAGCGATATTTTATTATAATAATCATACATTTTACTTCTCATATGTTTAGTTCAAAATATCTTAACTGTTACTTCTATTACCATTAAATATTGCCATTTTCAAACAAGCTTTTTTTTTTAATTAATCTCATGAGTAATGATTGGGATCGATGTTTGCCACTCCTCATCAGAAAGTAACTTATTGCCTTAGGAAAAGAAAAAAATAACATTGAACGCTACATATGATTATCCAAATGAAAATTGATGCCTAACCCCTATAATTTCTTCTTACATACATAATTCTATTGTCTGTCTAATTTTTTAAAAGATTTGAATTATAGACTCATAGTTCTTGTTAGAATCTTAAAAGATATACGAGAAATCATTTAAATTATTTGGAAAGATAGTATATAGTTTAAGCCTCATTATTCATTGACTCGCGTCCGTAATGAGTAGCAAACCATCAAAAGTGGGGAAAATCACATGATTACCGGTGTAATAATTGTCGTTTAAATTTAGTATATTAGCCATTGGAAATAATTAAGCTTAGATTTTTTATTATAATTTAAAAAAAAATCATCATTAGTTATGTTTGTTCGGATATGGAACATGAGAAAATTCTCTAACTAGAAATTAAGTGAGTTTTAGTTAGATGATTGAAGAAGAAGTAAAATAATGTTCTCATCAAGACATGTGGGTTTGTGATTAATTTGCTCAAATGATTGGATTTGGAGAGACATTTAGTTTTTTTTAATGTGATATTTATTAACTAACACGCAACCTTTCGGGATCATTACTGAACCGATATTATGGAAATTCGTTAGATTGAAACTTGTTTAATAGCATTAATTAAGCAAAAGAAATAAACAAAAATATTCCCCATAACATCAACTAGAGATGGCAAAACCCCGGGCCGGGTCCAGGTATTGCAATGACCGGACTCTACCCGGATGCAACCGGTCCGGTCCGAGTCCGGGCCGGGTTTTAATCCGGGTACCCGAATTTTATATTTTTTAATATTATGTGTATATATTTTTTAGTTTTTGGTAATTTTATAAGTTTTAAATTTATTTCAATAAAATTTGACATGAAAATATAAACTTTACGTATTTAAAACTTTATATATGTATAATAAATGAGTCAAATAAATATAAATATTTAAAATAATATATATTTTATAATATTTTTTTAATAAAATCCGGGTTCCGGGTTTATCAAGTGATGCCCAAGACCGACCCGACTTCATACCCGAGCCGGATAATACCCCGCCCACAACGCCTGGATACAGTCCAGGTTCGGACCGGACGGGTATTTTTACCACCTCTAACATCAACAATGTACATATATAATAATGTGAACGACAAAAACTTTAACGTGAGTAACCAAAGAAACATTAATTATTATTTACTAAATCACTTTCTTAAGGGGCCGCACGTGCAAGTGACCACAATTATTAGGGCTTCGTCAATAAGTGTCTTGCAGGCATTGGCTCACGTGTCCACATGCGGCCACATGATTATCTCTAATCATTTTGTTATCCCAAGATTGGTCGTCTAACCTTCAAAACCATTAAAACCCAAAAATAAATAAATAAATGTTTCAAGTGTTAATGGTTTAAATCCCCAATTGATCATTGTAAGAATATTAAATCTAGTTTAGCTTTTCCCCCCTACCAAATCTAATAAAGCTTGAGTAATCTAGTAAATGTTTAATTTCAAAATAATACATCGATATGAAATGTAGTGATCAATTACGCATATATATATATATAGTTATTTTGTGAATCTAAATCATGCAAATCTCTTTTAATCTACGCAAGAAAACTAGTATTCATGAACTTAATTTTATATTAAAATATAAATATTAATTATGATAAACTCGATCAACACGATTCTTTCATAAGGTTGAGAGTTTGAATCTTCCTATGAATGTAAGGATGTGTTTATCTTTCTTTTTTTTTCACAACAAAACTAATTTGATCATGAATTTTTTTTGTAGTACATGAGATAGTACGATACAAATATACACGTATATAACCTAATATACTTATTTGAACTTAATGCTCACCTATTGGGACTTACTACCTCGACGTATTAATAAAGATGAAGTCCAACCTGAAGGTCTTAAATCAAATAAACAAGAAAATAATACGTGGCAAAACTCAACTATTTATTTGTGCAAGTTGCTCTTATCTAATTCAAAAATATCTATCAATGATGGCAGATTTGCTTTGCATGGAGTCTGGGTGCCTCCGGTTGGTAGGCAAAAAGGATAATCTCCGATAATTGAAGACGTGTTGGCCCAACCGACTTTACCAGAAAAAAACTGCCAACCAACAAACCTAGCACTAGAATCCACTAACTGTAATAGAAAGAGAGAGAATTAATTTAATTACTAATTATAAAATTAAACTATGATTAGCACTACTTTCTAAGCATGAATTTAGGAAGGCTCCATGTTTCAAGATTATGATCAGATCAAAACTCTCTTCTTTCGATTCTTTCATTTTGGTCTGTGCATGCATGCACGAATATTATTTTTCTCATATTAATTATCAATTAAATAGATTTTGATGATCGATAGCTTGTAGTCAAAGGTAATGTGCAATTGCTAGTTGAAGAAAAAGAAGGGCAGGCTCCTTCAATTAGTCAATCGATTGCCGAAAGGATGCCTGCTGCATGCATGGGTCAAGTGGGATATGCATGTATTGTTTGGTAAGGGCACATGCAAAAACATTAAATTGGAAACATGGATAATTGGATCCCTGAAACAAAAGTGGGGACTTACTGATCTAAAAATCTGCAACACTGAAATGGATAGAAAGAACTAACATTGATTCCGTTTGTCCTTTTAGTCCATATAATTTGAGTTAATTATCAAGTTGATGTTATATATTTTTTTTTAAACTATCTAAAATATCTCCGTCGTGTATTTATTTATGTTAAAATATCTTTAATTATATATTTTTTAATTTTAAATTATATAAAAAAGAAATATTGTAGTATCTTTAAAAATTAGACACAAAAGCTACTAAAATAACCATAAAAATGTTTACAATAATTTTTAAAAATATAAAAAAATTAATTGGACAGCTGGTTCAATCTGTCAATATACTAAGCTATATATAGTAGTGACATTGTGCATATAAAATTATAATTGCAATATTAATATAAAATTAGCTATGCATCAATGCGTGCAGCCATTAATTATACATGTTCTTTCCATAAATTTCCCAATCAACAATGAAATCATGGCTATAATCTTTATCGTCAAATATATTAGTATTTGACAAGAGTCAAGAGATGTCTCAATTAGCTTGTATTATTATCCTAATTAATAACTAATACTATGTTTATTTACAAGAGTGAGAGTGATGAGTGTGGATTTTTCCCACTTCAATGTTTACTTACATATTTTAACGGAGGAGTGAGAATCTCACTCCATAGGCTCCATTCATTTTTGAAGCGGGGATGGGGGAAGGTGGGAGTGGGATTCTTCTTTTTTTACCCTTATTTTATTAAATTTAATGTAACTATTTAAATAAAATAAAATAAATAATATCATATTTATTCAAATAATATCATTATCTTATTTTATAAATTACATTTATTAAAAATAATAATATTAAACTTATTTTAATATAATATTATTATATTTAGTTAAAAATAATAATTTACATTTACATTGATTCTAAGTTAAAATTAATAAAATAATATTATTATATTCATAAAGAATTAATAATATTACTATATACTATTTTTATTTGAAAATATAATAATATTTATTTTTTTTAAAATAATGGTATTATATTTATTTAATGTTAATAATTAATAATTAATAATAATAAATAGTTTATTCTAAGAAAATATTAATTTTGTACTATATTGTTAATAATAATGTTTCATTTGTATTGCTTTTATCAATAATTTTTAATTTACATAATTAAAATTAAAATTAATAAAAAGTTATGACTTTCATAATTAAGAATATTACATTATTAATAATTTACAAATATAATAAAATAAATATTTTTATTTTTTAAATATATTTTTTATTAATTTTGTAATTAAAAATTACAATTCTTTAAATAAGGGTAAAACTTTAATTTGAAATCATTTATTCCCAATCCAAGACAAATTAAACACATAAATTGGATTCTGATTCAACTTTCATACTCTCATTCTAGTGTAAGTAAGCAATCTACTCTCACCCCACTCCACACTCTCAATTCCAGGATTCTCACTCATCAGGATTCCCACTTTAATTCAAAATGTAAACGCTACCTAATTTCAGCCAATGAAAGAGATTTTTTCCATTACTTTTCATCTCATGCATACTGATGTTTTTATTTAGTACTTATCAGACGATACAACATATGATGAGTTTGGCTCTAATATCATATAAAAGCTCGCGATCTTACATTAGTTCTTAAAATCTACTTTTCTAACCTTTTTTCTGAAAACATTACCTTTTTTCTTTTTATTATTGTCTTTAAACTAATAAAAAATTTATTGCAATATTTTCTATTATTTTTCCTATAAGATTTCTTATAATTATTCCTATATTTCTTATGTCTTTTGCCTGATATTCGACATCCCAATTCCTAAGTGAATTTCATGCATATCTATACACATTTTTCTAAATTAATATTTAATTGATTTTGCCCCTAATATTTTTTTTCTTCGTAGTATTCTTTCATTCCATCTTTAACATATTCTGTAATTGGCAATAAAGTTTCATAATAATTAAATTTTTCTATACTCTCTATTTAGGAATTATTCTCAACATGTTCATTCAATAAAAGTACCCCACACTAAGGATAGATAATTCTACCTAATAGGTTAGTCTTTTAGTTAAATACTTAGAAATCCTAGGCCCGACTCAAACAAGTGGTGTTAGAACCAAACATTAATAGTCGGAATGTAGTGATAGAACAACTCAGATTTATCAGATGAAATAACAAGAGTCTAATGGTAGTTAATTTCTTCACTAGGGGTATGTTAAATTGTATGTGTCCCACATTAACAAATAAAGGAGAGTCAATTAAGCTTGCAAGTAAGATAAGTCTTTCCACCTAATAGATTATTCTTTTGAGTGGGATACACAAAAATGTTAGGCATAGCACCCAACAAACTACAATGCTGAGAGTGTTTTTTCATTATTTCTGTCGCTTTACAACCATTAATTAGAATCTGAAACTCCAAGGAACCATTATTTCTGTCGTCTTTGTCCAGAGAACTTTTTTATTCAAACTTTTCCAGCTTCAAACGGATGTTTTATCATACAACCATAAACAAGAAAAGTTAAAAAGAAGAATAAAAAAGAAACTTGACTACGTCAACCACGTCCATAATTTCCTTGATTCCAATTGGATGATTATAGACCGTTCAAATTCCACATCTGCCATGTGTTATATAATGATCAGGCTTTTGCTTGCTACAAAAAATTTCACGCAGATGCATGATTGCATGCTTGATCCAAAATAGCACAAAGTGCCAACTTATTGTTTGTTTATATATATATTATGCATGCATAAGTATGATGAGGTGTTGTTGTATCTCGAATATGCCATTAGAGGCATTATTATTAGTTACATGTCATGTCTATTTTATAAAAAGCTTGCTAACGTGGAAATTATGATAGGTGGCAAGTCATCAGAGGTTATGACCATTGGCCACTTTGAATTTGTTTTGAGCTTTCTTACTCATCCCACTTATACAAGAGATGTACCTAAACGTAGCGTTTGCCGAGAAATTTTAATTTTTCTTCTTTGTTTTCTTGGAAAATGATCTATTTCACAAGTGCAAATAGGCAAAAACACCATAATTTGACGATTAATTCTCCTAAAATACTTGATTGTTCATATATATTAATTTTTTCATATGTGCATGTATTTTGATTATTGCTAATACATATTGTCATGGTCTTTATTAATTTGTGTCATACGTGTGAATGGAATTGATTAAGAATATCTTAACTTTTAAGAATTTAATTGTAACTCGTGATTATGAATAGATTAATATGATGGATATAGGAAAATTATCAGCCATCCACCTAAAAATTTATCTGTTAGCAAAAAATTGAATTTGTATCAATTGTCTACCAAAAAGACAGAATTGCCCTTACAAAATAATTATATTTATAAGTTGTGTTTGCTTTTATTTGTCAATAAAGGTAATTATATCATTTTGGTATATGGTTGACACAAATCACATATATTGGGTGCAAGAATTGAATAAATTAAAACTTCGACAATATTTTTTATAATAGAGTAAACTTCAGGTGGACAGCTAATAATTTCCCTAGAATATATCGTAATAATATTGTAACAAGTATCAAAACAGCAGAAACCGAGTCAGCTGTAACCCACATGTACAAGCAAGATTGGATCCTTATACCTCTTATACTACCCGAAGAGATTTTATCAATTAATTAAACTAACTATTGCTCACGATATATATCTTAATTTGGTTGTTACACAAATAAGTAATTACAAGAGTATTTCTAATTTTAAAATATTAATTTAAAGAATAGTAACTGAGATTTCATTTCGACCCAAGTTCTTATCCATTTTGTTGTCGTTCTTAAATGGGAATCACAACAAAAAAATCCAATTGAGTTCTCACGTCTTGCTAACCCGCCATTATTTTTGTCAAGTTTGTATCATGCCATTGTTAGCCCGACAAATTTTAATTTTATCTTTAGTTTTCTTTGAATTCCGCTCCAAACTTATTTTTTTGTTACATGTTTATTAATGAATAGTTGATTAAAGGTTTAATATACTTTTTTCAAGTAAAGTTCAGATAAAGAAAGAATTTGTGTTGATTAAATGTATCCCCACCAATTGAGCAAAGAGCGAAAGAGAAAGAAAGCCAGTTAATTTCCAATAGGAATTGCATGTGCAAGCCCTAAATTATTTCATGTCTTCTCGTTGGATTGATTTTGCTCTCATGGTCTAAGTGTGCCTTTGGATTGAGGTTCGATAATTATATTTTAAAAGTTACAACACTAAAGTGTTTGGTAAATACTAACTGTTATAGTTTGAAAAATATGTTGAGATAATTTTTCACTTATATAATAAAAAATTTATTATATCTTTAATAATTTTATTAAAATTATTATTTAAAATTTATATTAATTATATATTATTAATTTATATTTAATAAATATATATATATTTTTTTTACAATAATTATAACTTAAAATATACAGTATCTCAAATCTCAAACGCACTATAAGACTCTAAACCTCAATGATGTTTTTCCCATATAATTGGGGATAGAGAGGGATAATAACAAGCTGTAGCATATAATAAACTCGGACAGTTGAGCAAAGAGCCTAATGGTCTTCCCATGACTGGTTCCATTTCTTGTCTGGGGGCCCACCACGAATCGTTTGACCCACAGTGTTTGGATTGGAGCCGTCCTGCCAATTGTTATTGAGAGAAGCAGCCTACTCTTGGGACATGCTTGGGAAGTGTCAAATCAGATTCATTTAATTAATAATAACATGTAATCTTGCCCCCCGTGGATAGATGGAACAAACTTCATTGGCCCACTTCAGCTTTTCCAAACAAACTCTCACCGAGTATCTTCGAATTGATCTTTGCTTAGCTAAGGTAAATAGAAGGGTAAAAAAAATAAATTATTTTTTTATAAAATAAGTTAAGTGATGATAGTGATATGATATAAAAATAATATAATATTAACTAAAGAGGAAAAAATAAATTTTTAAAATTGAAGAAAAAAATGAAATAGCATTTAAAGAGTTATTTGTAACTATTATAATATTATTATTTCTGGATGTGACTCAATATTTCAGAAGTAAAATCTCTTTTAAAGATTATTTTAAAGTTGTTCTTATATGTTAAAAAAACTCATGAGTCACATGGGGTTGGAGCTCTTTTATTTATTTTTGTTTGTCGTGTTTTTTTTTTTTTTGAAACCTTCTTGGATTACAACATCTGCAAAAAGAGGGAGTAGCATGAATTTTTATTGGAGCTTTCTATTTTAAAGATATACATGAACAAGAAAAATGTTATTTTCAAGATATACATGAACAAGAAAAGGCTAACTTAGATTTTTTTTTTTTTTGAATCAAATACTATGAATAAATGCTAGTTCAGATGGTTGTGAATGTGTTTTGTATTTTGTAGTCACCCAAGTTTAAGTAATTATAAGAGACAAAAATTGATGTTTAATGGATGAAATTTCTTATTCCTATATAAATATTTAAAAAATGAATAAATTCTAAACTCTTTCATTAATCATCAGTATATATAACTATTTCAATAGATTACTTTTACTTTTATTTTTATTTTTCAATAATGATCCATGAGGTTTTATGGCCATATTTTTTTATTCACAATAACAGAAAAGTAAAATTTCATGGATTTTATTATAATTTGTATTCCTCCTCCTTACCCTCTTATTAATCGTTGGGAAATTGCGTGACGCTTATGCGTTCAATAGATGACTTGAAACAAATGAGAAACCACATTGATGGGAGAATCTTCATTATTTGAAAAGGACTATGTCTCAATTTTTGGGATTATAATTCTTTTACTATTCCAGTCATATCTAAACTATAATTTTTTTAATATTTTAATTTATTTAAAAGAATAAAAAAAATTGGTAGATACATTTTTGGGGTTAAAAAGATATTTTTTCAATTTTATAGCAGGTAAGGAATGAGATTATTTGAACCCACCAAACTATTAATTTAACCCACTTCTTAGAAAAATATTACTATACAAGTATCCTTACCTTAAATTGTTATTATAGCCATTATAACTAAATATCATAACGTTATCATCTTTAACTTCTCTCTAAAGTTTTTATCTCTATATTTTTCTTTTTTCTATATATATAAAAGACTGTTATTGCTCTTTGACATTATCTATACTACAGTTGATAAATTAAATACTAATTTACTTATTTACTTTGATATACATTAAACTTTCTTCCACTTTGACGTGAAATATTTGGTGTCTTAATTGAAATTAAGGATCTTTTTTATGTGAAATATTTGATGTTTTAATTAAAATTAGGGATCGTGACACTCTATCCTCTCTACTATTTCCTAATAAGAACTTTGAGAGTTTCATACATGAAAGAAGTAAAGAAAGCCATTGTAACAAGTTAATAACAATGGAGAATTTAGTAGCTATAAAACCAAAACAAAATCTAAGAGGAAGAAACTGAATCAAAGAGATATATTAGGATATAGGTGAGTCTATTGAGTAAAAGATAAATTTTTAAATTTAGATAATGGGTTTGTTCAGAAAATTCAATCAATGTGTAAAAATATTACACTTCAATTTATTGTTAAAATTGTTTGTTATATTTGTATAATTAAAGCTAGTAAAAAGATAATATTAACCCTTCATTTATTCTTTTGTCAACAAAAAAAGTTGTGATTTAGACAACACTGGACAAGTAGACAACAAAGTTCTAATCTCAGTGGACCAAAGTCAACTGTTTTCCATCAAATTGTTGCTTGGAAAATGCAGAGACTTATCCTGATGCCAAATAAACCCAAAAGACTAAAGGAAACATCAAACTTTTTTTAATAATTTATCTTCTTGTTTTTCTTCCTCAGAAAGGTAGTAAGTATTAATAATGCAAGGATGTTAGGTAGCTAGGGTAAAAGAATATCACATTTTTCACCATATGAATCTAGAATAGAACAGTTATGCACAAATAATGTAATGAGAATATCCCATGGATGCCAATCCAATCAGAGAAACATAGGGACGCCTGGCAATTTCTGCTCACGACCACTTACTCTTCCACCCCCCCTCTTAAGAACTCCTGATGCTGCTTGCTTCTTTTGATCATGTTTTTGTGGGGCCTGCTTTGTTTATTGGTTGAATTGTGCAAAAGTTGGTAAGGATTCCTCTTTGCTCAAATGTGTTATTGATTCAATGAACTTCTTTTTGTGAGTAGTTCTACGTAGAATGTGCAAGAAGATAGGTTCGGTTAGTATAACCCATTTGTGTGTTTAATTAAATTTTGAGATCAACCCAAAAAAAAAAAAAAAAAAAAAACACTCCCAATCTTATTCTTTTATTAGCATGTGTGGCGTCTGGAAATTTTAGTGTCACTATCGTCTCTTCACTAGCTGTTTCATCTGATATTGAGTCCATCATATATATATTTCGACTAATTTTACATTGTATAAATGAAAAGTAAACTCAATCTTATATCCTACTCTAATAAATTTACACATATTCCAACAGCTTGTACTAATCTAAAAGATTTTATTTATTCAAATAACTAACATTCATACGTAACTTAAACCTATATATAGTTAAGTAAACCTATAGTTAAGAGGCCTAACAAATTAGGTAAAATAATTGTTCCTATTTATACGCATTAGATCTCTTTTTATTGCCAATGTGAAAACTTTACCTAATATCAACAAGATTATATGTTGACCGATTATTGGCATAGCATGGGCAAAAGAGATATGAACAAGTAGACATGCATTTGGATTTGAAAAACGTGTGACCACGCCATTGGTAGCTTGACTAGATCTTTGGCTCGTACAAATATATATATGTTTGTATATATCCTAAGATTACATTATCATCCTATACACATGATTAACATGTTCAACGTACCATTCCTACAATTCTACAAATTACAATAAATTGTCGGTCGTCAAGCATCATTTCCTTTTTTTTTCAAAAAAAAAAAAATTAAAACATAAATTCCAACCACCAAATCTTACTTTAATTATACTCTTTTAATCTTTTTAACTGAATTTGCGTTGACTCATTATCCTTTCACGTTGATATTGCTTTCTCTAGAATCCTATCTTAAGTTCTTGTTTAATTTATATAATTTTATTCCCAAAAAAAAAAGAAAGGATCATGGTATGTACGCGCAAACTTTAGTCACCATATAATTGTCGGTTCATTCACAAACAAATAATTTCTAATTCCTTTTCCAAAAAAAAAAATATCGAATTCAACATTCTATACATTGAATTAAAAGATGAAAACCCAATAAATAATTTTATATACAGCGCACGAAAATCACAAGCTATTGGATTATATTGATTAATCAAGGTGATCTAAGATGTTACCTAAGCACAAGGATTAAATAAAAGTACCATACCTAACGCTAACGACTACATCACGATATACACCAACACGAACTAACATTTTTTAAATTAGTTTAATTATTTAAGCTTAGCTTATTACTTTAGAAATGGATTAAGATAAAGAAGAAATGGTTTATGACTATAAAAGAAATGGATTATGATAGAAACTAAGACCGATAAAGTCGATAAAAAGTATCCTCAAGCCGAAACTTTAGACGCAATCGAATAATGGAGCCCATTTTGTGTAAAAAAATTCAAGTTTTGTGCTCTTTGAGTCTTTCGTACAATTAAAAAATTACACACAGTAGAACGTGACAATAGCTTCGAGAAACAGAGGCAGGTATTGCCGTGTGGCTATTTCCTTAATTAACTACCGGCACCAACCTCCCATTAATTTTTGTGGGAGCCTCTTTATATATGCACAAGCTAATAAAGTAACAATTGTAAGCGGGGAATCAGGATTTTGATTTGACGGAAATCATAACCTAAAATTTTTAAATTTGATTGGATTGTAGCATAGAACTCATAAACTAAAGAGGCCAATAGTGGAATCTATAATAGATAAACCATAAAATTTAATTAGCTATAATAAAATTGTGTAAAAGACTAAGCAGAGGGGGTCAAACATAAAGCTTACATAAAATTGGTAAATTTTTAATTCAATTTTTTAAAATTTTTGGGACTTTCTTTTCTTTCAGGGTGCCCAATGTAGTTCCCTCAAGATAATCAAAAGTGAATAAGATAATATTTTTTTGTACAACTGACTTTGAAGGGGCGTTTCTTGTTTGACTGTATGATATTTAACTTAATTAACCTACTTTATTATTTGTTTTCCATATCTACCAACTAATATAAATTCTTCTTCTTTTTTTGCCTACTGACATCCCTCCTCATTTTGTTAAGTTGCTTCATTCATCAAGTTTTTGAATTTTCCATACATTATTATCAGAGCTATTATTTTAAAGCTTTTTATATAATTATATCATCTATATTTATAAATAATTTATTTTTTTACTGAATTGAATTTTAATTTAAGTTTTAATTTGTGGTTTTTGGGAGTTTAGACCTTAATTTAAGCTAAACCTGAGCCTACTAGGCAACACTCATGCTCTCAAGATGGGTTCAAGTCCAAGCAATTGTTAAGAATGACTATAACTATAATGGTTCGAGTCTTTATAGGCTCAACCTCCCTCAATTAAGCAAAAAATTGTGTGAAGTTAATTTGTAAGTTTTTCTCCCTTGCGAAATACGAGTGGAGCATAAACATTCTTTGTTTGTGAGGGTCATATGTTTGGGTATGTGTTTCATAGAATTAATGTAATAATATAAGTTTCAGGTTATATATTTGATTGTAAATATCAATATAATATTTGTTCTAATAGCAGTTATAAATATTTGTGTAATACAGTAATATGATGTGTAATCAATATTAAAAAAAAAAAATCCAAGCAATCGTTGAACTCATTTTCTTTTCCAATTTAATCAGATAAGGGTACACATCTCCCCTACTAATATAGATGGATAGAATGTCTATCTAATATTAAGTGATCGTAGAATTTAGATTGTATTATAATAAACTTGATCTAATTAAGTAGTCCTAGTAAATTTTTTTTTATTGTAAAAAAACACACTAAACCATGCATAAAGAGAATAAAAAGCCTAGTATATATAATATATAATCATCACATTCTTAAGGATAATTAAAATTTATTCTTAGGCCTCCTCTTAGCGTTGCTGATTTTGATCGATGACAATTCCTAATGTATTTTTTAATATAAAAGTATGTTCAATCAGTTTCTCGTTTGTTTAAAGCACAAGAAAAAGAAAGAACATGGTCAGTATGGCTGTCAATTTCATTGCTTCATGATTGGTTGGATTGGATAGGATAATGAGATTAGCACGATCTGATTTAAGTAATAATAATAGGGTATTAGCGACCAATAATAATCAACGAAAGGACGAATTAAGATATTTCTCCTTTCCAACGCATGCAACGGCTAAAAACTGCCGCCAAAACGATTAGGCCTTTAATTTCACGACACGATTATCGTTACGTGCGGATTCCCCGACAACTGAATTTACGTGTCTCCGCCGCCCACCCGTCTCTCGACGCGTGTAAAACGAGACCACGTAAGTAACTAACTTTTGAAATTATTATAACAGTCAAAAAAGCAAACCGACCCACGATCGCTTCAGTCTCGGCTTTGTTGTATCCTCTACGTTTTTGAGATTTGAGATGCTGACATTTCAACACGAAGAACAAATTTATTGGTGTAGATTTGTTTTGTTTTGGTTTTTTTTTTTTTTTTTTGTCTATTTGGGTGCTTACCTACCTTGACCAATTTAATTTTGAGTTCTTTGTTTAAGAGGGACAATTTTTTTGTGGAAAGTTCTAAGAACCATTGTAAGAAGAAGAAAGAAGTGTAGGATTGTTATTCAGGTTGCAAAAACAAAGAAGAACAATGAAATGTTTTTTTAAAAAAAATTTTAGAAAAATAGAAAACTCTCCATTCCTTAAAATTAGGAGGAAAAAAAAAAAAGAAACCAAAGTCAAAAATCATATCATTCTAAAGCACTTGACGTAAACTTAACGTGTGGAAAAACTTATCTTAGAACGTTCGATGAGGAATTGAATTTTTAGAGGTAACCAAATATTTGCTTGACTATTTTCATTTATTGGAGATTAATTAATTGACTTCCCACCCCTTTACTTCAATTGTTCAATGAATGTTACTTATTTGATAAAGAATTAGAATTGTGATATATACGGCACTTTTAACTCTTTTCTTTTTTTTTGCGTGTTGTTTGGGTGCTTACCTACCTTGACCAATTTGATTTTGTTTTCTTTGTTTGTGGGATATTACAAATACTATCATAAAAAGAAAAAAATTTAGGGTCCATTTAGGATTGCATTTGAGAAAGTCAAAAGTAATTTTAAAAAGTTAAAAGTTAATTTTAAAAAGCAAAATAACTTCATCTTACAGTAAATTTTAAAAAGTAAGGAAGGAGCAGCTTTTCAAAATCTTATTTTAAAAATCAGTTTTTTATTTAATACAATTCTATTTATATTATAAAAATCTAAAATTATTCTTATTAATTGGGAAATAAGATCACTAACTTTAAAATTTTTATTATTATTATGATTTCTAATTCTATTGAGCTATAATAATAAAAAAAATAAAATTAATCATATAAAATATTATTTTAGTTATTAATTATTATATATACACAATTAAACAAAATTTTATATACATGTTTACAAATGTGTAAATAAATTTCATTTGACATTATGTCCAATTCAGTCATTTATATTCTTACAGTAATTTAATAGTAAGATTTACTAAACACATATAATTGTTTTTAAAATTTACAGTACTTTTAAAATAAATTTTACCAAACATTTAATTGATTCATTTCATATCTGATTATTTTTACAAAATAGCTAATAATAATTATTTTAAAAGTTACAGTATTACAAAACTAGCCCTTAGTCATTAATTGATTTTGAATACTATTTGACTGTTTTCAGTTATTGGAGATTGATTGATTTTGATCAATTTACTTCAATTTTTCAATGAACTTTTTAATTATTTAGTAAGGGACTAGAGTCTTGCCATATTGGATGTTCATTTATGTTATATATAATATTAAAATTTTATAAATCAATTAGATTACTAACATAGAACTTCTTAGTATTCGAGTAAGTAAACGCTTATCCCATCCTTCTGCTTGTTTTATACGTACCATTTCTTGTCTTTGGTATCTTTCGCCTTTGAGCTTCTTTTTTTCTTTTTTGTCCAATTTTCTTGTCTTTGCGTTTGTATAATCAGAAAGTTTTTGGTTTTTATTTTTTACCATCCAATTTCGAAGAATTACTTTCATCAGTTGGGAAATATCAAAAGACAAATAAAGGGTTTTGTCTATTCTGTCCAAAAAAAGAGGGGAATGGGCATTTGTTTGAGTTGGCTTCCTACACACACACACACACACCAATCACGACAAAATTTTGCTCGCTAAAATTTGTGAAAAGCTTGCTATAAAAAAAAAAAAAGATCTATGTATAGTTGGTTAATGGTTAGTTATCTGAGGTCCATATTTGTCATTTGTCAATATGCAATTACTAGTGTAGCACCCAAATTTTGCTAATTGTTGTCACATAATCGATGTGTAAAGGGTTTGAGCCTTGTTACCCCAACATGGGCCAAAGCCCAATTTCAACATTATGGTCTCTAAAGAAGCTAGAGTTTTGGGTTATTAAAATGGTGGTTCTAAGTACAAACCAGCTTATTGCTCGTACTCTCTTTCGGTAACCAGTTGAAGTTTCAGAAATTTCAAATTTTTAAATTTACTTCTACTTGAAATTTACCTAACGACATATTTCGAGTAGCAGTGCGGTTTTTATTCAAATAATATTCTAAGAAAATTATAATTGTATATAATATGTACATTGTGAATCTAATTGAGAAGTATCTAAATTATGCATACAAATGACAAAAAGAATAAGGGAGTCAATAAGAGAATTGGCAGCAAAGCTCTTTTGTATTCAATTATCTGTCTCTATATTCTCATTTCATTTGCAAGCAGCTATTGAGCGGTGGAAGAGTTGATATGTGTGTGCTACAACACTATACAAATCTGAAGAGGCGAATATTCATAATCCGATAATGCCCCCTCTTAGATATCCACCACTTGATGATAATTGTATTCATCTTTTACTTGAAAAAAGAAAAATCTATGCGATAAAAAAACCCAAGCAAAAGAAATACAATTCAACAAATCATAAAGTGATAGTGGACATACTGTAAATCTGTCCCGCTAAAAGCTTTTGCCATTAAAACTTAGTGAGACCAAAACTTGGTCAAGGGAAAAAGAGTACAACACTTATTTGTCCAGATTATTCACATAATTTCTTTTGAGAAAGATTATGCTCTCCCTGATCAGTGCTCTTGTTGAGTGCTCGGTGCTTCCTTGATAATATTATGTACCAAATTGATAATCTGTTCAATTGGTATGTCAATACCATATATTATCACATTTGTTAATAGTCCTGCAAAACTATTAACGAAATATATCTCATCCACACATGAATTGTATATGATTCATAAAATAACCTATATATGTATCATCAACAAGATGTGAAATTTTTGTTAGTTCACGAGATAAAATAATCATAATAACAAACTATATTTTAACAGTTACTTGTGAACACAAAAATCATCAATGATTGCATTCTTTATGATTCCACACTTTCATGTCTAAGCGAAGATATTTCATCATTTTCAGCATGGCCTTGCTCTCATCAAAGGCAAAAAGACCTTTTAAAAAATTACCCAGAGTCAATAGAAATGTTATTTTTCTAGACGCATGTGCCTTATTAATACTTTTGTACTTCATAAGAGATATTATTCCATCAAGGCAAGGCATCTAGCATTTTATCAAAGACTGTTTGCTCTTTTGGAGCCTCATTTTAGTAAAACCTTGACTAAGAACCTTCTTCTTTCAAAGACCCCTCGAACCAAGCAGTCTATCAAGCTTCAAGTGTTCGTGGATAATTCCTCAATTACTCAGAAATTGTCTGTAAAGAAAGACCATGTACATAACAATTGACTTGATTACATTTACCGCATATGTAGATGCATTTTCCATTTGCTGCAAGTGAATTACCTTTCACACTTTACACTTATAGAGAAGCAAAGATATAGATGAGACATGGTTGACACTTTCTCTCAAAAAAGTCACGCCTTACCCCAAGAGGGTGTTTTTCTTTCTCCTAATGGAGGAAAAGTTGTCTCGTCAAAATGATAGTATATATGCAAAACATACGGTGATCAACATATCACTTGTTAGGGGTCTAAGATACTTCATAATTTTTGGTGAGATAAAACCAAAGACAATCGTCATTGTTCTTTTCAGAATTAATACAATTTATGCTTAAACTTCATGTATCTATAACCTACAACAAAACAAGGCGTATATTAAATTTCATGGTAAAAAGTATATAAATGAAAAAAAAATTAAATTAAATACGTATCATTTAATTGATGAAGACACTTCCATTTTCAATTTGATAATTGATCCTCTATTCATCTTTAATTTTTTGTCTTCAAATTTTGCTGGCAATGTTAGTAGAAAGTAAACACAGAAATATTTTGGTTGTCTTCATTTTTTGGTGTGGAAGGTCTAATTTAATGGCAATCACAGAGCATACTTGTGAGGATAGTTTTATTAAATAAATAGATAAAATAAAGAGCGTAACGGAATAGGATACTTCCTATAATAGAGCATTGTCATGTTGATAATGTATTGTAAAATTAATTGGGAAGTATCCAGATTATTCATACAAATAATATAAAAGAATTGCGAAGTTAAAGGAGTAGAGTGATAATAAGCAAGTCAATAAGAGAATGGCTAGCAAAGCTCTTTTGTATTCAATTATCCGTCTCCATATTCTCGTTTCACTTACAAGCATATATAGGGCATAGACTCTAAAATGAAACAACCTATAAAAGAATTCCTCTGCACCTCACAAGCGTTATGGATCTGACTCCATTGGAACTTGCATAAACAAATAAATGCAACGGTTGGGTTTAGGACTTCAGTTTGCATGCGGCTTTGACCGGTAACGTGGCAACGGGCAGTTCAAAGGCTCAGCAGTTGGTGGTTGCAACGTCGTGGGCGTGGAGCTAGGGAGTCGACGCTTGATAGCTAGTCGGATTTTTTCTCAAAGAGATCGACTAGTTCATTGATATTTGTATGATGCTGCTGCTTCTTTGATTCTTTATATCTGATTTGGGATTTTAAGGATTTGAGGGTTGATTTTAATCTATATTTATATTTTTTTAATAACAAGTGCAATTCGATTAAATTGGTCGAATTGATTTGGATCTGATCTGATCCGAATTAATTCCGATCAATTCGATTCGAATAAGAATAAATCAATTCTGATCAGATTGGATTGATCCAAATATGATGTGATGCCCACCCAATACAAGCAATATTGGCTGCTATTCATAGCTTTTTAAATCAAGCATCTATTGAGCGGTGGGAAGAGTTCGCCGCATGTACCACACTTTCTAAATTTGATTGTGTGAAGTACAAAACACAAAGACAGATGTTTATTTTACAACTTAGGGTGCTGTAGGTAACACACCTTCTAGTTTACAAAACACCTTCTAATTGGACACATGGCAATTATGTAGGCATTTGGAAATCTTTTCGAAATGAGCATGTAACCTTTCCCTTGTGCCGACCAATAAATATAAAGTTCGATGATTGTCAAAGGGACTTTGGCGAAAAATCAGCAACGAAGGAGGACTTTATTGATTGGTTTTCTACAAACTATTAGTTCCTTCCCAATTTTAAATAAAAATGAGGAGTTATCTGTAAATTAGCACAAAACAGCAAAGTTAAAATAGTAAGGAGAAAGTATTCAGACCAAAGTAAAAGCAGATAAGAATCAGTTGTCTTGTTTTCAAGACAAAATGATCTCACGAGTCGGCTGCTCGCACCGTCTTTTAATCAATAATCATTTCTGATCTCCCCTAAATTCATGAAACGTCACTACTCCTGGGGTCCCACTTCAAACAAAGTTCGATTCAACGGTGATCTCATGAGTTGTGACCAGACAAAAGTCACAGCTGCGTGATGTGCAAAAGCCGCCTGTTATTTCAAGTTCCTACTGAAGCAGCGAACTTAACCTCATATTGAAGGATTAAAAAGGATGAAAATAGACCCTCGAATTGTAAAGCAGATCGTCAAAGTGGTTCTCATGAATTACTCACGGGCCTAGGAAGGGGGGAAAAATTAAAAAAAATCTAACGCCATCTTCATTTTTCAAAGCTAATTACATTTTTAAGCAAAAGGTAATTACTTTCATTTGATTCTGCTTCTTCTGCTGCTCGTTTTTTGTTTTATAATTTTTGTGTAGAAAGTTTCAATTTTGGTAAGAAATTGGAGTCCTTTGACTTGAGTCCTCAAATGGTTTCATCTTTTTTTTTTTTTTCTAGCTACTTGATGTATAATTTTTAATTTTATTGACTTCTGGGTTTCTTATAATTTTATTTCTATATTTTTTGTCATGTTGCAGCTGAAAAAATTTTGTACTGTTATATGTGCTGCTTTGCCGGAGATGATGGCTGTAAAAGCGCAACAGTTATCTGATTTATTTGTTATGGTTGATTAAAGGGGGTTAAAAAAAGGATAGAAGGTAGAAGATAGGATCAGGGTATCGAATAAATTTATTAGTTTTTTGTGTTTTCTCGTTCCAATTTAGTATATCTTTACTTTTTTGTATGTTGGTTTCCAAAAAAGGAATTACACACACACACACACATATAATATTGTCGTGTTGATTTGTTTTGGAAGCAGAATTGTACCTTGCTCGAGGTTCTTCTTTTTCTCCAATCGTTTAATCTTCTTATGTAAGATTTTTGAATCATTTCAGCAGAGCTAGCACGAGTCTTCTTGTTCTTTATCTTTTGTGGTTTGGTTCCTTTTCCTTTCGGTTGTTATAGTACCAGCCTCTCAATTTTACCAATTAAAGCTATTTGAAACAGTAGATTAGGGTAAATGCGGTTACTGTTTCAGTTTTTACTTTTCCAGTGGTTGTTCTTGATTGACGTTGAGCTTCCGCTATCTCAGTAGAGTTATCATTTACACACACACATTCATACATATATTTTAGTTACCTTGCACCTCACTCCTCCAGGACCCCAAATTAAACATATCTCATTGGACTCCAACCCATGAAGAAGTTATCATTTTGAAAATATGACCCATTTAAAGTTGGAATTTTGGTTCCAGTTTATGGTCAGGCAGTGTGATTCATTTCATCTGTCAGATGTTTGCGTGATCAATAAATGTGATTGTTTAATTGCACTATGTTCTGTTGCAGGTATGTAAAGGAGGGAGAATTGGCTAAGGTGGTTCAATCAAAATGGAGTCTTGCAATTGCATTGAGCCACAATGGCCAGCTGATGAACTGTTGATGAAATATCAATATATTTCAGATTTCTTCATTGCGCTTGCTTATTTTTCCATTCCTCTAGAACTGATCTACTTTGTTAAGAAATCTGCCGTGTTTCCATATAGATGGGTCCTTGTGCAGTTTGGTGCTTTCATTGTTCTGTGTGGGGCAACGCATCTGATTAATTTGTGGACGTTTAACATGCATTCAAGGACTGTAGCTATCGTAATGACCACTGCAAAGGTTTTGACTGCTGTGGTCTCATGTGCAACTGCCCTAATGCTCGTGCATATTATTCCTGACTTGTTGAGTGTTAAAACTAGAGAACTGTTTTTGAAGAACAAGGCTGCTGAGCTCGATAGAGAAATGGGGCTGATCCGTACACAAGAAGAAACAGGTAGACACGTTAGGATGTTGACTCATGAGATCAGAAGCACTCTTGATAGGCACACCATATTGAAGACCACTCTTGTTGAATTGGGTAGAACTTTGGCACTGGAAGAGTGTGCTTTGTGGATGCCAACTCGTACTGGTTTGGAACTTCAACTATCGTATACACTTCGTCAGCAGAATCCTGTTGGATATACTGTACCCATCCAGCTTCCTGTTATCAATCAAGTATTCAGTTCCAATCATGCGGTAAAAATATCACCAAATTGTCCAGTAGCAAGATTAAGGCCTCTTGCAGGAAAATACATGCCAGGGGAGGTGGTTGCTGTTCGTGTCCCTTTGCTGCATCTCTCAAATTTTCAAATTAATGACTGGCCAGAGCTTTCAACGAAACGCTATGCTTTGATGGTTTTGATGCTTCCCTCTGATAGTGCAAGGCAGTGGCATGTCCACGAGTTGGAGCTTGTTGAAGTGGTCGCTGATCAGGTTTGAGACTTGTTTCCCTTCTTGATTTGATCCTTGTATTACCAATTTCTTCTAGTTCGATCTCAGATGTTGTTGAAGACTTCACGAAATGTTTCCTGCTGAGCCATTAGCAATCCCATTTCTTTCTCTATGTCAGTGGTGGGCATTATATTTTCTTGAATTCTGTAGCATATTCTATTCTGTAAAAATTATATGTTTATAAATTTCTGTAGATAATTCATGTTTAGTGATATAAAAACACACATACATCAATTCTTCCCCATGCCTTGTTGTCCTGTCAAAAGCTTATATTCTCCATACTTTTCTGACATCCTGGAGGTATGTATGTTCAGATACATATTGTTTCCAAGCATGGTTATGTTTTCAAATATAATATTTGTGAGTGCATTTTATCATATGGGACCAAAATCTGAAGTGATTCCCATTTATTATAATGTTGTTTTGTGTGATTTTCATCTAGAACTACATTGAAACATTGCCATTTGATGCATCGATGTGTATCCTATCTTAGTTATACCTGAAGTAGTTTGAATATTTCAATGCAGTTAACATCATTTGTTTTTATTTCAGCAAATAGTGTAATGTTTGATGCTACTTTATTAAAAACTATATATTGTTTTCATCATTTTGTTCATTGTTTTATGTTCTAATAGTATTGAATTGTATGATTATAGAACATTTGTACACTTTTCTTTTTCCTTTTTGAGGAGGAAGTCTATAATGATTGTTGTATGAGCTGCAAAATGGGCAAGGAATGCATAGATCTAATGAAATGGATTGTTCATGTCGATCTGAACACTAGTCCAGCTTGCGTTGTTTTATAAATTTAATTAGTCGGATGGTAGGAATTGATCACAAGACCTTCTAGTCAACCTTGCTTTGATATCCATGTTCAGTGACCATTTATCCCAAAAGCTCAAACTTACAGAAAAGGACCTAAAATAGCATACGAGTTATAACAATGAATATAAACAGAGGATTTGAATTGCCGTAGAAATACTAACATCTTACTGTGGCTTGAGAATGCTAAGTTTAGAGACATTGGTCATGTGGATAGCTATTTTGGTTTTCTTTTTCTGGATTCTGATTAACAATGGGAGCATTATGTCTTAGATTGATTTTGAAAAATTGATCTTTAGTTTTAGTCTTTGGAAAATTGCTGTTCATTGCTTGGTCTACCCAAGTTAAATTTCAAAAGAAACGTGGAATTTTAAGTCTGAGAATATGTCTAACAAAAGAGAGTTAATGTCTGCTTGGAGGGTCTGTTGATTATTTGATGTCTAATGTCTCGTGTTGCCTAGCGTGAATGCCAGGTTTGAGTCTTGAGAGTGGTGTTGGCTTGCTTTGTGTATGGATGGGTGAAAATATTTTCAGTGTTTCAGTTGCAAGAGACTATTCTTTTTTATTTTTGCTTTGGGATTGATCCTTGATTGTAATGTATGATAGTTTTAAGGGTAACTTATTTGTTGAACTTCATGGTTGATACAGGTGGCTGTTGCTCTGTCACATGCTGCAATCTTAGAAGAGTCAATGAGGGCGAGAGATCTTCTCATGCAGCAGAATATTGCACTTGACTCGGCCAGGAGAGAAGCGGAAACAGCCATTCGTGCTCGTAATGATTTCCTGGCTGTTATGAATCATGAGATGAGAACTCCGATGCATGCAATTATTGCCCTTTCTTCTTTGCTGCAAGAGACTGAATTGACACCCGAGCAGCGACTCATGGTCGAAACAATTCTAAAGAGCAGCAATCTCTTAGCAACTTTAATAAATGATGTACTAGACCTGTCAAGGCTTGAAGATGGTAGCCTGCAGCTTCAAATTGGAACTTTTAACCTCCATGCTGTATTCAGGGAGGTAGGTTTATCCATTCTTGCTGCTTACATATTGTCTATGATTGCGTTGTGGATACAAGGTATTTTGTAGAATTTCTTAACTTCAGACGGATGTTTGTTGCAATGGTAATTTGATCACTTCTCATTGCAGGTCCTTAACCTAATCAAGCCTATCGCATCTGTTAAGAAGTTGCTCGTCGCGTTGAATTTGGCTCCAGATCTGCCGGAGTATGCAGTTGGTGATGAGAAGCGCCTTATGCAAACTCTTTTAAATGTTGTTGGTAATGCTGTGAAGTTTACCAAAGAAGGCAACATCTCAATCACTGGTTTTGTAGCAAAATCAGAATCTTTACGAGACTCTCGAGCTCCTGAGTTTTTTCCAGTACCGATTGAAAATCATTTTTATTTACGTGTACAGGTTCGTTTCTGTTAAATTGGATCCTTCGTAGTGTTGCTTAATCTCTTAGAGCTTGAAGTTAATAGTGGATAACTTTCTTTTCTGGTGTAGGTCAGAGATTCTGGATCTGGTATTAGCCCTCAAGATATTCCAAATTTATTTACAAAATTTGCACAAAATCAAGCAATTGCACTAAGAAATTCTAGTGGCAGTGGACTTGGCCTGGCAATTTGTAAGAGGTATTATATTTATTATCTCAGGTCTCATGGCAGTAAATCAGCTTAATAGCTGTTACGGCTGAAGAGTTGATTTACTGGTTAACATATGCATCTGAGCTTTTTCCCAACTTTGTATCATGTGACCAGGTTTGTGAATCTTATGGAGGGACATATCTGGATTGAAAGTGAAGGTCTTGGAAAGGGTTGTACTGCCATCTTCATTGTAAAACTTGGGATTCCGGAGCACTCAAATGATTCTAACCTCTCCTTTATTCCAAAAATGCCGGTACACGGACAGACCAATTTTCCAGGGCTTAAAGTACTTGTCATGGATGAAAATGGGTCAGTTATATGGCAATTCTTTTATAGGATGTTTCATTTTAGAGTTTATTATCAGTCTGTCGGGTTTTATTCCATAATATTGTGGGACTGAAAGACCTGGTAGTCATGAATCAGGATGTGGAAACCTCTAGAAATGACCTGCCCACAGGGGCTTGACCGAGTGGTTTTCAAGCAACTTTCTATAGCCACCCAACCGAGTTAGGCGGCTAAAAAATTGATTTGGTCTTTGCCCACCCCCACCTTTTGAAACGTTTTTTAAAAATAGATATCTCTAAAAATGGCCTTCGCGTGATACTTACAGATAAATAAACGATTTAGTGATTGTAGAGTTTTATCAGGCCTTGGAGATGCTTCCAATGCATCTCTTGAGACATTTTAATGTGGCACAACTCTCTATTTTCCTCCTGTTTTCACCTTTTGTTTTACAGAAAAGTTTTAAAATATTCTCTTTTTCTCATATGATGATCATTCTTCTAACAGTTTTATTACAATTGTGTTTTAAGTAGTTTCAAGTTTTTATATGTTGGGATTTTCATAGGCTTTTGAGCTTTACTTGAGTTTCTTATTCTAACAAAATTTGACTTTGCTTGCATACTTATGTAACTTGATTGTTCTGATATCATTTTATTGAGAGTTGAGCAAATTTTAGTTTTGTTAATGACTGATCTGTTGCATATCATGTGATTGATTGTTGAACCCATTTTGTGATACAGTGTTAGCAGGTCAGTGACTAAGGGACTTCTGTTGCACCTGGGATGTGATGTAATGACGGTGAGCTCTGTTGAGGAGTGCTTCCAAGTTGTTTCTCACGAACACCAGGTGGTCTTCATGGACGTTTGCGTGCCTGGAATTGATGGTTATGAAGTCGCTGTCCATATACATGACAAATTTACGAGGCGTCATGAAAGGCCATTAATAGTAGCCCTTACTGGAAGTACTGACAATTTGACCAAGGATAATTGCATGAGGGTTGGAATGGATGGAGTTATCCTAAAACCTGTTTCACTTGAAAAAATGAGGAGTGTTTTGTCAGATCTTTTGGAACACCGGGTTCTCTTTGAGTCCATGTAAAAACGGAGAATGCTTCTACACCTTTTAAGTGGGGGAAAAAAATATTTAAGGTAACGTGAGAGCTTTCTCTACAGCATTTGGTTTTTGATAGATACCACTTTGTGATGGAGCTTTTCAATAGAGTGGTCCAAATAACAAATGTACACAAAGGGCAGGTTTGTTCATTAAACTTGCATTTTTTTGCAAATTGTTATGAACGCAGTGGCAAAGAAATACTAACAGATTTGTGAAATTTCTGCCTGTGGTTTCTGATTTCTTGTTTTGTAAGCTTTGGGAAACAGAATTATAATATAGTAACTTGTGAAAACTTCTTGAATGATACCATTTCTTCACTAAAAGAAGAAGAGCTGAAAGATTATCCTGATTAATTTGATTGAGCCAGACAACATACTGATGTATATTAAATTATTAATATTACAATAAAATCTCAATAAACTCATAAATTTATATCTTTTTATTTTGGGTCAATTCCAACTTGAGGCCAACGTACTAAATTATGATTTAATAAGTAAATATTTATTTAAGTAATATATTTTTCTGGGTATCAAATGTATTAATTAATTGAGGTTTTACTGTAAATATTTAAATAATTCTTGACAAATAAGGGAGTTGATTGATATATGGTTTGGATACCTTGGACTAATAACGCCTTACACATTTCAGTTTTTTTTTTCTTTTTCAAATTTAAAATACTTAGGAGTTATATTTTGAATAATAATTGTTGAAAGAGATAGACTATTTGCACCAAGGTATCTATATTTTATACTTGCTCTACATACTGATTTTGAAAAGAAGTTGCTCCAAAGGGCACGATTAAGTGACTTACAATTCTTTTTGTTAGCTAAAGTCACTTGATTTCGACTTTTGAGAAAGATAGGAGTGAAAATTTCATTTTGAACTCTGTCCACCATTATCTTTTGAATTAACCTTTAAAAAAATGGTCTTTCCATGATCAAAGGGTCACTTTGATCATGGAAAGACCATTATGGATATATGTAATTTGTAGTTTTACCTTGTTCACTTTCCAAAATTAGCCTTCAAAATTTAATGTTAATGCCATATAAGATGTGGGATTCTTTACATATTCATGCTAAACCTTTTGTTCCTTTTTTTCACTCTCTCTTTATCTTTTTTTAAAATATTATATTAGTGATACATTAAAAAATTTAGATTAGCGCATCAAAAATTTACTGGAACCCACATTAATATATCATAACATAAGTGCAATATAAAATACTTGCTACTCCAAAAGAATGAGAAAATTTTACTCCCATAACTACTCTTTGATTTAAAGATAAACACCTTCTCCTCGTGTTATTGAGGTAAAATGATTTTTGAATAAAGGGAAAAAAAAAATACACGTACAACAATTATTTTGTATATTTAGATTGTATTGTTTTTGTATAATTAGACTACATTACAAATGTTTTATTAGATTGATTCAAATTAAAATGAGTTGGACTGAAATTATATGGATTAGATTTAATTTTTGTTTTAATTATAATTATTTTTTATTTTCTGCTGAGAAACCTAGGGTTGTATCTTTTTTCTTGTAAGTTGTAACTACACAGACGCACCGAAAATATAAGGAAGTTTTTATAACTCAATAGTTTACTGTTTGTACTTTGTAATTGGCATTTCCTTTAATCTCATCATATATTATAAACACTCCCTTTTAAGTAAAAATTATCCATAATATTAATTAAGAAATGAAATTTACAAAACCCTATATTAATTTTAAGAGAAGGAATATAGAACCTGATGCCAACAGTATCAAAATAAATGTTTCTTTAATAACCCAACCACTGACAGGAATAAACAAAAGTTATGCTGAAATTAAAAAATGGATTGATTGAATGTGATTTGCTGAATATTAAATAAAAGGGAAACAGCAACTTCAAGGACACATGTTGAAATCCCACTTTGATAAAGTCAAGAAAAAAAAAAAAAGTTTCAAATAGAAAAAGATGTTTAAAAGCGACATGCTAATAGAATATAAATCCTGTCAATTTTTTTTTTCCTTCATTTACTTTCAACCATCCGTAATCCGTTCTTTACTTTCGTGGAATAAATAAATGAGGGGAAAAAAAATTCTTTTGATTCAATAACTCAATTATGCCCCGAATGAAAATATGATTGAAGAAAAAATAAATTTGAAAATTGTTTAATCAGCAAAAGTTATTTTTCCTTTCGGGTTATTATGTGTTAATTTCGTCAACAATAAAGTAATTAAAGTAGAAAATGGTTAAATGAAAATTAATAAAAAAAAATTAACCATATTAAATTTAGACCCTATTGGATTATTGCTGAAACGTCGAAAGCAAAAATTATTTCATTATTTTTTACCAAAAAAAAAAATTGTTTGGTAATTTTTTTAATCTATTATTTCATAGTTTTCATTAATAGACAGCAGGCTTTCAAAGCCGAAATGGGAATCACTTTTAGAGTAGTTTATAAAATAATCCACTAGATAATTAGCAACATTTCTAGAATTTGTTATAGTTTTTCTATTTTAATAAAATGATAATTATATCTTCTTCTTTTTTTGTCATAAACTTTACTTTATAAATCATAAGCCTTGTGCCATTTATAATATCACGGTCACAATTACTATTAATGACTTATTTACTATTATTGAATTTTTTTGTCTTCTAAACTCATCAATTTTTGTATTTTTATCTTCAAAAATCAAAATGTCTATTATTGACTTTTAGACAACTTAAACTTATATGTATAATAAAATAAAATTCTATTAATAGAATTTACAAAACACATACATCTTACTTATGAAACTTTCAACAATTTAAATAACATAGACTTAACTACTTTTTTCATCCAGTCAATTATTTCATCAACAACAGAGAATTAGAAGAAATGATAAGACATTTTAAAATTTTTATTCTAAGTTTCATCCTAAATAATGTGTTATCATTAAATGGTTGGTTTTTTTATATAAATTTTAAGTAAATTAATTATATTATCTCATCAATCAATAAATGAATGTCACGTTATTTAGGATGAAATTTTGAGATAAAAGTTAGAGATGTATAGAACTATTCTTTATAAGCCATGACACCCCAAACTGTGCTTAATCCGTAGAAAGTGATAAATACATGTTTGTGGCTAATGTCTATCACTTATCTGTAAAAGGAATAAATTCTACACATACAAAAAGTTTTAATATGATGCTCTTAAAAAAAAAAAGATTTTCACTTGCCTCCCCTAAACTTTGATTATATTTCACTTAATTAGATTGCCAGAATTGTAAAATAGAGACGTTCCCTCTTAAAACCTCAATGATAAAGACAACACTTAAAATATTGAAGGTAATTCTGTAATTTGTTTTTGATATACTGATATATTATAATCAAAGTTTTACTGATATTTACAATCATAAATCAATCATGACTCTCTTGAATAATCATATTACAACACACCTTGAATGTCAACCCTCGCTTAAAAGTGGAGGGAGATCTACCCTCACTGTAACTTTAACGGAAGAGAAATTGTCAATTAACCACTACACTTCTATTGAAAGTTCTTATAACCACCAAGAAATTATGGCAATGGGTCTACACTACCTAACTTTTCAAATTGTATCATCTGACTATTTTTCCGTGAAGTTGTTAAAAATGTATTGACACGACAAGAATAATAGAGATTTTCTTTTTTCCCCAACCACGTATAATAAAAAAACCATTGAATGCTACATATACTTGTAAATTGCAAACAAAAGGGTACTTAGGTCCAAATCTTATTTTGATTTTTTATTTATTTGAATTTAATCCTGATTAAAAAATAAGCACCAGAAATATTGATTTGAAAACATATAAAATTACAGTTACATTCGTTAATTTTTTTTCCAATATGAGTATAAATTTGGTATTTTTTTTTATTCCATACAAATTAATGTTGTAAAATTTTAAAAATTAAATAATTCTCAATGATTTTTCAGAAAATGAAAAATTTCTTTATGTTTACTCCATTTGAATTTGGTGTAAATTAGAAAACTTCAATTGGGTCAACTCGAAATTTTTTAACTTGGTCCAAATGTAAAACCCATAAGGGTAAAACTATCAAATTGTTTCAAAAAAGAAAGAAAGAAAGAAAGAAAGAAATTAAGAAATACGATGTTTTGGGATATTTTACAATTATAGGGACGCAATAGGACATTAGAGTAAACTATAGGGATGGAAAAGGAGTTTACCAGGATAAACGAGTCTTCTAACGCCAGGGGGGTGTGTGCCCATTTTGTATTTCTAGTTGTCTATGTGATAAATTGTCAAACCTCATGGAGGTGAGTGATAACATCCCTTCTAGCGATAGAAGAAGAAAAAATAAAATAACCTTTCAAATTTTTAAGTCTCTATCTATAGTATCCCCGTGAGCTTTTAGCTATCCAACTTGCACCAGAAATTATTAAGAAAAAATTCCGGGTAACCTTAAATATTTTTTGTGTTTTTGTTATTGTCTTTGTGTTTCAATAAATATAATAATTTTTTCACTTTCTCCTAAGAAAAAAATTATTTGGTAACAATAACCAATCTCATGTCTATCCAAATAAACAATGTGTGTGACGTACAAAATAAGATAGGGTATTAATATATGCAAAAGAATTTTGGTATCATTATAAATGTCGTACCCATAAGACATAAAATTTATATAATATTAAGAGCCAATTTGGTAGTGTTATAATTTTTAAAATAATTGTTGTTAACTATACTGTAAAAATAATCAGTTGGAAAGATAATCGGTTAAACTTTTAGAAAAGTTTATTTTTAAGTGCTATAAATTTTAAAAACAGTTATATATATTTGATAAATCTTACTATTAAACTGTTATAAGAATACAAATGACTGAATTGAAATAAGGCTAAATAAAATTTATTTACACATTTATAAACATGTATATAAAAAAATTTTATTACGTGTATATATAATAATTAATAACTAAAATAAATATTTTATATTATTAATTTTAATTTTATATTTTTTATTTTTTATCTCAACATAATTAGTAATAACAATAATATCTTTAAAGTTAATGATTTCATTTCCCAAATAATAAGGATAATTTTGAGTTTTTATAATATACATATAAGGATACATATGAAATTGTATTAATTTGATTCTCAAAATCAAATTTTAATAAAAGGCTCATTTCCTACTTTTTAAAATTTACTGTAGGATGAGGTAATTTTTCCAAAATGATTTTCAAAAAATTACCAAATACTAAGATTAATTTTTATCTTTTCAAAATCATTTTTGAGCATTCTAAAGAACAGGCTCTAAATGTCTATTTGATATGGCTAACTAATGGTCATAAGTGTATTTAATCTCATAAACTCTTTTCAAAATTTTTACTATTGTTAGATTATTTCTTAGTAGAGCTTTTGATACTTAAATAAACTATTTTACTTTTACTAGTAAAAACTTAAATTTTAAACTTTTAAGGGTAGAGGTTAGAGAGTTTTTTTTTTAAAGAATAGTTGTCTAAAATGCTTATTATTTATTTTACATTCTTATTTCATTTTTTATAACATAACTTTAAGAAACTTATCAATTAAAATAATTCTATAATTCTGAATAAAAAATTCTTATTAACAACTAAACAATTTTTTTTAGTAAAATGTCTATTAATAAAAGCTCCACTTAAATAAGTTTTATTTAAAAAAAGTTATACCAAATCGAGCCTAAACATAAAATTATAGCTCGAACTATAAAACTTACAATTTTACGTGTTAATTTTTTAAATTATAATACGAATTTTATATTTTCAAAGCTATAAGTTTTACATTGCATATTGCAGAAAAAGCACATTTTTATCAATATTATGTATGCTATGTATAGAATAGCAAAAACCTGTTTAAAAAGTAAAAAATGGAAGGAAAGTTCAAGTGAGAACGACAGGTGATTCTCAATGTCAGCAATTATATTGATTATTGAATTCATCACCTAAAAAAGTCTAAGCTCTCATAATCGCAACAAAAAAAATATTGCTTGCACTTTTGCATTTATTTTTATTAATAAATGAAAACTTTTGTTTTTGTTTTACATGCATTGTGGGATGTTGATGATGCATTGAAGCCGTGAATTGTGAGGGTTTGGTGGGTGCCTCCAACTCATGGGTCTTGGACCCACTCATTCATCAACCATTAAGAAAATTCTACTTGTTTAAGTTTAATATTAAATTTATAGTAAATTAATATAGGAATAGTATTAGCTAAGTAGTATAATTTTTTTTTTAAAGGAGTGGATGCAATACAAGATTTAAAATTAAATGACCTATTAAATGAAATTACTTAAAAATCACTCGTCACATTCTTGGGAGCAATTAAATAGTATACTTAATATTATTTTTTTAATACTATCTAGTTATGTAGATAAAATCTACTAAGAATATGAAACAAAAGATCTAAAGTTCCACATTCAAATGGGTAGGAAAAAACTTTGGTTGCCCTTAGAATAATTAAAACAAAATATGATTGTTTTTGTAATATATAAATAGAAAATAGAAATTCAATAATTGAATTTTCTTATTAAAAAATTTGGTCTAAAATACCATTAATTGTTATCTATTTAAGTAAAATAAAATATTCATTTTTAACAATTCAATATACACCAAACTTTTATGAGTAATTTACTAAACATATCTAGAAAATTATTTATTTAATAAGTGATTATTTAATAACTTAAATTTACCAAACTCATAATAAAATTATTTTCAAATCTGATTTTGAGAATCCAATGTAATCCCAAGCATACCCTTAATTTCAACATTTTTATTTACTTACCATAAGCATTCTGTATAACAAGATATCAGTTTTTTTTTTTTTTTTTTAACATAACCATAATTATTCATTACTCTAATTTCACCATATGAAATAATTCTTGGATAAGAAAGTTAAAGTATAGCAAGTATCTCTTAACATTGACCAATTGATTTTCAAAATTTTGATAATGCCTATTTGAAAATCAAAATTTGTGCCTCATTTAGTATTTAAATATTTTCAGTTAGGGTAAATCTTATTTACATTCCTTGTGTTTTTATTCAATTAAAAAAAAAACTCTAATTGAAAAAGAACCAGATTTTTGAAAGTCCCTTGAGGGAATGAAGGCTATAAATTAAATCATTTATTCATGCCTGCTGCCATCAATTAAAATATGGCCCTCAGTCCATTGGTTAGGTTAGAGGAACCAAAAGTTGACTTATCACATAGATTTTTTTGTCCAAACAAATACATATTCCCCCCCACTTTGAAAGAAAGATTTCACTGTAAAGAAATTGATCCTCTACTTATTTTGCAACATTTATATTATTGGTGATTTATGATTTAGATGTATTTATTGTAAAACTTCTTCATAATTATAATATTAGAACTAAACTAATTATCATTATGAGAAAGTTATAACTTAATAAATGTGTAATTATGAAAATTATTATTTCGATTTGGTTATCCTTAGTGCAAGGATATAAAGGTAAAGTATGCAATATATTAATAATTTATTAACAGAACATGTCAAATATTTATTAACAGAATATGTCAAATTCAATATATAAAAAAACTGGCACATATGTATCTATGTGCTATTATTACGAATACGCAAAGTTATCTTAAAAATCTTTAAACGTTTGCATTTTCGTTAATGATTTTCTTTCATTGTCTAATTGTATTATGTGGAGACAAGTTCATTTCATCTAACATGATATATATTTTTATAGTATTCAGATAATTGTTACTGTGTAGAGATAAGTTCTTTAAATCTCTTAATGCAAGGATGTAGAGGTAGATTCTTTAAAAGGGGATCTAGAAAAAATAAAACTTATTACAATATGGAGTATCTTTATAACTAAATAGAGGTTATTTTTACATAGAGCATCACTATAGAAAAATTTTACTATATCTATTAAAAATAAAATTTGAATGACAATCCAAAAATTTATTTAAAAAAAAAAAACTCTCATCATGAGGCCAAAGGTTGATTATTAAGCCACAACACTTAATTACAACCGATTTTGTCAACACAACAAACATTAAAATTAAAGAATCTTCTCATTCATTGCATATTCGCATTACACGCTAAAATCAATTTATAATTAAATGACAATTAAAAGAACAACTAAAAATTAAAACGACGAACTCACAAGCAAGTGTGAACACTCTTAAAATTGCAATGCATCAATGTGTCCATATACTTTTGAGGCATCAAATCAAATCTATTTAATTATGGTCTATTCCTATAATTTGAGATGATAGATTTTATATCATTGTCTTTCAAAAAATATCATATTTTAAAATTTAACATTACAAAGTTATGTAAAAGTCTATTACAATAATAATAAAAGTAATGATAAATTTCCTAAATTTTTTTGTCTCAAATTTTATCTCAAATGATGTGTTATTAATTGAGTAGTTATTAATTCTTTATAAGATCTAAATAAATTAACTATATTGCTTCTTCAACTAGTTAACGAATGTTACATTTGAAATATTTTTTCTAAGATAAAAAATTTAGAAGTACACCATCACTCCAATAAGGCAAGAACAAATATTGCCCATTCAATTCATGTTCGTTCACTCAATAATCACTATCACACTCTGACACTTCATGTCGTAAGTGTAAACGCTCCATATTATTATTGCCATCATTTTGAATCCCAATAACCTAACGAAATTCTGTTTTTATAAACTATACAATAAATTCGGGAAAAAATTACAAAAATGAAAGGATAAATGGATATGGAAGATAGGAAGGAAATGTATACAAATCCCAACAAACCGAAATAGCAGTTATGGCATAAAACAAAAATTGACATATCTTATTTTAATTTAATTTTTTTTGGGGGTAATTTTTTAAATAAATAAAATAAAAACTATAAAAAAAAATTCACAAAAAATATTAAATTAGAATTTAGAAACACACACGCACACAAACAAAAACAAAAACATTATGCTTTTGCTCAAGTCATCTTACGTTAGCTGTCGTTCTTCCCCATTTTTAACGTCTTCACTTTATTACACTTTCATCTCTCTCTCTCTCTCTCTCTCTCTATAAGCACATTGACAAAAACCAAACAGTTCTGCTCTTCTCTCTTTGATAATTTTGATCATTTTATCAAAAGCCCTGATTTTAAATTTCTTTTATTTTTAATCTGAATTTTCACTAAAATTTCTGTCTTTGTAGAATTTTTCCATTTCTAGCCAACATTTGCAAATGGGTATCTACTGATAGGACTTTGTTGATCAGAACAAGATAGTTTTGTGTTGTTTGTTTGTTTTGCTGTTAGATTTTAGTGAGAGTTTACAAAATCAAAGAAGAAAAATCAAAACTTTATAATTTAGCTTGAACAGTTCTTTTAGTTTTTTTGTTGAATTTACATCATAGTTTTAAACTTTTGTGCCTTTGTGTGTTGTGGGGTTGAGTGATTCTGAGATTTTGATCCAATGGCTGCGGTTGCTGACATGCCCGGTGATGCAGCGGCTGCCAACAACACCAACAATAACAAAAACAATAACTTGGAAACAAAAAAATCAGAATCAGAATTCACTGTTCAAAAGCTGGTTGATATGTTCACAAAGTTGAATCCTTTGGCTAAGGAATTTTTCCCTTCTTATTATCACCAGCACACTGATCATCACTTTTCTATCATCAACAACAATTTTGCTGATAATAATAAGCAATCGGCCATTGACAATTTCAACAATAACCGCAGGGTAGTACACTCTTACTGATCATGTTCATTTTCATGACATTGTTCTTGTCAAAAGCTTTGTCCTTTTTGTTTGTTTTTGTCTAGTTCTTTTATTATTTGATGATGGGTTTTCCTTAATTTTTGTTTATGTTCTCTGGATTGTGTGATTTTTTTTTTTGGGTCTTTTTGGGGAAAAATGGGGTTTTGGGGTGTCTAGGATACTTCATTTCTCTGTTGGTTTGTGATCAACACGAGAATCCATGTGTTATTTTATTTTATTTTTCTTGTGCCATTGTTGATTTAGACTTCATTGATTTTTTTTTTTTTAAGTTTTGACTTTTATTATGCCATTAATTATGTACCCTTCATTGGTAAATTTTTGGGTTCAATTGTCTTAAGAGTTTGATTAATATGGTTTGACTCATGTATATAAAGTTTATTTTGGAGTTAAGTTGGAGTTCTTGGGATTTTCTTTAATATTTTGTACTTGTGGCTATGGAGGTTCATCTGTTAGCTGATCTTGGGTCTGCTCATGGAGTTTGTCAGTGTTTTGTCTTTGGGTTAATTGATATATATTTAATCTTCCTTGCTTTACGCATTTGTAATCATTGTGGAGTCTTTGTATTAGTCAAATTTATTGGCTGATATTTTAATTTTGTGTCGGTTGAAGCGGCAGTTCATTGATATTCAAGTGTCATTTCCGCTATTTTATCTATTTGTTTTCTACTTAACTATGGTTGTTGAATTTTTGAATTTTTATATTTCTCTTTTTAGAGAAGAAACAATTTTAACCAGGGGAGGAAGAGGTTGAGTGGGAGAGCTTTTAGAGCTCAACGAGAAGATAGTGTTAGATGTACGGTATATGTGTCTGATATTGATCAGAATGTAAGTTGCTACTATAACATTTTGTTGCTACTTCAATGCCTTAAATATAATTAGATTTATCTTGTTTGACATTTTGATTCCAATGGGGGATCACCACTGCCTTTTTTCTTTATCAGATAACTGAAGAGAGGCTTGCTGGATTATTCAGTAGTTGCGGACAAGTAAGGTTTACTATTTATAGTATTATCACTTAGTCTTTTCTATTAGTTGTTCTGTGGATGATTATGTCCATGCTTGATGGAATTCAAATCTGGAATATCCATTTTTTATTTTTTTAAACTGGTCTATCTCTGAAAATGTATAGACAGTGTTTGACTTTGCTGATGTGTTTTTGTTATTTGTATTCATTTGTTTCTAAAGAATGGGAACTCAGATATGTAACTGCTTAGTTGTCGAATAATGGTCAAAAGTGTTTTGGTCCATCTGTTTATTCTTACTTTGGCTTTTTTCGTTTTTGAGTCTCTTTTAACTTGTTTTTTGTTAAAATATCTCGAAAATCACTAGCACTTCAGGTTTTAGAGTGTATCGATGCGTAACGTCAATGTACTTACTTCAACATGAGGCTTTCTTCTAGACCGTCTCAAGCTTGTCAGCTTTAATTTGGGAATATTCCTCTGGCCTCTTGGGACATTGCTGTGCCTGGAAAACAACACTGCAAACTGAAGGTTTCAGGACAATTTTAATATTAGAGGCTCTCATGTTATCTACTGGTGGGCCTAGGCTTATTTACTGGAGTAACATTGAATAACAAGATTAAGATTTAAGGTTTGAATTGATTGAGCATTAACACATTTTTGGTTTTGAATTAATGGAACATGCTTGCTGGGTTTCCGAAAGGATTGTAGCTGAGAACAGTAACAGGTTTGGATTTTGGATACTAGTTTTATGGTAGATATTGGATGGTTAGGTTGTAGGATCAGAATTTGTTAATTTACTACAACAAGGATTTTTAACATTAGTTGATGGGAAGAAGAATTAACCTTAGAAATCTCTTTCATATAATTGTCATAGTTGATGTGATAACGGGGTATATAATAAGAAGGGATTTGATTACTAGTTGATGCAAGGAAGTTTGAGTTTCTAGTACTACAATTTAAAGATTAACAAAGATTCAAATAAGGAAAGTTTAATTTGCGGCTAGATGATGGAGTAAAGTTAGCTTTAAATTTTACATGTCATATATTGTGATGCTCTGGCAAAAATGGTGCACCTAAACTACATGCATTGAACCAGTACACAATCTATTGCTTTGCATTATATCTCTTGTTACTATTTCTGCAACTATGCTTATGCAAATGCACTTCATGAAGAGTGTAATGCTTGTACTTGTGCTGCAGTTGCCTTAAAAACAATGCTTATTTCCTTGTTTAAATATGTTTTTGTATCCCAATGCCGGGTGCAGTTGCTTTTATGATGTAATAATGGAATATTTAATTTGCCATTATTGAAGTGTTTTTCGGATTTTGTATTTTAAGGTTGTTGATTGCCGAGTATGTGGTGATCCACATTCAGTTCTTCGTTTTGCATTCGTGGAATTTGCTGATGAGCGTAAGTCAATTTTGCCTGAAAATATGTTATTGACTTTTCTGGAAACTCCAATTCATATCTTACCTTTTGCATGAAATTTATGTCCTCAGATGGGGCAAGGGCAGCTTTAAACCTGGGAGGGACAATGCTGGGATACTATCCAGTTAGGGTCTTACCTTCAAAAACTGCAATTCTTCCTGTGAATCCAACATTTCTTCCTAGGGTATGAATGATATATTCTCTTTCCATTCTTATGATACATTAATTTGTATTATACTTTCAACTGCTTGTTTGCTCTGTTTTTACCATTATTATGAGATTTTAATCTAGGTTGGTTTTCCCTCTATGATTGTTTTTTTCCCTTTTTCTTTTTAATATTTGTAACTAAATGCAGTCTGAAGATGAAAGGGAAATGTGTAGCCGAACTGTCTATTGTACAAATATCGACAAGAAGGTAATACTACTTTTCCTCGTTTATAATGTTGATTGTTGACCCCTTTTTGTGTTTCATCTGTTGCCTGCATAATTGGTCACTATGCGTAATCTGCTCTGCCTTTTTGCTGGAATAACTTCTGAGTACCCCATATTTTCTCTGAAATGTTTTGTTCTAATTGCAGGTTCCTCAAGCTGAAGTCAAACAGTTCTTTGAAGCAGCCTGTGGCGGCGAGGTCAGAACATTGCCATGCATGATCATTCTTTTTTATTTTCATTTGTTTATTTATTTATTTTTTAGTCATATGAGAAAGAAGATGGATGTAAGGAGCTCTTTAATTAGTATGTTATCTTTTTCATTTACAGGTTACTCGTCTGAGACTTTTAGGAGATCATGTGCACTCAACTCGTATAGCTTTTGTTGAGTTTGCTGTGGTAAGTATTAGTGAATAGTTGCATTATGTTTGAATATTTTTATGATGTCTTATGCATTGTTTTGGCTCTTGCTTTAATCTTTTTATTTGTGTATTCAGTATAGTTTGCATTATTATCAATAATGCGCTGTGTCAACTGCATATCTGCATAATGTGGTTTTACATTGGAATGTGCAAACTAACCGAACTGAAATGAAACCGAAAAGCAGAACTGAAATAGTAGGTTTAATTCGGTTATGAAATTTGTTTTCAAATTGGAAAACTGAACACTTCAGTTCTAATTCTAATTTTGCTTTTTCAAAACCGAACTGCACTGGTATTATTTTCTTTGACCAATTTCAACACCTAGCATTTATTTATTGGCAATTTATGTTATTTACTCTCACGTATACCTCATTGCAGCCTACCTATTTAAAACAAAAAATTCCATAAAAATCCTAATTTCATCTCCTCCAAAGACAACCCTCATACTGCTTTAAAGGGCAGTTGGAGAGCTTAGTGTTCCCCTTTAATAGTGAAGTTGCTTCAATATTGCTTATGGCAAATTGATGTTTCCATTGAATCTATTTGTCAACTTATAAAAATGTTTGATTATCAGACTGCGCTTTTTTATTCAAGTAGTTGGGTAACTGGAATTAAATCTAATGTAAGATCTTTTGGTGTTGGCTTGCTCTATTAAGTTGTTTTATGTGATAAGATATTTATTTGATGTCCTTAGTAATGTTTGTTATTTAAGCCGGGCAATTAGTCATTATTTCCTGGCTATGGTTTTTGGTGATTTCCTTCTTTTTGGAGTTTTATTGGCATGTACAGTTTTGTAAATACCTAGTCTGGTTAGTGTAATTGGATTAGTGATTAATTCTTTAGTCAACTTATTCACACATGCTTTAGTATATGAGATTTTTGGCTAACGATGATAAAATTCAACATATTGGGTTTGACTTAGGCGCTAGCATGAATGAATGGCCAGTTTTTCTGGCAGGAAGGTTCTTAGAGAATTGTGGAAGTTGCTGGAGAATTTAAAGATTGCCAATTTCAGTGGAAGAGTATATATAATATACAGAATTGAGCAAAATGATGATTTTACTTCACTCTTAACAATTGTGGCCATATATAGAGAACTCAGAGAAACTAAGGATGGGGAAAAACTCATTCTGGAGCTGAAATAAAATCAGTGGTTCTTTTATGACAGCAAATATATGATCAAATTAGGAATTGTTAATATGTTCTCAGATTAAGTTCATTGCAAACTTTTAGAATTTGTAAGTATCTGTTTCCTGTCATTAGTCTTCAGAATGACGTAGGGATTTAGCATAAACTGCAACTGCTTCAGTTTGATTCATGCAACATGAGTCTCTTTCTGTATTTTTAAAACTGAAACGATAATATTTGGCCAAGAGCTTAGAAATTCTATGTTCTTTGGCGAACTCATTCTGGATGCTCATTAGGAAAGTAAAGGGACAAGAGGTCTGGAGAATAGAAATTATTTAGTTTAGATTCTCATAGGAGTTCAAGCGGGTTTACAGATTTGATCAAGTAAAGTGTTCCGTGATTACTTTTACACTGTAGTGGGTAATAAAGCAGATAGGGCTTTGCAATTGAGATTGAATAGAATCTGTGACAACATTGCAAACTTTTCTGTAGAAGATTATTTCTAATTCCATGGAACGCCAATTATATGGCTGAAGTCATGCTACCAATTGCTGCCTTATTTTCTTTAGCTTGTTATTGCTTGCACGTTTTTAGATACCTGGTCTTTATTTTCCGAAGCGTACTCATCATTGATTTGTCACTTATGGTGCATTTACTTCATGGAATGTGAATGGGGTGGAATGAGAATGTGCTGGGAATGAGAATGAGATTCCTATGTTTTACTTGGCAAAAATAAATGGGAATGGAAATGTGCTGGAATGCCATTGATATATTTACTTAGAAAAATAAATGGGAATGAGGAATGAGAATGAGAATGAGAATCAATTTACCAAAATACCCATAGTATTAAATAATGTAATTTTCATTAACTAGATACGTGTATAAATATTATTATAAAAATGATATTAATTAGAAAAATAAAATTGATAATAATAATAATAAATGTTAATAATGATAATATTAATAAAAATAATAATAACAATAATTAATAATAACTAAAATAATAAAGTTAAAAAAATTTAATAATAATAATAATGAAATTTAAAATAATAAAATTAATTGTGATTTGAACGAGGGTAATTGGAAAAATATGAAAAAATTAGAGGGATACGAAAGTCAGTTCAGGGAATAGGAATCCCCATTTCCAACCCCTCCGGGAATGTGATTCCCATTCCTTATTCTCAAATTATGTGGGACTCACACATTTTATTCTCATTCCCAAATTACATTTTGCCAAGTAAACATGGGTTTCATTCTCATTCCTTCATTCCCATTCCCTAAATCCTCAAGTAAACACACTGTTAGTCTTTTGAAAGAAATCTGGTAGTTAATAAGAAGAAGGAATATTCTAGATGTAAAAAGGAAACTATCCTACTTTTAAGTCCTTCTATTTGTCTAATTAATGCCCAGGTTCATGCTATGATGTTTGCTTGTCAATGTACCGAAATATTTGCAGAAACATTTGTGCACATGGTAAATAATCCAGTAGCTTAATAATAAGTTGATGAGGATAGGATGCCTTTTTGCATAATGCTCCTGATCATGCTGTCTGATTATATTTTGTGTGATGACAATGAAACATTCTCCTGCAGTACCCAGCTGATAGTTGTGTTTGCATGAACAGGCCGAAAGTGCAATCCTTGCGCTGAACTGTAGTGGAATGGTCCTGGGATCTCAGCCCATCAGGTGTGGTTTCCTTTAACACTTGCTATTAATAGGAGGCATCTGTATATAAATGATCCCATCAGATTCTGATGCTACCATATTCTACACCTTGAATTTACCAGGGTCAGTCCATCAAAGACACCTGTGAGGCCTCGAGTTACTCGTCCCGGAATGCATTAGCTGATCATCAGAGCCTTAAGTACCATGGATGGCATTGGGTACTTTCCCAGTCAAGAGACAATTCCTTGTGTTCACAGGGGGCAGTGAAACTTCCCTTTGTTTCCTTATTTCCATCTTTTCCGTCGCAATGTTAACTTTTTTCTGTGACTGAAACTATGGAGACCTGCTTCAAACTGAAGTTTTTTAACAAGACTCTCTCAGTTTTTGACAACCTTTTTTCTTTAACCTTATTCCATCCTTTTTGTTTTGACAATATCACTAGTTTTAACTTTAAAATTTCTGCTACTTCAGTTTCTTTTGTTGTGGTTGTGGTTATATAGCCTCTGCACTGCATTACACCAAAGGTTATACATCCCAAGTGACTTCAATTTTTGAGAAAGTCTTTAGGCGAGATTGTTCCCATCACATTGTTATGCGATCATTATGTCACATTTTGTCGCATATATGCTAATAAATTTATAATGATTTTGAAATCTTTATAAATATCGAAAATGTGGATGGTCGTATGATAACGTGGTTGGAATGATTTCACATCTAGACTTTCTCAAAAAGCAGTCAAATCTTATTTTTATATAGGATTACCTAAAATATATTTTGAACACTATTATTTTATGCACCTAGAAAGAGAAAATCTGAAAAATTACACCCCTTTTAATTTTTCATAAATTATCCTCAACTAAACTCTTAATATTTTTTTTTCCCACTCATACACTCATAATTATAATCATGAACCAAATGTCTATTTTTTCCATGTACAAGTTTAATATTTCCTTTATTATTATTTGTCACAAGTCAACTTACAAGCTTCTCGTTTCTTGTTCCTTCTTCATTTTCAGGCAAAATTGCTTACAAGCATTCTTTTTTTCTTGTTCATCAATACTTCTTCATCACTACTCTTCTTCTTCATCCATTCTTTTTTATCCCATACTTTCAAAGCAAAAGACCTACGGAAGCATCTTAACATATTTTTAGAACTTGCCCACACAAATTTCTAATGTCTAATCGTAAGTAATTTTATGATAAATTAAATTTATAGATGAAGGGGGGAGGAAAAAACAGAAGAAGAAGAAGAATTTACTTATATGAATTTGAATTCTTGGTGATCTTTTCATTTTAAATTCTTTTTTCTACGAGGATCGTTGAATTTTAACCTATTCACTTCCTTTCCCCTGAATGTTTACTTTTCAAATATTTTGGTCGTTTATACATTCGTAATAGAACGGGTTTAAGAAGTATTCTTATTCAATAATAACCAATTATAGTTTTGTATTTTGATCAATACAATGTCAAATCAACAATGTATAATTACTATGGATTTATAATTATTATCAAACTCACAATAGTACTCAAAATTCATGTAATAATGTCAAAAAAAGTAATTCGATCAAACCTTAAAATATAAAATAAAAGCAAGCTACAAATTTATATGTATTGTAATATTAACCTAGTTTAAAAATTCACATAAAATAATCAATTCTAATTTTAATCGATGCAAATTAATGAAAAATTAAAGCACCAAAATCAATCCAACATAACTCAATTTACGTACATGAATTACACAAGTCCATCACAAGTACTCTTAACGAAATAATAATAATAAGAAGAAGTTAATGTCGGGCCTCTAAGACAGCCACATGTAACTGATCAATACTTACATTTATTTAATCAAGAATTATACATCTAGAAATTCCCAACAACACTCATGAATTACAGAATTGAGCCACCAATTACCATTACAACTACAAACAAGAGGGCGGTTTTTGAGTGCCATAAGAATCTCCATCGACAAAATTGCAAGAAGAAGTTGCCGCCCCATCACGTCCATTATGCACCAAATAGATATCTTGTAACACAATGTTTTCGCATGGAAACGTTTTGCTGCATTGAAAATTTACGGCCACTTTTGTAGTTGAAGTACCCCATATGTTCCTGTACGTCACATCTTTGATCTGCACATTCGATGTGATCTTTTGATTGCATGAGCCATGTGGGCAGTACATTTGATCAATGACTATAGGATTTTCGACATTGCTCATGAAAATATTTTCGAATGTAAAGCCCGAAGCCACGTTAGCCTGCGGAGACGCCCATGTTTTTATCCTCACACCATTTGTTGTGCCCCTAAACGTGCAATTTCTCACAGCCAAGCCATGCACGTTTCTCTCATTCGCATACCTGCCTAGGCTGCCTACGCTGATGCCGTGGCCGGGGCCGCAAGTCACGTCGGTGACGTTGATGTTCGTGCTGCCGGAGAGTAGGGCTATGCAGTCGTCGCCGGTGCCAATGGAAGAGTGGGTGATTTTGATGCCTTTTGAGTCTCCAATTTTAATGCCATCAGTGTTAGGGCTTTGGTATGGGGCAGTTATTTTAATGTTGTCGATGCTAACCTTGTGGCATCCGTATAACGAGATATGTGCGTTCTTGCTGTTCACTGAGGTAATGCCACTAATTCTTGAATTGGTCACAAAATTGAATACCATAGACTGAAAAGGGAACATGTATACAAAAATGTTAATTAAGAAGATTTTTAGGTTCAAGGTATGAAAAATAATAAAATATATATTCCAAATATTCCAAATAATAATTTAATTAACCATACGAGTAAATGTAATTAAAATTGGGAAGAATATAAATGTAATTAAAATTGGGAAGAATATAAAGATTTTTTTTTTTTTGGATTTTAGGTTCTATCATTTTAATGTTAGAGTCACGTCATATCAAAACTTTCATAAATCTCTCCTAAAATTAAAGAAAATCCCTAGTACCGGCTAACGGCCCATTAAAGAAAAGTTATTGATCTTTTTATTTTAATTTAAAACTTTTTTTTACTGGCCACCCAAGTTTAAATTTTACTAGAGGCAGGATTTGATTTAGCATTTAAGCATCAACTTACAATGGGAAGGCTAGGGCAGTTGGGATCCTCAGCACATGAGTTGAAAGACCAAGCGGAGTCTCCTTGGCCGTCTACGGTGCCACGGCCATTCACCAGCAGCCGATCGACGTATCGGAAGCCGATCCATTGATCAGGATTAGTCATTCTTTTGAGATTACTAGGAGCCCTGATAACCCCTTTGATTTGGAATGCCGTTGATTTCTTGCATGGTCCTGTAAATGTGATCGTGCCCAACAAAAATGTTCCTCTTGGGATCAAAACCCCACTGTTTCCATCCCACTTACATGCATCATTCCATGCTCTCAAAAATGCCTAACAAAAACATACATTATATATTATATGAATAGTTAAAAGTGCTTTTTCAGGAAGTGCTTTTGATCCACCAAAAAAAAATGAACTTACCTTGGTATTATCAATGCGGCCATCTCCAATTGCACCATATTTTGTTACATCAAAAATCTTGATTCCACCTTGAACTTTTGTAACCACTGCAAAGCCTAAGAACATGAGAAATAATAAAACCCTAGAAGAAGGCATTATCAAATGATAATCAATCAAAACTTTACTTTGTCAATCTTCTTTTATATACCGATGATTCTAGGATTTTAACTGATATTTTACGATTATTTGTTTCTGTATTTACGCGCACAACAATTTTTTTTGGTATGTTTTGATTTCCTTGCCGAAAATCGACGAGTCCAATATCACACGTTTGAATTAATTCATAATCCGTAAGTTATCCAAAGTTTCCACAATTAGGTTGATTTAGAATGGCAATTAAAAGGAAAAAAAATTGAACCTGTGAGATTTTGTTTGTATTATTTTATGTGCTAAATTCTTATTTTCTTACTAAAATCATATAGGAAATGACTCAAAAACATGTTGTGGCTGGCTGACCAAAAATTCGTCAATGATTATATATTTTAGTTAAGTCTAAACGTGGATTAGATTAAATTCTTTGATTTAGATACACTGTTGAGCTAACCTTTTTTCTAATTTTTTAAAAATATACAATTAATAGCTATTGAATAAGAATGTAAAACTAATTAAGTTTTAACCGTATATTACTTTGAATAAGAATGTAAAACTAATTAAGTTTTAACCGTATATTACTATATATGCACGTGTGGTAAAATATTGTGAAGAGTTGAACACAGGTCCGCTCAGCACTGGATCCAAACCCTAAATTCTTAATATGGCAGTCACATTCCTATTTATAACGACAAATTATGTAGAGATGATAACTCAAAAAAGTTCAATTAGAAAACCACAATCATAATTTTTGCGTGAAATTTATGAAGATGCAGGATAATATGTTTCCTTTGTATTTTTTTCTTTTATATTTTTCTTCTAGAAATTGACTATTTTCATACTCTTATAAAAATAATGCTAAGCATATATTAGCGATGCGCTTCTAGAGACAATTAAAATCACGTGTCATAAATAACATATACATGATGAATATTGATTAGTTTATCAAATCATGGATGTATAGGGCAAGTTTAAGGGGTCGTTTATTTTTTTAGCTTAATAACTTAATTGACTTTAATTGACTAAGTGCCTGTTTGGTATGGCTTATTTAAGAGTCATAAGTGCTTATTTAATCGCATAAGCACTTTTTAAAATTTTTTATGGTGTTTGGTTATTTTTTTAGTAGAGTTTTTTTAGCTTAAATAAGCTAATTTACCTTTACTAGCAAAAGCCCAAAATTTGAGCTTTTGGGAGTAGAGGTTAGAGAGTTTTTCCAAAAAATATATAATATAAAAAATATCACACATTTTAATGGTTCAAAAGTGCTTTTTTTATTGACAACCAAACACCCAATGACTTTTTGTCCAAAAGCTCTATTGGTATAAGCTCTACTGTTATAAGCTCTACTGTTATAAGCTCTATTTAATAAGTTGTACCAAACGGAGCCTAAATTGTAATTAGTTAAGTCAGTAAGTTTGTTTGTTTTTTCAACTTAATGAAAAATTTCAGCTATTCATTAAGTTATTAGATTAATTTTTTTAGCTTTTTACTTAATCTAAAAAGTTTAAATGATATCATTAAACAATATTCTTCAAAATGTCCCTATCTAATTAATTAATTTTCATTTTTACCTAAATAAAATTTAATAATTAGCATTATTACTCATCTCTGTATAACTTGTGATAATATATTGTGGTAGAATATTATTATTTTTTATCTTTTTATTTTCTTCAAATTAGCATTATTTATCTTCATAATTTTTTATGAATATTTTCATATAAATACATCATAAACTATAATAAAATTGATTAACATATATAATATAGAATATTAAAGAGTTGTATTCAATTGAATATAATTTATGTTATGATAATATATTATCTTATTTATATTCTTTGAGATATTTATTATTTGTTTAACATTTATAATTTGTAAGGAAATAAATGTAAAAATATTAGTTTTCAGATTTTTTTAAGTTAAAAGGTCAAGCAACTTAATATTTATTTTTAGCGATAAAAAAAATCAATTTAAATTCAAGTATTCAGCTCTATATAGGATTCAAATTAATTCATATTTATTTAAATTTTAAATAAAACAACAAACGCCACCTAAGGTTGTGTCTAGACTATTTAATAATCAATGTACTTGTCTATTGGTTTTCAAAGAATACATTTGGTAAGAATCATTTGACAACGCGTGTATAAATGGGGGTAAATTGTTAAATAGTGAATGTTGACTTTATCTGTTATTATTAATGGACTAGAAAATAGAACCGCGCTTTACGCGGTTTTGAAAAAAGAATTTAGTATTATCATTTTTTCTTATTTTACATTTGATGAAACTGATAAAAAATATGAATTGATTTTTTTAAAAGATGAGGCAGCCTTATAAAAAACAAAAAAAAAAAAAATTATTAGCCAGCAATACAAATAAAGAAGTAATGCAAGATAAAGAATAAAATGAGAGAATATATTATAGAGTGATTTTATTTATTCCAATTGTGTGTGTACAAAACAAAAAGATGAGTTCTCCTTTTATAGTTACATAATCACTCCATGAAATTAATGAAAAATTATGGATCATAATTCCTTGTGAGATAGTGTGAGCTATAGGGAAGCTAAAGGTTGCTAATGAGAGATAGTGGGGAGACTAAGAGATATATGTTATGAACATCTACATTTATTTTAATAAATTCATAACACTTCCCCTTGGATGTTCATTACAAAGAATATGCTTCATTAAAATATTTACATAATTGTTATTGTGTAATAACAATCAAATTAATTATAAGAAGATGAAAAACCAAATTTAAAAAAAAAAATTCTCTATTTATTAGATAATAGAGAATATACAAAGATGAGAAATTGTGATGCCACATCACCTTATCAAGTCCCAGCTTTATATATATATAGATATAGATATATAGATAGATTGTTCCACACCACCTATCACAAAAGGACACGTAAAATTTCACATTTTGTTAATATTCTCTCCATATAATGATATAATGCTACATTGACTTGCTAACAACGAATGAAATGGCCAAATGTTCATTTTTTTCAATTGAAGCTTCCGCAGTCATTGTCTAAAGGAAAGTCTACATTTTCCTTGATTTTTAAGCCATTGACGTATCAATCAATTTTAATGTATAAATGCATTTAATAATGTATGGACTTTTGACTGGGTTGTTAACGTTTTAAATTAAACTAATAAGGGAAAACGATGTAATTATCCTTCCACCAATCATTTACATTGGCTTGTCAATTCCAAATATTGAATATTCAACATTGACATACGAGTACGTGCTTCCATATTTGATTGTTTGTCACCATGACCATCAATCCTTTTTTTTTTTTTTTTCATATAACTCAAGAGTTTGGCTAGCATGATAAACTAATGTGTTTATTCGTTCTAGGAAAAAAAATGATGGAGAAATTAATGTTGTCCGTTAATCATACAGATACAGCTGGGTGTTATTTGATATTATTTCTTTTTTTTTGGTTAGTCATGTAAATAAAGAATTAGATTTTTATCTTGATCTAGCTCTCGTAAATTTTTAAAGAACCTATGATAAATTATTTTTTTGAGTAATAATATAGCGATAAATTCTTGTACAAACTTATTTTGTACAAACTGATGTGATGTTAATTCATTGATTGAATTAAATATTTCTTAGCCCAGATACTTTATTTCTATTATTTTATAGTTTCATTCAACTAATGAATTAATGCCACATCAATTTGTACAAGATAAATTTATACAAAAATTTATAACTGTATCATCACTCTTATTTTTTTAAGGTAGTATATAGTTATAATTTAATTATTTTAAAATTTTTATTTATTAACTACTAATCACTCATATGAATTTTACTAAAGAGAATCTCAAATCACAAGAAATCCTGATCCATAAAAAATAGTCTTACTCTATACTTGGCATGGTGAATCATTAATTTTACATTGATATATGTTCTATGCGTTAATAGCCTATCATGTGGGCCTCCTGCTAGGGGTGCACTGTGACAAAAGTGAAAAAAATCTCATCTGTTTCTTTCCATTTTACGCCCCTTGGTCTCTCTCGTGTGACACATGGGGGCGTAAAAGAGGGATCGTACCAACTTATTCTGACCTAAGATGATAAGCTCACGGGCTTAGTCTTATAATATCATAAAAAGACTCTTCTAATTTTTCTCTTTAAGTATTTATTTTTTTATTTATGTGACAAATAAAAGTGTAGAAAAAGTAAGTCACCTCCTAAAAAATTCTTCAAATAAAAATAAGTTTATATTATTTCAATCAAAATTTTCCTCCACTAGAATAATAAGAATTATTATATTTCTCTCCCTTCAAGAATGATAATATTAAAAAATAATATAATACTAAATTAAAAGTTCTAAAAGACTCTTTAAATGAGAAAATGTTTTTTTCTCTTAAATACTGACGAGAAAAAAAAAACTATCTCATTTAAAAAATCTTATTTGAAGAGTTTTTTAAAACTTTTTATATTTACGCAGCTCTTCAAATAAAAAATAAAATCACATTTAATCAGTCTTAACAATGCTCTTACTTGATCATTGAGAAATGAAAGAACACTTCCACCTGCAAGTTTAACTCACGCGTGGACAATTGATTAATCCTTACTAACTTATTCATACATAATTATTCCGTCCAAATAATAAACATCCCCACATCAAAAAATTAAATTCATTAGACCAAATCCAAATAATTAATAATTTGCTCGGTCTTTTGACAAATAGAATTATCATCACCCACGGAGTCACGCGGGTGTCATCCGCGTGTGACGTGGCCATTTCAAAACCTAGTATCAGGTGACGTGCGTGGGAGGAGCTGTTGATGATGATCATTGATTTTGATTCATCTCCTCGGATCAAATGCATTGCGTGCTCTTGACCTAATCAAAAACAAAAAATGCAAAACCAAATGTACGTAAAAAGTTTCATCGTCCTTCTTCTAGGCTAAAAGGTTAACGGTCAAACTGTCTTAACCCCACCTCCTTTCTCAACTGTCAAAGCCCTCCGTACAACCTTTTTCCTCGTAATGCTGTACCCATTAATTTCCTTTGATACTTTCTCCTCCATCTCCCTTTCTCTCCACAACTTTAAATCATATATATATATATATAGATATCAAGAAAGCACCAGCTAGATAGGGCAACATATAATAAACTTAGCAAAAATCATCCCCAAACAAAACAATATTATCGTAAGTGTTTCATTCCATGTCGGGCGTTTGCAGTGGCGGCGGCGGCAGAGAGCCGGTGAAGATTGTGTTGATCAAGACGCAGTACATTGAAACAGATGCAAGGAGCTTCAAGTCTGTCGTGCAGGAACTGACTGGTAAAGATTCTGGGGCACGCGGCAGCAATCTCTCACCCGCGTCGAAGTCGAGAAAAGTTAGAAGCAATTTGGGCACGAAGATTATGGAAGGGGGAATGAATATCAATGGATTTGCAGGTGAAAGCATTAATAATAATAATAATTCAGTTCTGATCAGAGATTTGTCACTCAAGGAATTTGATAGATTGCTTCAGGAGATGCCCCTAGTCGATGAGTTTTATCATGATTATTGCTTGAGGTCAAATTGATATGTTGACTCTACTGCATATATATTTGTATATGTTTCTTTCCCTTCTTTTTTTTATTATTTTTTTAATTTTTTGGGGCTAGGTTTTATTCTTCATTACGATTTATGAATGCCGACCTTTGATACCTGTTGTTGGCTTCACTTCACATCATATATCCCAATTTTCTCCTCCTTAATTAGCTTGATATATTTTAATTTTTACTTAAATTTTAATGTTTGAATCATGAAATTTCAGTTTCTAGCTTTCCATTAATTCAAAAGAAATGAGAATATAATTTGCAGGAGAAGAATAGAAAGATATAGTCTAAAAATTAACTGTTGTATATATTTTGAGCAGTAGCCAATGTCCCTCCTATCTATGCATGGTTCATTAGTTCTTAATCCTTTACCACAGAGACCAATTAAAGAGCAAAATCCAAGGAAAAATTAGTATATATAAATTTATAATAAAGTTCACTGTTTCGCTGCAATGTTTTAATCCAATGTAATTAAAAAAATAAAGAGAACACGGAGATCTCATCATCTGTTACATAATTCTATAAGTCAGTCGATTCCTAGTATCCTTTATTTATAGAATTATATAGATTTCGTTATTGGTATCAATTTATTTTTTATATGCAGTGTATGTCACAAAAACTTGTTATATGTAAAGAATGTTCAACCCCTTAAGGGCAAATATCTTTATTTATTATTTATTTTGAACTCAATTAAGAAATTTATCAAATATTTGCAAATGTATAATTTTTTCAAAAAAAAAAAGAACTATTTTTTTCAGTTTTTCTGATATTTTATGGAAACCCTGGTTGCAACTTTAGGCGAAAACCCTAAAATACCCTTGCTAATAAATTTTTCATGTGGGAGGAGGCACGGTTAACAACATTAACTTGTATCTAGACAATATTTTATACATTTTGTCTATGCAATGACGCAGCAAGTTGATTGAATTCAATTAATTAATATTTAAATTACAACTAATCCATATGAAATTTTGCACTACAATTGTAAATGCCAAAACCTATGAACTTTTTTCCATTACGAAAGACGAGCTTTATTTGATCGAGCAGAATCATTCAGAATTTTACTCAATTTCGTAATTAGAATTGCAAAAAATTATGAATCACATTGCAATTTATATTTTTCATACTAAAAAAAAAAAACAAATAAACACATCTTAATAAAAATAGATATAAACTCAATGAGGTCACTTTTGACTAAAATTCATTTCTAAAAGTTAATAAAATGTTAGGTAGCTGGGGAAGCGAATAAGCCACGGGAGTTAAACCCAACATAGAACCAATGCTCACCCTCCACATCCAATTGGGTCAACCAAATCCGAGCCATCTTCAACAGTTAGCTTATATAATTACAAGATGGAGATAATTTTATTACACTTCTCTAGAGTATGTATTCAACTATCATGTATAATCACTATTGGTTAAGGGATTCAATCGAGTGACTTTTAGCAGTTTATTTATTTAGTTGGTAATCCGAGTATTGGTGTGTTTGAGATTGAGGTTGGCAGCTGTATCTTAAAAGTTACAGCACTAAAGTGTTTCGTAAACATTAACTGTTGTAACTTGAAAGTTATGTTGACATGATTTTTCAATCGTATGATAAAAAATTTATTATATCTTTAATAATTTTGTCAAAATTATTATTTAAAATTTATATTTACTACATATTATTAACTTTTATTTCATAGTTACAATTTTTTTTTCTACAAAACTTATAAGTGTATGTTTAGTATGACTTATTTGATAACTAAAAGTGCTTATTAAAATAAATATAAGCTCTTTTTAAAATTTTTAGTATTGTTTGGTTGTATTATAAGTAAAGTTTTTGGATATTAAATAAGCTATTTTTCCTCTACTAAAACTCCAATTTTAAACTTTTGAAAGTAAGGTTCGTGGAGCTCTTTCAAAAACTTAAATTATCTAAAATACTCTTAATTTATTTATAATTTTATTTCATTCATTTCACAAGAGAAATTTAAAAAATTGTCTATTAAAAATATTTTTATAATTTTTTAATACAAACTCTTATTGACAATCAAATAACTTAAATATTTTTTATGAAAGCGCTATTTATAAAAACTCTATTTATATAAATTTTATTTGAAAAACTATGCCAATCAAAGCCTAAATATATAAAAGAGAAAGAATTATAAAATTAATTTATACTTTATCCACAACTACTTTAAAAAAAAAATACAAAATAAATTCTTGTACAAACTTATCTTGTACAAATTAATGTGTTATTAATTCATTGGTTGAATGCAAATACAAAATAAAAAATAAATAAATCATGTGGGATAAGAGATTTAATTCAACTAATTTTATTATGCGATATCAGTTTGTACAAAAATTTATAACTGTATCATTATTCCAAAATTAAAAAAAAAATAGTATCTCAATATTATTATATAATATATAAACTACTTACGATGATGCTACAACTGATATATATATATATATATATAGTACAAAGAATCCTACATGTTGCCAAAAATATATAAAGCTAAGACACGAGTCAAAATGGTGGATTTTGGTCAACCAATCTTACGGTTTAAATATTATATCGTACAAGCTAGTGTCATACAAATCTCGACAGGATTGCCCATTAAATGGGCCATCCTCTTTACTTTATATATGTAAATAAGGAAATAAATAAAATCACCACTCTATTTCCATAAGCGTGACACTCAGTTTCTTGATTATTACAAAGTACAAATTTATATGCCAAAATTTTCTACTAGGAAATTATACGTTATTTTTTTCTTTTAATTACTTTTATTTAATTGTCATTTTAATCTCTCCATCCTTTTTATGCCATATCAATTTATATAAGTGTTTCGAAAATAAAAATTTATATCTAGCTTTAATCTCCATATTAGATTATCTCACCGTCAACTTGCATAAATATGTTTATATTATATTGTGATAACAAAGTAAGTGATAGTAATTATTTTATAAAACATTTGAATTTTAATAGATTTCTCTCAAAAATCAGGGGAAAATTAGTATTCTCCTCATAAATTGTTAAACATCATATAAAATATTTTTAAACAACTGAAAATTCACAAATTACTCCTTAATCAAGTGGTGGACACTTCTTCATCTTAGTTGATGAGGTGTTACTTGACCTTTTTACATATATTTGGATTGTTGGGGGAGGGGGTAAGAGATGTAAGATTCTAACTCCGCTCACGTTGATGGGAATGAAATGAAGTTAGCATTAGGATAATTAATGCTTTTGAAAAGGAAAATATTTACAACCTTATGACAATGTTTTCACAATGAAAAATCATACCGTAATTTAGTGTTTTGTATTTCAAATTTTATGTTGCATTAATGAATTTTGCACTTGGAATATATTATCAAACAAATTTATTTCTTTTTTAATAAATCAATATAAAAGGTTAAATTGTGTAGTAAAATGAAGTTTTTATTATGAGTGCCAAAATAAGGTGAGTCTCTCCCAAGGCAAAATTAAAAGAAAAAATAAAATCTTTCTTGCACAATTGCTTTTAAGATGTTTCTAATTATAAGCCAACAATTTACCAATTGAGTTGGTTAAATGTCTCCTAATCTCTTATGAGTAGTCGAAAATTCAAATATACTCATAAGTGTGTGGATATATTTATTTATTATTTTATTTTATTTTACATTACCGTGCTATACTTCAAATTGGATACACTCTGGGATGCATTAGGCTAGGCTTTGTATTTTGGTAGACAAATAGGGCTGTGCTTATTCACATTTGTATTTTACTATCTTAGAGTAATATTAAATATAAATGTTTCTAATAAATTAATGAAAAAGAAAATCAAATTCAATGAATGTTTTGATTTGTTTTATTTTTTATTCATTGTACATCCGAATTCGTTATCATAAGAAAGAATTATTCTATAATACCGTGATTAATTTACTCTTTTACTATCCAAGCATTTATTCTTTATGAAAATTTGTAAAAAAATATTAAAAATTGCAATTTTATAGAGAAAAAAATTGATTTTTTGATGATTTGATCCTATCAATTAATTATACACTCAAACAATGAACTGAAAAGAAAAGAAAAAGAAGTAGAAATGGAACGGTTAGTTAAAAACGGAAGCAAATAAAGCGAAATTCCTTATTTCCATAAATAGCCATACACCTTTTCCCGTTTTCTTGCAATTGCCACGCGTCACTCTACGCGCGTGGATATCATAATAATGATAAATAAATAAATAAATAAATAAATAATTCTTATAAACAATAAATAAATAATTAATTAAATAGTCCCTATGCGCTTGCAATTCTACAGTTCCACACCTCCACTCCGCTTTTGTCTTTTGATTGATGCTGACGATGGATTCTTTCCTCCTCCAGTACTCCACCGTTTCGTGCCTTGCCTTGCTTGGCATCCAAAGGTTTCCGTCCAAGGGAGAGAAAACAAAATGCCCAAACACGCACAAAATGGTAATTTCACAATTTTTTTGGGAAACAAATGAAATTGCCATATTTTAGATACGGATGTGGTGCGTGTAAGAATGTTAGTACTGCGTAGGCAAAAGACAAATAAGGAAATATTATGATAATTAATTAATTATTATAATTTTCGGATAAAAATAACCGAAAAAATAAATAAAGGAGAGAGAGAGAGGCCAAGGCTTTGAGGCTCAGGAGGCATTGGGGTTTGGCTCTCTCTTTGTCTTCATTATAACAGAGAAAGTTCTGATTGTGTTTCAGTTGTTGTTAGCAAATCTCTCGATCTCTCCATTCTCTCTCGTTCTCTCTCTTTCACTTCACCGATTCCAAGGTTTGTTCCTTTTTTTACTATCACTCGATTGATTCTTATTGTTCTTCATTCTCCCTTCGGTCATTATTAATTTTCATGCTTTAATTTTCTTTTTTTTTGGAATTATTTATTTATTTATTTGTTGTTGTTGTTTGTGTCTCTATGTTGGCAGTGTTTGTGGGAAGAAAATTTGTGAGAAGCAAGTTCTAGCCAATTCGGCTGCGGATAAAACGAATCGTTTTGTCAGGTTTTTTTTTTTTTTTTAAATATTGAATGTGGAAATTAACGGGAGTTAGGGTTTTTTCACGTGGTGAATTTGTGTCATCAAGTTTTTTTTTTTTTTTTTTTGGTTGAGTTCTGAATGTTTTTTGGCTTGCTTAATTGCTTTCCAATTTTTGTTGCTTGCAGGATGTGAAAAATGCTTTTCCTGCAATCCAATTATTGTTGTCAATTTAGCTGAATTTGCGTCGTGGAATATGGACTAGGGTTTAAGATGTTTGTGCAACTGTTTCTCGAAGATGTTACCGATTCAATTTTGGATATAAGGAAATGATTGGATTGCAACGGAATGTTTAGTTGTCGGTCTTGTTATTGTAATTGATTTGGTTTTTTTGGATAATTCGAATAGTAAAGGAAAGAGGAGAGAAACAGAGAAGGGATTTATATTGGATGGGTAATAAGTTGGGAAGGAGAAGACAAGTGGTAGATGAGAAGTACACGAGGCCGCAGGGGTTGTATGTTCATAAAGATGTGGATATTAAAAAGCTTAGGAAGCTAATTCTCGAATCGAAGCTTGCACCTTGCTATCCTGGGGATGAAGATTGCTGTTGTGATCTTGAAGAGTGTCCTATTTGCTTCTTGGTTTGTGTTTTTCTATCATTGTCTTTCTTATTAGTTGTTGGTCATTTGGTTATTTGATATTGGCCTTCGTTGACCTCCTCTGCTTGTTGGAAAATTGAGGATGAAATTATGATTTAGGTCTGTCAACCAATAAAAATTTTCAATTTCACCGAGTGGGCATGAAGTGCAATCTCAACCCTGTTTTCTGCTAGGGGTCTGTTCTAGGAAAAAATATGAAGAATTTTTTTATTTTTGATTTGATGTCTGTTCCTCAATGTACCAACCAGAGGAGAATATCAGAGCCAATTGATATAGATTAGTTTGATGGCCTTTTAAGTGTTTAATCTAACTAAACCAATTTGGCCTTTCTTGCTTCTTTCTGTAGTATTATCCAAGTCTCAACAGATCAAGATGCTGCATGAAAGGAATTTGTACAGGTAATTACACAGTGATTGGATGCGTACCTTTTGGATTAGAATGTTAAAGATATAAATGTAGCTATTAACATTTGTGTGCAATTTGATCTGTCTTTTCTGCATCAGAGTGTTTTTTACAGATGAAGAATCCTAACACAACTCGCCCTACTCAGTATCCTTTAGTTTTAATGCAATGTGTTCAAATTTGAAACATACCGTAAACCTTTATATCTTTTTTTTCTGGTTTCCATTTTTTATTTGTAATTTTCTATTTCTGTATTCCTTAATGTTATGAGATGTCCTTTTTGCAAAACTGCAAATTATGCAGTGGAGTACCGAGGTGTGAAAACAAAGGAGGAAAAAGGCATGGAGCAAATTGTAAGATTTGGTTACTCATGGTTATTGTCAACTTGATTCGTTATTGAAATTGTGGAATGCTTGGCTAGCGTATATTCGCTTTTAATGTGAATGTAATTTACCTGTTTTCCAATTCTTTAGGAAGAACAGCGTGTTATAGAAGCAAAAATTAGAATTAGGCAGCAGGAACTTCAGGATGACGAAGAGAGAATGCTGAAAAGACAAGAATCTTCAAGCATGGGCATAGCACTGGGGGAGGTTGAGTCATCAGGTAACATTTCTTTGTAATTTGGTTCCTAACTCTATATCAGTATTCCATCTACTCTTAGAATGGTAAATATTATAGTTTCTTTTTCCCTTTGTTTACAGTTTCATCTTCTAGATCTGTGGAAGGCGAGGGAAATGTCTCTTTTCAGGACTTATGTGCCACTCCTATGATTAGACAACCTTCACATCGCAGGGCGAATGGGTATGGAGCATTCTCAACTGTTGCCATGCCATTCTTGTTTGAAGCTGCATTATAGTTACTGCTGTTTCCATTATTGTCTTTAGTTAATGAATAAATGAGCAAGTTTCCAAACCAATGAAAATTGCTGAATTAAAGCATGGAGCTCTATTTTTTTGGATCTGTTATTTAGTTCTTTGTTTTAGATTTTAGATTGCTTACTTTTATCCTACAAAAATTTTCTAATCTTGTATCTGTGAAAAATATTGACTTTCGTTCCAATTTAGATAGGGTCATTTTTGTGGAAAATTAGACATCATAGACAGAATGTTCATCTAGTTTAATTGACAGAGTGAAGGTTGAGCTCTGATAGCAAGGTTGGTATTTGATTCTATACTGGGATCTATTTAATTATACATAAGCTATTGATGCAGAACTGGAAAGGATGCAAAGAAATAGATATAATAGAGGGAGAAAGAGATAAAAGAGCAGATAAGATAGGGGAATGAATGTTGTCTGTGTTTGTGCTGTTCCAAAAGTACAAGCAAAATAAGAAATTAGAGAATGTCTATTTGAAAGGCGAGGTCAAAAGAGGAAAGAGGAAACAAAATCTGAGAAACAAAATCTAAGTTCAAATAAATAAATCAAATCCTAATAAAAGATAGGCACCTGAACTTGAGGCACTTTGCATTTGCTGTTATGGCTAGGAAGATTTAATCTTTTCAAATTGTGATTTGATAACAAAATTAAGGTACTGGATTACGGGCTCACTTGTGCCTCTCATTTCACCTTTTTTTTTTTTGGGTGAAAGTGTATGAAGGCACAAATATGGAGAGTAGAACGGGTGGCATTTTATATGAGTAGGTCTCCTAAGTGGTTATTCCTCATCAGATTGCTGTCACTTTCCAATGGGCCAGCTATCTGATGCATGGCAGGGTATTGACTTAATGAGTGAGAAAGCCTTGGCCTCTTTCCAGAATTCTCTTCCTTCCATTTTCAGAATGAGGATCTGATAAATGATATGCATTTAATGGAGTATATGAATATGTTGTGAATTGTGGTGATTATAGAGTATGCTGAAACTGATAACATGGAAAAATTGAGTTTGTTTGTCATTGGGCTTGAGTGCTTTTAGGAAAATAAGCTCTGTGTCACAGACAAAATAAAGCTAGGCGTGAACTGGCCAATAGATTTTAGTAGTTGTGGGAAGAGTAATGTCTTTACAGGAGATTATTACTGCTGATTTTTCCTTTTCATTTCTCATCTCTTTCTTTTGGTATGAGAAATGGTGTTCAATGATTTTTGGTAACAAATAGTAATGTGTACAGCTTGTGAATATTTAATGCTTAAAAGTTTAGAGACTAATATAAGAAGAGAAGACATAGTTGCAAAGACAGTACTCTCACTTGAGGACTGGTTAGATTTGCTTAATTATGATCATCGGTACTAAAAGTTCTGCCCTGTAAATTATAACCTAACGCAGTCGCAACAGGCCCTATTTTTATCCTCGGTGAATCTTTTTAATCGTTCTTGTGCCTGCATAAGCATTTAGTGAATCTCAACCTATGATGTCATCTGTAGAATTTGAAATCTGTATCTGATAATGCAAGGTCGATTTGATGTTTTAAAAGGTGAATTATGCTGTCACAATTATTTATGTATCATGCACTTTAATTTACAGGGATGATGAGTTTGACCTGGATTTGGAAGATATAATGGTCATGGAAGCAATCTGGCTTTCCATTCAGGTATATGCAACTTAGACGCATTTTAAAAATTAGCTACAAATTTCTTAGAACTGAAACTTCAAAGCTAATGACTTAGATTGTTACGCATCTGCAAAGAGTTTTTTATTTTATTTTATTTTATAGAATCACATTGTAGTTGTACAGAATAGAAACGCTTAATTCTGAGATAATGATTCTCCTGATTCAAGGGTTTATCCAAGTAAAAATTACGCTTGTGATTGGTAATCAGTAAAATATATAGAAAAGGGAACAAGAAACGTTGAAAAATCCTTCGAATCTGAACTGATCCCTAATCGAGAGGATCAAAGTTCTTGACCTCTCTTCTTCGTCTTGTCCTATTTCCCCATATGAGATTAAGATATTGATAAACATGAGGACTCTGTTTTGGATAGGAACATCTACAATTAGCTGCTGGTTGGTTAAAATAATTGATTGAAGAGGGTAATAAACCTTTATGTGCTCTATATGTAGAAAGTCCTTTTTATTATCACACTAACTTCAGGATTGAGATCTTTTTGAGAAATATATGAAAAAAGAAAGAAAAGGCAAATAGTTGTGGTGTTAGTGTTATTGGGCTTAAAAGCAAGATTGAACTTTTCTAGGGTGGTTGTGGGAATCACCTCAAGTATAGATTTTAGTGTTAAGAGATTAGTCATCATTCTCAAAACATAGCTGTGCATTTACCATAATCTCTTGGCAGTTAATCATTTTAGTGTATATACTTCAACTTGATGTGTTGAATTGGTTTTGATTGTTGTCGTCAAGATTGCCTATACAAGATGATGCTCTGGCTTAAGAATTGGAATGAGGTATCATTCTATGGGCCTCTTTCGGGATTTGTGGTTGCCAGAAATTGTGCAAAATCTCCTATTAGAGAAGGGCTGTGCGTGCTTGTTCGTATCAAGAAACATTTAGATGGTTCCTAGATAACTACCATGTATTATTGAAATATCATAAAAGGGGCACAAGGATGAGCTTACAATCTAGCACTTTCTGCTTTCCTTTTGGTTGTAAATGAAGTTCTAACATATAAATATACAAAAGTGGCAATTCATGTCTGATTATTTGCTTTTTATCAATTTGGTAAATTTGTTGGGAAAATGTCAAATCTGATTTCGAATGGGTAGAATATATTGGCTGACATTCTAGAAGAGTTGTTGGTGCATCATAATCATCTTTATGAAGATCTTGATTTTCAGAGCATTGGATTTACATTGGCATGAACACCAATATTGACATACACTAAATATGTATATGTATGTATACATGTATACATACATATTAGTATAGGGAAACTTAATATGTATATGTATGTACACATGTATACATACATATTAGTATAGGGACATGTATGTATATTTATATATAACTCTTCTCGTTGTGGACCTCTGGAACCTTCTGAAATTCGGACCATGAATTTACAGTAAACAAGTTTTTATAAGGACAAAAATAACAAAACTGTGGCCTTAGAATTACAGATATATATTTGGTTTCCTAGATTTTGAGTTTTAATGTTTCAGGCTTTCCTGGTATTGCGTATTCAATCTACTGGTTGGTTCATGACATGTCCCTACAGTTTCTTTCTGCCTTTTGTTTCTTCCTCAGTCCGTTTTTGTTTCTTTTCCAAAGCAGTTGCAATAATTTGCTCCTGAGGCAGATCATATAAAAAGTCTCTTAATATGAAGCTACTTTGTTGGCATTTGACCGTCAGTTTTTTCTATGATTGGAGATGATTCATAGATTGTCGTGATTGATTTGCATGGCTGGAATTTTAAACCATTCTGGAATGCCAAATCATTTATTGGGTGCAAGATCCCTTGGAGCACATACCATTGGGGCGGTTCAATAGGACCTTGATATATCATAGCTCAGTTTCTTAATCAGATGAAGTTTCTGGAGGAGTTTATATTTTTGTACTTTATTTTCTTGTAAAAGGAATTTTTGCTTAGAGAAAATGGCCTTATTTCAGTAGAGATTTTCATCTGAGCTGAATAATATGTGATGCCTTAAACTTGAGGGGGAATCTTAAACTTGAGGGGGAATCATTCTGGAATTGTAGAAATGATCTTTTGTGTAAATTTATGGTACGAACTGAGAAGAGACACTAAAACAGCACCATGAAATCTGAAATTTTACAATTTTAATTATTGTTGAACGAATCTACAGCTGTAATTGGCCTAGATGTTCTGACTTTTATTTTGTTTTCCTCATTATCCAAGTTGCTTTGATACTTTGTAATTTCTGAAACATAAACTTTTGCAGGAGAATGGTAGACAGAGAAACCCAACTTATGAGGAGGCTGCTCCTTCTGAACAGTATGTCACAGAAGATCGTTATGTCTCATCAACTATGGCTCCTATTGCTGGTTCATCATCATCCCCTTCTGGTGGTCTTGCTTGTGCCATAGCAGCTCTCGCTGAGCGTCAGCAAGTCAGTGGAGAATCCTCTATAAATCATGGTGGAAATATGTCATCATTCAACATGTTTCCAGGCAGTAGTAGACTGTACAATCGGATGGATCATGATGTAGAAAATTATGCTCCTGCAGAGAGCTTGATTAACACATCACCAGATGGCAGGATGACGGTGGCAAGGGATGAAGGAGAATGGGGGATTGATCGTGGATCAGAGTTGGCTGAAGCAGGAACTAGCTACGCGAGCTCTGATATGGCAGAAGATGGAGGTGGAATTTCGTCATTGTCGCCAACAGAAGAAATTGGAGGCAACTTTCAAAATATCCCAGCTCCCATTGTTCCTGAGAGTTTTGAGGAGCAGATGATGTTTGCCATGGCTGCTTCTCTAGCCGAGGCTAGACCTATGTCAAATGGACCAGAAGTTTCATGGCAATAGTTCTAAGAGGTCATATTCTCGAACAGATGATGCTGGCAGTGTCTCTTTCATATAGCTAGCTGAGTCTCGAGCAAAGGACAAGTGCACTGCCCTATGCCTTACAACTAGTTCCAAGTTTAAGGTAGCTATGATTCTCTCTCTAGCATCCGGTCAATTTCTCCATATATAATTGTAAAAGGAAAAAAAAAGATTATTTGATTCTCTGAATGGAAGGTTGTTTGGTTGCTATATAATGATTATGATCATTTATTTCTTGGTCATAATTATCAGCTTGTTCATACTTTCCATTGAAACAAATCATTTATCCTGTCAGTCTTGATATTTAGCCATATTATGAAATGCTGTATGCTTCTGGTGTTGAATAACAATTTTCAAAACATTTCTTTTTCATGCAAAATTAGTTGTTCCAGTTGTCATTTCTTTGAAAAAAATGCTTGTAGAACAACAATTAGGTAGTAGTACCATTTTCTTGAAAGTGATGTATTTAGCTGTAATGTAATCTGTGTTGTTCTTATCCATTCCTTTTATTGTATTTACCTCATCTCAAACGGAGGCTAAGCATGATTTCTGGCTAAACCTGCTTTTACGAGTTTGTCTCGAGTTATGATATAAGTGGAGCCTTTTTTTTTTTTTTTTTTGTGTGCAAATTTTTTACATATATTTTACAACATGATATCTATTGGGATACTAGATACGTACATTGGTTTTATAGTCTTAAAATCTATCAGGGTACTAGCTCGGAAATCTGATTCCACTAAAACTGGGAGCTGTATACTCTATCCAAATATTTAGAAAGAAAATTAGCCCTTGGCGGCTGATAAGATCGTACTCACGCTCTCGATGTTGTGAGTGTGAGTTCTACCATTGAGCCAAAGTCCCCGTTGATTTCTTCAACTTTTTAAATTCTATTCAAGAGATCAAATCAATTATTGGAATATTGATTTCGTAATTGTTCAATTATAACCATCGACAAGGTTTGTTAGTTGAAACATACCACTTGGGATGTTCGTTCGGAAATTTCAACTACATAAAATCCGGACCAAACATTATCAAGGTGAGCAAGCTCGTAATAACTTAGATGAATTGGTCATGATGTAAATGATCAGTGGTGTTAGAACCAATTGGGATATAGGTAGATCCAACATCCCCAAAAGATATTGGTGATGTTTACGGTTAATGCAATGACCATTGAATTGTGGTCCCATGATCTGTCGTGATCACTTCAATCTAATGTGGGGCCAGACAAGGGTCAACCTGTGATCGGGAAAGGAGAAAAAGTGACTTAATGAAATTAGGGGCATCGACCACGGGAGTAGTTGAAGAAAAATCAGAAATATTTAAACTTCACATGCTGTGTCCCTTAATAAATATGTAATGTAAAAGGATTCAGGATTGGATTTTCAGCAACTTCTTTTGGTTTCACATGCTTTGTCATGGTCACATAAAGTTCTAAACTTTCCATATTGCATTGGTGAAGGACCCCTTGCACCTACTTCCCTTTTTGTTTTAAGCACAATAGGTGTAAAGATTTTATGCATCATTAGGTAATCTTAAAAAAGAAGGAAAAAAAAAAAAGAGCATCCAAACATATTGCGTTATTATACAACAGATTTGATTTGGGGAGAATTATAGAATACATTAAAAATAATACATAAAAAATAATATAACTAATTAATATATATATGATATGTATAATTAAACTTAATATAGCAAAATAAATACATTTATATCATAGTACGGTTTACTTATGGAGCTGTCATTGATTTAACTATTTTTACTCATTACTACTGAACTATTACAAAGCATATTCACGTAATCATTCCTGCGCATGCAAGGTCCTACATAATTTCTTCTTAATACGTGTCAGTGGCTTGTGATAAGTACTGTACTAGCTTTTTGCGGCTATAGCTATTTAGAGCTGCTCTAAGGTGAAGTATGAATTATAGCCGCACATATAAAGTGAGAAAAAAAAAAAAAAACTCATTATAACTTTAATCATCCTGGTTATGAAAGGATGCTCTACTTTAGAGTGATTCCAACATAACCGTACCCGCTTTTTGTGACTTCTGTTTTGTGGTGATTAAGATACTGCTTTTAACTTTTACGTACACCCAATTCTCTTAGATGCCCTTACTATTGCCCTCCTTCAATAAAAATAAGACAAAAAAGAATGAAACATTTTTCTTTTTTTAATTATAAGAGATTATTATTGATATATTACAATCAGATAATTATTGGATTAGTCTTACATAAACTAGTCTTACATTAAACACTGCTTAGATTTTATCTATTTTTAATATTCGAGGGACGTCTACTTCATTCTCATATTCAAAGGGAGAAGCTTGTGTTCACTCAATTATTATAAAAAATTAGAAATGAATTTAAATCCCATAATACTTTGTGGGGCTCAAACCGTGGAGAGCAGTGGCTCTACCACATGGACAAAGTTGTTTAAAAAGAATGAAACGTTAAACCCATCATGATGATATCACAACACATTATCAAACATGGCTGTGAGAACATTTTAAATAACGTTTACAGGGGAATACGAGATTAAAATGAGATTAAATATGTAATTGGAAGTTACCAAATCATAGTCATATGAATAGGGCATGGTTGATTTTGGCCAAATTAGGGAGCGAAAAATGATTTAATAATTGATAAGCATGTGATATTTTGGCATTATTGGAATTCTTGACATGTAGAAACAACATATAATCATGTTACCGACATATTATCCCACAAAACTTTGGTATGTGAAACATGAAGATTTGATTGATTCAACAAGAAAAAAAAATGAATAAAACTGAGGACCGACTTGGAATCTTGCTAGATCAATTTAAAAAATAAAAACAATTTAATGATAGCTTTCACTTTGATTTTGACTAAGAAATCGACATATTCTAAGGGTCAATTTGGGAATAGTGTAACTTTTAAAATAATCGTTGTTAGTTGTGCTGTAAAAATAATTAACTATAAAGATAATCAGTTAAATGTTTGGCAAATTTTGTTTTTAGAAGTTTGAAAGCAGTTATGGACGTTTGGTAAATTCTACTGCTAAACTGTTGAGAAAAAACAAATGAATAAAATGTACATAATGTAGGATAAAATTTACTTATATATATAAAAATATGTACATATAATATTTTTAATTGTGTATTATAATAAATTTTACTAAAAATGAAATTTATAATATATTGATTTTATTTTTCTATTTTTTTTATCTTAAAACAATTGATAATTAAATTTATAATATAGTGAAACAAATTTAATAATAATTCGACTAATAAATTGATATTAATAAATTTATATTGATAAATTATAATAAAAATTTATTAAAATGTTTATTTTGTTTCCAATTTGAATAAGGATAATTTTGGGTTTAGGTAATAATTTTAAGGATATTTATGGAATTGTATTAAAGGATAAAATTGATTCTCAAAATCAAAATATAAAAACTACTCATTCCCTACTTTTCAAAATCAGCTGTAGGAGGGACGGATTTTGATAAAAATGATTTTGATTTTCAAAATCACTTTTAAATCTTCAAAAAAACAATCCGAAACGGGCCCTAAATTACAGAAAAAGAGCAAAATCCTCTGTTTGTTAAAATCATTGTAAATTTCGATGGTTAGGAGAGTTTCAGTGTGTTTTAAAACAGTCGAAAAATTTCAATTAATTTAGTGGATTTCACTCTTTTTCCCCCTCTAAATGACATTAATAATAATTCATGCTACAATAACAATAGTTTATATCATATTTGTTAGAATATGTTTAGATAGTTATGTTACAACTTAGTTTTTTTTTTTTTTAGATGGGTATGTTATGACATAGTTGAAAGTCTTATTTTAAACATTACAAATTTTTGCATTTCACGCTAAATAGTATCCCTTAGTATGATTTTACTGGTATTCACTAATCATACATTCCCTAAGTTAAGAAAACATCAAAATATTGGTTCTACTTCATAGGGGTTATCAAACATGTGAAATTTTACATCCTGCAATTTCCTTAAAATGTATTTCAAGCTTTACAAATTGGTGACATATAACTGAGAGACTTAAATGCATGAGTACGTTAACCTTCGTTGTGTTTCCAGTGGCTTCAACAAAATGCGGTTTCTTATGTTATAAAATTGGGTTTGGGAATATTCCAAATGAATTTAATAAATATAGTGTGCAAATAATAAAAATTTAGTCTCACACTACATTAAACATGGTTACATTTAAATTTTATGAATGAGATTGTATTAAAAATTAAATATAATATTATGTTTGGCATAGTATGAAACTAAATTCATATTATTGTTTAAATCAAATTTATTTTAATTTTATTGAATATCTAGAAAGTTAAAATACTCAAACCTGATAACTTCAAAATATTCAAACCTTATACCTTCAAACATCGCAATGATGTAGCCACTGTTAAATTATTTATCAATTAGGATCACAACAATATAGCAATAGAAAGAAAGAAAGCAAATAAGAGATACAATGTGTAGAGAAGAATTTTATTCAATCTCAAGTGTATACAAAGAAGGAGACGAGCCCCTCCTTTTATAGTCTTATAATCATACAAATGAAGTAAATGATTAGTAAATTGACACATAATTAGTCATAACTTCTATGAGATAATGGGAGTTATAGGAGATAAAGAGTTGTTTGGTGGAGAGAGGAAGAGTTGCTTTGATGAACATCCACATAATTATAATTATTTCATAACACTCCCCGTTGGATGTTCATCCTACAAAGAATATGTCTCATTAAAACCCCATTGCTAGTAAAAATGCTATGGGAAACAAATTAGTGAAGGAAAAAGAATACACTATTCATTTGTATTCTAAAGAAGTGCAAACACCTTACCAAGAAAAACCTAATGGGACAGAAGCTTGGTAAATGAAAAAGAGTACAATGCTTGTAGTCCTCTATATTAATAACTCTCCTTGTTAAATATACTCCCCCTCAAAATGACATGGATGCTTCAAAGGTCAATCATAATTTATTGTAACTAAAAATACTTTAGTGAAACAATCCGTAGGATCAACATAGTCCTTTGAAAGCTTGAAAACATATAATAACTTGTAGATACCATCATCTTGAATTTGAAGAATATCGCTATATATGCATATATTTTCATAATTTTGTTGGATCTTTTTAAATAAAACCAAGCTTTAGCATCCATATCAAGGAAAGAGTGTGATATACTTTTCACATTATTTTGACATTTTCAAGTTTATGTTGAACATAATTTAATTTATAATTATGCAATTTTTCCAATGCCTTTGTAGACACAAGTTGGAATAAAATATGATACTTCAAGACCAAGACATATGTATTATATTTTAAAATAGAACAATTTTAAATATGGACTACTTCTAGTATGTTTGTAGTATCAGCATTTCACTTGATAAATTTCAATTCATAAATTGAAAGAAATTCTTCAATTCAAGATCTTTCGTCTTGAATTTTATTCTTAAAAGAAATAAATTCATAAGCTCTTTTGGAGTTTTTTCATGATGAAATCATTAACATATTTTGCAAAAGATTGCAAATTTAATTTTTAGATTTTAATAAAATCACATAAGAAAGTGGATAATGACGTATACCACTTGTAATAATTCACTCAAGTGATTATATTTTTATAAATTTAGATTGCTATAATATACACAACTATGATTATAGCTTTATCAAGAACATATAAGGTGCTTTTTGATTTAGCATGATTTAGCACTTCGAGTACTTGTTTCAAGCATTTTATCATTTAAGGACAAATACATAGATTCTTCAATTTAATTTTTGACACACTATAGTTCATATTCACATTTTATCAATAAATTTTACGACTTCAAGCGTATGAACTAGAAGTCCAAATTTTTTTATATCTTGCTAATTAATTATACATTTTCTAGCATATGGACTACAGGTCCAAATTTTGGTCAATCATATAAATCAGTATTTTTTTTACTTTTTGTGATTTAGGATCCTAGATATTTTATCATAATAACTAAATTTTTACTGACAACTATCTTATGTTAGTTTCAATTTTTCTCTTGCACCATGTATCAACATACTATTGATAAAATGTTTTTTTATTTATTTTTCAATATAGATGCCCAATGAGATCTTCGAAGCTTCTAATATATATGCCTTTGCAAGAGTTAAAGATCTCTCTCTCTTAAATTGCATGTGTGTCTTTTATAGGGCAATTTGTATCTCTTTTTATTTCTCACAATTTACCACTTCATGGGTATTTGAGATTCATTTTCTAGTTGGTACATTATGCCTCTCCAGAGGCAATATATTCAATAATTTAATATAGATCAAATACTTCGCGATAACTGCAAACTTGATCTCTTCAATAGCTCCGAATTATTTCACTTCAATTTCCCAAGAATTAAATTTTTGCACTGATTGATCTATTACATGCTTCAGGCATTCATATATTTATTTGTCTTATCATTTCTTCCATCAAAGATATCATATCAACCAACAATTATATTTTGTTTGTGATTTTTCACTTTCACATATTAACAAGTTCATTCAATAATTGATCAATAATGTGCATTGTACGATAATCATGTTGAACTTCGGGTTCAAATAAATTAACTCATATAAAGATCAAAATGGGATAAAGGTGAAACAAATAATTTATATTATCCACCAAGTATACATCACTTTTCTCCCCCTAATCGTAGAACTTTCATAAAATATTTAAGCTTGCATAGCAAATTTATATTTGAATTTCTGATTCATCACCAATATTGATTCAATTTTATACCACTTCTAATGTATAATATTCACATGTTGATTTTTATGATATTGTCCACCAATACTAATGAACAAGTAATTCATTAAGAAATTGAATTAGACATGATTTTCTTTTAATCAAAAACTCATATTTTATCTTTAACAAAAGAAAACATAATATCGATTTATATTGGCACTATTGAATTGCTACTACAAGAGCATTTTTTGCTATAAAATCATGTGTCCTCTAATATGTTTTCTTTTATACTATTTTTTTTACATAATTTTAAATGAGAGAATCAATCGAGCTTTTGAAATTATCATCAAGCTTATGTATGAACTTTTAACTCCTCCAAGAAGATGATCATAAAAGAAAATCATAATCTTTTACAATCCTTCAGGGATTGATTTCTTCATATACTGATCATCGCCTTTGTAAGCTATTGAACAAAAATATTTTAGTTCTATTCATGATCTCAAACAAGTGAGTATTAATTAGACTTTAGCAATTCAAGATAATCATAAAAGAATCGTTCATCAAGAATTCAATAAAAACATATATATCAATTAAAAGGGTTAAGTATAAATCATTCCCATATTTTATTATATCAAACTATTCTTGAAAATCATCTATAAAATAAGCATGCAAAAATTTGTCCTAAAAGTCTAAGAGGTTGAAAACAGAACAATGAGCCAACGAAGTCAAGAAGTTGTTCTAACTAGAAATGAATATTTTTTTAATGACTGCATTTATTATTCAAACATGTTTTATTGTCATATTTTGCCTTTAAATTGTTTCAAAAAAACAATTATACCTTATTTATTTATTCATTCTATAACTCCTTCTAGGAGATATGGAAAAGAAAATTGGTATATAGTCTTACATGACGTATACATGAACTCATAATATTTATATAGTCATTCAAGGACATGTAAAATATACACTTATATAATTAATCCTTCATAAACAAGATGTTGGTGCATGGCATCATATTTTTTGAATAGTTTTTCAGGAATATATTTTGAAAGAAAATCTTTGTTATGTGTAGTGCAATCCTTCAAGGATGCATTCTTAATTTTCGTTCATTCTCTGTTACAATATTCACACTTCAAGGTGAAATTTGAAATAAAAAATTACCAATGATAATAAACTAAATTTAACAGAAAATTGCATAAGAATATAAGTAATGATGAATGAAGATATGAATTCATTATGCTAGAGCATCAAGATGTCATTAACATATAATAGTATATACAATCGGATAATATCTAGATAGTCAAATATATTAAGAAGAAAAAAATGCATACCTTTGTGTATACATTTACCGTAAAAAAAGATCAAAAAGAAGAAACTTACCATATAGTCTCTTGTGATTAGAAACTCGTGTTGATAATGTGTTAAATTATTTATTAATTATGAGCACAACAATATAGCAATATAAATAAAGAAAGCAAATAAGAGATACAATGTCTAGAGAGGAATTTTATTCAATCTCAAGTTTATACAAAGAAAGAGATATACCCTCCTTTTATAGTCTTATAACCATACAAATGAAGTAAATGATTAGTAAATGGATACATCATTAGTCATAACTTCTAAGAGATAGTGGGACTTATGGGAGATGAAGAGTTGTTTGATGGAGAGATGAATAATTACTTTGATGAACATTCACATAGTTATAATTATTTCATAAAAGCCACATAATTTTAGTATTTAGTAAAGTCATATTTAGTACCATTAAAATCCACATTATTAGATATATGCAAGCATATAAAGATCTCTATGTAAAAGAGTTTTATTTCGTATGAGTATGGTTGAAAACTCGTTGGCCTTTACAAACTTCCATCCTTGAATAGTAGCTAGCAGAGAAACATTGACATCATCACCGCTTTAAAAACATGCAATCAAATCATAATTGAGAATGATACAAGTAAATGGGGTTCTTCTCATCCTTATGTCGCTGCATTCATCGTCCTTCTCATGTGTCCAGTGATGGAGTGCAGGTGCTCACTCAGTCTGCGCAGCCAAAATTCATCCGTTGAGAGACTCAAACACCAATTCTAGTTCCTCACTTCCCTGCAAATTCAATTCTCTATTGATTATAATCTGCAAGTCAGTAACTCTTGTCTTGGTACAAGTTTGTCTCGTCTTGTCTATATGACAAGTTTCTTCTCTGCAGAATTTAAATTTTCTAGTTAGTTTTCTTGCCTTTCTCTCCTTTCGTCAGTGGCAATGTCTGAAGGAAACCCGGAGATCGATATTAATAATGGTTATGCTCATATCAGTTTGGCTGAGGAGGAGGACGGGGGGCTCATCGTTGAAGGAGACGCTGGCAACGAGGGTGGTCCAGCGAGCATTGATTTTCGGTTCTGTCTGGTGGGCAGATTCCTTACGGATAAAGTTATTAACTTCCCTGCCATGAAGAACACAATGGCTTCGGTATGGAGGCCAGGGAAGGGAGTCTGCATTAAGGATTTATCTCCCTCGCTTTTTCTATTTCAATTCTTCCATGAAGTGGATGTGAAAAGGGTTCTCGACTCAGGACCTTGGACGTTTGATCAACATATTCTGCTTGTTAAGCGGCTGGAGGAGAACGAACAGCCTAGGAATGTTCCACTTTACTTTACCTCGTTTTGGACCCAGGTTTACAACCTGCCAATAGGATTCATGTCTGCGAAAATTCTAAAAGACATTGGCAACTACATAGGCACTTTTCTAGAGTCCGATGAGCATAACTTAATGGGGGTTTGGCGAAACTATATGCGTATCCGAGTGGCTATAGATGTTAGGAAACCTCTGAAGCGAAGGATGAAGCTAAAGAAGGTTGGCGGAGACTGGATTTGGGTGGATTTTAAATACGAACGCCTCAACATCTTTTGCTTTATTTGTGGATTACTTGGCCACACTGAAAAACAGTGTCCCCAATTGTATGAATGCACTTCTGGGGAGATTGTGAAAGCCTATGGTCACTGGATGAAGGCACCAAATAGAAGAAATGTGATGAACTCCGGTGATCGGTGGCTGAGATCTATCCCACCGGAGGAAGCTGCTGAGGAAAAAGGAAGGTACGGAGACTTTGCAACTACCATGGCAATTGACCCAATTCTTGCCGCAAATCCCGGGTATGCCATCCCTCAGAACCTCGAGGGGAACGAGGACGTGGGAAGCAGGGTAGTTAATAAGAAAGGTGACAGCTTAGTGTCTACTAAGACTCTATCACGTGTGAAAGGAAAGCAAGTTGCGGGGGCAATAAATGAAATTGATACCAATTCGGATTCTAGGGAAGATATGGATGAAGGAATAATTGTTAATTATTCCAAAAGGAGAAGGTCACAGGCTGGATTGTGCAGCAAAACGGGCTCTGAAGGAGAGGCATCTTCCCAAGTGTTGCTTTTACCTCTTGAATCAAAAAATGGACCAGCGGTGGGCCCTGTAAATCAGGCCCACCGAGACAAATGAGTGTCTTAAGCTGGAACTGCCGTGGGCTGGGCCAACCACGGACAGTTCAAATGCTAGAGGAATGGGCCAATTGTAAGAAACCAGTTTTTATTTTCCTAATTGAAACTCTTTGTAATAGAAATACTTTAGAAAGATTAAAATCGAAGTTGGGCTATGAGGGGCTGTTTGTCGTTGAGCCTTTGGGCCGTAGTGGAGGGATTGCCCTCTTTTGGAAAGCTAGCAGCAAAGTGAGATTACTAAAGTTCTCTAGAAACTTTATAGATGTGGAGGTTGAGTACCCGGAGCTTGGTAAGTGGAGGATGACGGGCTTCTATGGCTTCCCAGATTCCAGTCGTCGGCGTGATTCTTGGAACCTCCTTCGCACTTTATCTGCTGCGTCTTCTCTTCCTTGGGTGTGCATTGGGGATTTTAACGACCTTTTAGCTGCAAACGAGAAGCGAGGAAAGCATAAGCATCCCAATTGGAAGCTGCAGGGTTTTAAACAAGCTGTGTCGGATAGCGGATTACTTGACATCGGCATGGAAGGTTATCAATTTACATGGGAACGGTCTCGGGGGACGGATAATTGGGTGGAGGAAAGGTTGGACAGAGTTCTAGCCACTGATCTGTGGATAAGCCGGTTCAAGGAAGCTCGGGTTTGGAGTTTGGAGTCTTCAACCTCAGATCATTTACCTATTTTTATGGACCCAAAGCCTTTAGCTCATTCCCGTAGGCTTAAAAGATTCCGGTTTGAAAATATGTGGTTGAGAGAGGCAAATTGTGCAGAGGTGGTTCGGTCCGGCTGGTCTTCCTCGCGTGGGTATCCAATTCAGCAAAAAATTTCAGAGTGTGGGTCTGCTTTACTTCGTTGGGGAGGTCACTTAGCTCAGGATCTCAGAAACCATATTTCCGAGTGTGGGAGGCGGATGACTCTCTTGAGGGGGCGTCGTGATTCAGCTGGTCTTGAGGAGTTTTCGGAGGTCAGGAAGCGGTTTAATGAGCTTCTCCATAGCCAGGAGGTTTTCTGGAAGCAGAGATCAAGATTGCTTTGGCTCAAGGAAGGGGATATGAATTCCCGATTCTTCCATGCTACGGCAACTGCAAGAAAGCGAAGGAATTCTATTACGACTCTCCGCAATGCTCAAGGTCACTGGTGTACCACCTCGGCTGACATAGATGGTTTGATTTCTGACTACTTCTCCAATTTATTTACTTCTGATGGTTGTCTGAACGTAGAATCCTTAGATTGTGTCAAGATAAAAGTTTCTGCTGAGCAGAACAATTTGCTTCTCGAGCCTTTTTCAACCAGTGAGGTTAAAGGGGCCCTTTTCGAAATGCACCCGGACAAATCGCCAGGTCCCGACGGTATGAACCCGGCCTTTTATCAGCAATTTTGGCTTCATGTTGGTGAGGATGTGACGGAGGCATGTTTAACTTTCATTGCTACTTGCTCCTTTCCTGAGGGCTTAAATGACACATCTATTGTGCTGATCCCTAAGAAATCAAAACCAGAGTCTCTTTCGGACATGAGGCCTATTGCGTTATGCAATGTCCTATATAAAATTGTCGCTAAAATGCTCTCCAATCGTATGAAAACTGTTCTGGGCTCTGTAGTTTCTGAATCTCAGAGTGCTTTTATTCCGGGTCGAGCCATCACCGATAATATCCTTATATCCTCTGAAATCATGCATTTTCTAAAGAGGAAACGTCAAGGAAAGGTTGGGGCAGCTGCTCTTAAAATCGACATGTCGAAAGCCTATGACCGTATTGAATGGGATTTCTTGGAAGCTATGTTGCTTAGGCTGGGTTTTGATGCAAAATGGGTGACCTTGATTATGCTATGTGTTTCTACGGTTCGGTATCATGTTATCCGGGATGGGAAGGAAATTGGTCATATTGTTCCTAGTAGAGGGCTCCGTCAAGGGGATCCTTTGTCGCCGTACTTATTCATTCTTTGTGCGGAGGGGTTAAGTGCTTTAATCCGCAAGAATGAGCGTGCTGGTTTGCTCCATGGGGTTAAGGTAGCTAGAGGAGCTCCTGTTGTTTCTCATCTATTTTTCGCGGACGACTGCTTTTTGTTCTTCAAGGCTAACCACAGTGAAGCTCTTGTGATTAAGCGCATCCTTGGGGTGTATGGTCAGGGGTCAGGCCAGAGGGTGAACTTCAGCAAATCCTCAATTTCCTTTAGTTCCAATGTTAAAGAAGATGTTAAGGAGCAGCTTTGTCATATTTTAGAGGTTAACGCTACTGCTAACCATGGCACTTATCTTGGCTTACCCTATTTTGTTGGCAGGAATAAAAAGGAAGTCTTCAGATCTATTCGTGATAGGGTGTGGCAGAAGCTTCACAACTGGAGTATGAATTTTTTGTCGGGAGCTGGAAAGGAAATTCTGTTAAAAACAGTGGCTCAAGCTATTCCCAATTATGCTATGCAGGTTTATCTTTTGCCTCTAGACCTTTGCAAAGAATTAGAAACCATGATGAACTCTTTCTGGTGGGGAAGCAGACGTGAGGGGCGAGGTGGTATTCGCTGGATGAAATGGAATTTGCTGTGTAAACCAAAGACCACTGGAGGAATTGGCTTCAAAAACCTTCACGATTTCAATGTGGCAATGTTGGGGAAACAAGTTTGGAAGCTGTTAACGAATCCGGAATCTCTTCTTGGCCAAATTTTCAAAGCTCGGTATTTCCCTCGCACATCTATTGTAGAAGCTGTCTTAGGTCATAATCCAAGTTTTGTGTGGAGATCTCTGTTGGCAGCCAAGCATATTATTGTTCGCAATAGTAGGATCCAGGTTGGCAGTGGTCAGAACACTCTCATCGGGTCGGATCCTTGGCTTCCTGATGCAGATAATGGGTTTATTTCCACCATCTTAAATGAAAGTATAGCTTCAGCTCCAGTCAGCAGTTTGATGGTCCCTGGGCAGCGTAGATGGGACTATGATGCAGTGGCAGATCTCTTTGATACTCGAGACCGAAACCTCATTTTGCAAATCCCGCTGAGTTCTCGAAGAGATAAGGATGTTTGGTACTGGATGGCTGACCCCCATGGGTTGTATACTGTTCGGAGTTGTTATAGATTACTTAATAACTATGTCAATGCCCCATCTTCTGGTATTTAGAGAAAATGTTGGAGCTTGGAGGTGCCTAGTAAGGTGAAGGTTTTTCTTTGGCGAGCTGCGCAAAATGTGCTTCCCACCACCGATAATCTTATTTGGAAGAGAGTCGAGGTAATGCCTATATGTTCCCTTTGCAATCAGTAAAAAGAAACTGCTGTGCATGCTTTGGTGAACTGTGTTTTTGCTCAGACTTGTTGGCTAACTTCTTCTCTTCGTTTAATTGGACCTCAACATTCTTTTTTTAATTGGTTGGAGCTTGTTTTTTCTTGCTGTAATAAAGAGATGTGTAACCTTGTTGCCATGATATGTTGGAGGATCTGGTACTGGAGGAATGAGAAAGTTTGGAATAACAAAGTCTGTAATGTGTGTCATGTCCTCAACTCTGCTGGAAATTATTTGTTTCAATGGCAAACTGCGAGGCAGAAATCTGATGTCAATAATGCTACTTGTTTCCAAGGCTGTCATGGGGCAATTTGCTGGACACCTCCTCAGTTAGGTTGGCTTAAGTGTAATGTTGATGCCGCAACATTTTCAGCTCAAGGAAAAGTGAGTTATGGAGGGGTCATTCGCAACTCTGATGGGCTTTTTGTGGCAGCTTGCTGTGCATCTGTTCTGGGTAGTTTTGGTGCAAGGGATGCTGAAGCGCTTGGTGTGCGTGAGATCCTCAGCTGGATTAAGAAGCGGCATTTGTCTTGTGTTGTAGTAGAATTGGACTGCATTCAGGTTTTTAAAGCTCTCACAGCAAGCTATTCTTGTCCTAATGGGTATGGTCTTATTCTTGATGATTGTCTAGCTTTAGCTAAGTCTATAGGAGATATTGAGTTCTCTTTTGTTCGAAGGTCTGCGAACACTGCCGCCCATGTTACTGCTCGGGTGGGGGGTTCTTTGTCAGGCTTTGAGGAGTGGAATCATGTCCCACCTCCTTGGTTATTTACTTCTCTGTAATCTTTGCCCTTTTAATGAAGTTTCCAGTTTCAAAAAAAAAAAAAACATGCAATCAAGCGCAAGATTATAACAGTGTCACTCAATTTGCTGTGAAATGGATACCCAATGGCTCGTGTTAGGATTGTGACCAAGTTAATTGAATTAGACAACTCTTTTATAATTCAAGTGTTCTCTGTCACAGTTCAGCTACACTCTGTTTCAACTCAATTATGAAATAAATAAAGTCATAACTAAACAAGTCACGCATAAGAACAAAGTAATAAACAGAAGACATAAAAGATTTAAGTGGTTCGGCTTCAGCTTCATTAGGCTTATTCTCATCAGGACAAATATACTCTTCTTGATTTTATTAATCACCAAAGATTTTAGAATGGAAAGATTTTAATTTATGGAGGTTACAAGAACTCTCCCTTTTGCCGAAAACCTCCTCACCAATTTCCCTCAAATTTTCTCAGAAATCCTAATTGCCTTAGTCGTTCCTATCTTCTCTCCCTCGAAGGTTTTAACCCTAGAAACTCATTGAAGCCCTAGAGAACCTTGAAAACCGCTAACAATTCCAAAGCCTGCAAATATTTGTATACGTGGGAAAGAATCCTAATAAGATATAGTAAGGATCTGCGGTTTAGTGCAAGTGGCATTAGCACCCAACCGGCCAACCCAATTATGTCGTCACATATGCCAAACATAACTTTTGCAGTAGTTATCCAATCATATTCTGCCATCTAATTTAGATCTCCGTTGTCAAATCTGTTTCCTGGGACATGGGTGTACCTCAGCTACCTCATCGGAGACCTGGAGCTACGCGCCACGTTTGAATCTTTATGAAACTGAATCTCTAACCATAATCTTACACAAAGCAAAACATTCTTGGAACTTTCTCGCTAGTGTAAATACTTGTTTTTTTTTAAGAAATAAATTGTATGATAAAAAAGTATTATATTATAATTAATTGATGTTACAATAAATTCATTCAATTTCTTGCTAATCTTTTTTTTTTTTGGCGAAAAGCTTGCTAATAACTTGAATATTGTACTATTATATAAAAAAGTGTTAATATATGGGATATAATAATACCATCATCGTTTGGTACGATGGTGTGTTTATTAATTGGGAATGAGAATATGAATGTGGCAATGAGATTCATAAACTTGTTTACTTCAAAAATAGGGAGGGAGAATGGCAATGAAATTACAGTGGGCTGCCAGAATGAGAAGTGAATTTACATTTGCATTCTTAATGAAAATTTAAAATTTTTTTTACCCCATTTAATAACACAACAATAATAATAAGAAGCCCAATTATTGTAATAAAGAATAATACTAATTAACTAAGGTCAGTTTAGTAATTTGAAATTATTTATAAGATAAAATCAATATATGAATGGTAATACAGTTCATTTTAATTTTGATTCCTATAGTTAAAGTAAATAAATTTATTCTCACTTTAATTCCTCATTCTGATTTTAATCTACTCTTTTTGAATAATCAATTGCATATTATGGATAAAATGGGAAAATTATTTTGGCACATTAAGTTCTTAATCCATAATAAAATTAATGGGAAAATTTTTTTAATTTATACAATTAATCTTTTGGGAAGTAAAATAAAAATAAAAAGAATTTGTATTGTATTTATTACTAGGAGTGGATCCATAACCCTAACTAATTCAATTTCATAGTTTTTCTTAAATTAAATTGCATAATTTTAATTTTAATTTTAAATTTTTTTATAAACTTAAATAAGCAAACTAAATTCTTTCTCTGTGGATCGATCTCGGACTCACTGAGTTATAATATAACAAGATACTCTTATATTTGGAGTTAGAAATCACAATAAATAATTTTTTTTATTGTATGTTTATTAAGGGATAAAAATGTTATTTTGTGCTATTAATGTAATTTCTATTTGTAATTGTGTAACATATTGTGAATTTCTAATTATTTTTCTAAGTATTTGATTTTGTGTATTTTTGTGTATTTATTAAGTTAAAATAATAATTTCATGCAATTTAAGACTCCAAACAAATGTACGGATGTCAATTTGGATTCCAAAAATTCGAGAAATTATGTCATTGTCGAAGAGGATCTGAGACTTTTGTTGTAAATTTTTAAGTTTTTACCACGGTGTGAATAATAATACAGTTCATTTTAATTTTAATTCCTATAGCTAAAGTAAATAAATTTATTCTCATTTTAATTCCTCATTTTAATTCAAATCTATTCTGATTCTACTTAATTTAAATTTTAGTCAATTCTAATTATTAATTAATAATCGCATTACGAGTATTGCAAATTAATTATTTGTTTAAGTTAAGCGGAAAAGTAAGTGAGTGAGTCATCCCATTAATAAGAGTTCACGTTTAAATTAAAAAAAATGGAGATTGCCAATTTCCCCATACAGTAATCAACATATATCATTCCCCCCCTACTATTTTTATAATGGCAAAAAACCCTATGATAACATAAGTTTATAATATTACCCTTATTTTCAACAACTCTTTTATTTATATTTATTATAAATTAAATAAATCACATGAATAGAAACTAAATAAAAAATTAAGTATTAAAAATAAGATATATATGTTTTGATATGAGAAAAAAATTAGCAATGAATTTTTTTCTTGTACTCATTTATTTTGTGAAAATTTTCTTATAATAAATATATAAGAAAGTTATTATAAAATGATAAAAAAAATTATTATAAGAAAATTTGAATGACAAATAAAAATTTATTATAAGATAAATAATAAAATATTTTGCCTATACTTTTTACATTTAATTTTAAAATATTACAAAATGTTTATTATAAGAAAATGTTCACAAACTAAATAATTACAAGAAATTTTTTTTTATTAATTGTTTTGCTCATATCAAAACATATATTTCTTGTTTTTAATACTTAATTTTTTTATTTAGTTTCTATTCATGTAATTTATTTAATTTATAATAAATGTAAATAAAAGAATAATTAAAAATAAGGGTAATATTGTAAACTTATATTGTCAGGTGGGTTTTTGGCCATTATAAAAACAACATGGGGGAAAATGGTATATGTTAATTACTGTAGGGGGGAAAGTGGCAATCCCCCTTAAAAAAATAAGATAAAAATCGAAATTTGAAAAGACAGTGTGGGCAATGGCCGGTGGGCACAAATATCTTAAATCACAAGCAATACCAAAGCCAATGCACTTGTAAATTGTTTTAAGGGAATTATCGATTGTATATTCTTAATTTACTTCGTTATTAAATTTACTATAACACTTTCAGTGTATATTAGTCGTCCATTTTAAATTGACAAAATGTATCTACTATTCACTAAATTGTTAGTTACCGTTTAAATGTGATGACGTAAGAGAAACAATATGATATTTTCATATAATACAAGTGATAATTTCAAAGTATATAAGTGCTAATAAAAGATTTTAAGGGTATACAAATGATAATTTTCAAAGTTAAAATTGTTAATTCGCTACAGTTCCGTTAACTTTCAAACGACAACTAACAGTTTAGTGGTCGGTAGATAACTTTTATCAATTTAAGATAAACGATTTATACACTCTTAAAATATTGTATTATTTTTAATAAAAATATAAATTTAGAATATAGAAATGATAATTTGTTTTAAGAGAAAATGACACAGAGACCCCCAACGTTTGGATAAGGGACACAAAACCCCCTAATGTTTTAAAAAAGACATTCAGACCCCCATTGGTTAACGGAAACCGTTTCTTTTAACAGAAATTATAATTTTAAGGTGCAATTACCATTATACCCTTATAGCATATTAAAAAATAATTGTTCATTGTCCAATTTATCCCTATATTATTAATAAAATTACGAATATACCTTCATTACCCAATTTTTCCATTTAATTTTTTGTCAAATTTTCTCTTCAAACTAAATAAATTTAATCCATTGCTCAAGAATAAAAATAAATAAAATTGATTATTAATGTCATAAGAATAACAATTCTCCATATGTCAATCATTTAAACTTGTATAATCAAGAAAATAAAAAAAAATTGGTTACAACAATAATTACAAAATCTTAATTGTACTAAATAACATATCCAATAGACATAAAAACCATCAATCCCGTAAACATAACAAAAAATCCTTGTGTTATAATATTGTATCAAATTAGTACTGGTAAACATTACAACAATAACCTTAATATTTTTTGAAAAAAAAAACATAATCTGTTCACAAATAAAAAAAACATAACCACTCCCTCGTCATCCCAATTTAATCCCATTTCATCATCAACAGGTGTTATGTCTTCATTGTCATCATTTGACCAATATGCTTCATCATCTTCTTGTTCAAAAAAATAAAGTGAGTTAGTATTTAGGTTTTGGGACGACTAATCAACCTTAGCTTGAAATGATTCTTGTTGGGCTGTCTTTGTAGTATTATCTGAAAGCATGCCATTATTTGTTACCATCTGCAAACCAGTGCATTCTTTTCATTAATAAATTAAGCACAAAATTCATATGCTCCAGGACCATTAGAAAAAAAATGCATAATATCTCACCTAGGTAGAATTCTAACCCAACTGGTTAGATATAACAAAATAAAATTGATTCATTTATTCCGTGCACATCTAAAAATTGATAAAGAAAAGAAATAACAAAAGTAATTAGCAAGAAATCTCCAATAAACCGGACAAATTAAGAACTCTGTTCATCAAAAAACCATAAACCAAAAAAAAAAAAATTCTCGTAATCATTTATTTATATTCTCGCACATACATCACATATGCATCAAACATGCTAGAGAATTGAACCACTTTAAATCTATTAGAATTTTTTTTTCTCAAATCTCAAAAGCATAAATTTTGAATGATAATAAAAAGAAATAAAGTTAATTTAGTAAAAAAAATGAAAATTAAAGAGAGAAAAATAGGTTTTAAGAGAATTGAACCCTGGATTCCACAAGCAAGAGCAGCAACCAAACGCGAGCACGAGCAGCAGCCAAACATGAGCAATTCCAGCAGCCAAATGCGAGCAGTTCCAGCAGCTTCCTCGATCGCGAGCAGTTCCGGCAACCAGACGCGGTCTCGATCGACACACGAGCAGAAGTTCCAACAGCTTCCTCGATCGCGAGCAGTTCCGGAAACTAGACGCTGTCTCGATCGACGCACAAGCAGAAGTTCCAGCAGCTTCCGGCAGCGCGAGCAGTTCCAGCAACTTTTGGCAGCCCCAGTAGTTTTCGGCAAACCGTGAGTGTGTGTGTTAAAGGATTTGTCTGGAAGCAGTGTGTGTGTCAAGTGTGTGTGGATTTTTAGTCAATTCATTTGTTATTAATCTGCAATTACGATATTAACCTTGTAATGATTTAACGAAACAGTTTCCGTTAACCAATGAGGGTCTAAATGTCTTTTTTAAAACATTAGAGAATTTTATGCTCCTTATCCAAACTTTGGGGTCTCTGTATCCTAGGGGTGTTCGCGGATCGGATTTTACAGATTAGACATCAATCCATTTCCGATCCACAATTTTGCGGATTATAATTTTTCAATCAAATCCAATTCACGGATTGATTAAAATCAATCCAAATCCAATCCATACATCTGCGGATCGGATGCGGATTTGACTCAATCCATACCCAATCCATACGTTTGCGGATCGGATGCGGATTTAACTTAATCCATATCCAATCCACCATTTTGCGCATTAGTTTCCGAATTAAAAATTTTTAGTTCTCCCCAATCCATGAACAAATGAAATTAAAAAAAATCTAATATAAAAATAATTTTACTACCAATTAAATTTAAAATTGAATAAAATTTAAACAAATTAATTGTTTAAATAAAACTAAAATAATACATTCAAAGTTTCAAAATATAGTACATCGAGATTAATTGTTCAAATAAAGCTACAATAATATGTTTAAAGTTTCAAAATATAACACACTAAGATTAATTATTCAAATAAAGTTACAATAATACATTGACATAACACCGAAATTAATTGTTCAAATAAAGCCACAATTAATTGAAATGACGAGTTTCTGAAACCAAACACAGTCCGATCCTTCACCAGAGCTACTGCACTTGTCGAAAAGTGGTAATTACGGAGCCGTCAACGATGGAAACTAGGAGAAGTACGGGTGGCAATTTTGAAGGTTGTGATAGTGCAATTGTTTGGCTGGAACCAGTGATTGTGAAGTGGCTCGATGGACTCGGGGAAGAAGATGGCTTGCTCTCGTTGGAATCACTTGGCCGACGTCCTTCAAAACGGTGTCGAGAGTGTATCGAACCAGTATTGAGTGTTGCTAGTGCGTGTGACGGTAAGGAAGCTTATGGTTTTTTGTTTGCAAATTGTTGATGACTTGGCGTTACGTTACTTTACTTTTGGGTGACTTTGCAAATTGTTGGTAACTTAGCGTTATGTTACTTTGCTTTTGCCAGTGCTTGTGACTTTACTTTTATTTTGTTTTACAATTTTTACAAGTTATATTTGTATATTTGATTATTTAATTATTTTTTATTTAATATTATTATTGGGTAATGACTAAGATATGTTATAGTGCTTATGTAACTATTTAATGTCACATTTATAATATTCTTTAATTAAATCTATAATAAATTTTTAACTATATATATATATATATATAATTTTTTTTTTTTGCTGATTCACGAATTTTTACGGATTTACAGAAGTAAATCCATATCCAATCCATCAATTACAGATTTTTAAATTTTTAATCCATATCCAATCCATGAATCCACAAATTAAATTTATATGGATCAAATTTTCACAGATCAAATTAGATTCTGAACACCCCTACTGAATCCTTTTCCCTTGTTTTAATCCTTTTCCCTTGTTTTAATAAAGTTTGAAAATTGAACGCACTGTCACTGGTATCGGAGCGAACAGGAGAAGGAATTGAAATTATAAAAAAGGGGGTTTTGAAATTGTGAAAACAGACAAAAAGACAAGAGTAAAAGATCACAGGTTGTATTTCCAATATTTATTTATTAAATTATTCTTTTGTCCTCTTCTTTCCATATTATTTATTTTTATTTAACTTCTCCAAAAATATACAAATAAAAAAAACCAACGACTGTCAAACTCACCACCACCTCAGCTTTAATTAAATTCAAACTTTCCGAACTCCACAGTCTTCACTCACCTCTCTCTCTCTCTCTCTGCGTGTAGCTTAATTTAGCATTTTTCTTTCTTTTGTTTCTGTTTCTTCAGTTTTCTTGCATTTTCTCCAAAGGGTTTCTCATGAAATGAAACCATCAAAGAGCAGAAGCTAAGTAAAGTAGTTACTGTGGTGCTGCCTCATTACGTAAAAATATATACGAGGTAATTAATTAAATTTCATTTTTGATATTTTTTGGTACCTGTTTTGTGCTCTTGGATTGATCTTCTTCTGTAGCATATATTGGCATGTGGTTTTCTTTTTCTTTTTCTTTTTTCCCTTCATGCATGCATGCATTTTTGTTTTGTATAATGAGCTTTGTTGTTGCTGTTGTGATGTGATCTGTTTAATTTTTAAAAACTAAAAAGTATAAGGTAAAAGAATGTTGAACAATTCTCACTCCTGGACTAGAAGGTTATCGAGAGGTATCAATTTTTTTCTTGCATTTTCATTGGTTTTCTTAGCTATCAAACATATCATCAGGGTCTCAAAAACACATACATACATACATACATACATACATACATACATACCCATTGTTGAGTTTTCCCTTTTCTTTTCTTTTAGGATCTAACCCTTGTATACACTTCTCAAGCAAATTGCTTTAATGGATTGTTGATCCCTTTCCAGTTTGACATTCACGCATCAAGATGATTATTGATTTTTAATCTGTATGAACTCCTCTTTTTGCCCTTTTTCTTTTTGAAAATATGAACTTTCTAACTCATTAAGTGACAAACAATAAATTTCACTTTTTGTTGAATGGATTGTACAAATGCATACAAAAATGGCAGCTTTCTGTAATACCATCACGCTTGTGGTAGCGCGTGTCATGTTATTTCATTAATTCATTCTTTCTTGCTTTCCAGTTTCCTCCTGGCTTGTGCTTTTTATTACTACATGCCTGAGCCCTGGCTCAGCCTTTTACATCATCCATTACTTTAATGCTTGTCAGTGAAAGCAGAATTTAAAAGTTGGTGGTGTGACAGAACTACCCTTTTGTAAGTTTTAAAATATGTAAAAGATATTTTTGGAGATTTGAGGAAATTGCCCATTTTTGATATGGATAGATATTAGATAATAGATAGTGCTTTTACACTGCCCCATAAAAGCTAGAGAAACTAAAAGGACATAGGGGTTTGTTAAAAAAAAAAGTTGTGGACCTTGAAACTTTCATTTTGTGGTATATCGTTGGTTGCATACAGATTTTGGGTCTCGTGGAGAAGTGACAAATCAATTTTGTACAATTGCCTATGTTGTTATACTATGTTGCCATGGTTAAAGTTGTGTTGCACATTGAAAGGGTGATTTATTTGGTGTCAAAATTTAAGTAAATTGTCATATGTGTGCCCCCAGTTAGTGATAAGCCGAATTTGATTAGACATACCTGCTACCCAACAACGCTATGATGATTGAAAATAACATCGACTAAACTTATTTTCTTTTACTAGTGGGACCTGGACGAGTAATAATGCATTCCCTTTTTTTTTTCTCTCCGGAGGGACCACTGGGTTCCAAAAATAGGATATCATGTTACCTATTGAACTATTTTCTTGCTCTGAATTTGCTTAACTTATTGTCATATAGGCTTACAAGTTACCATCGGTTTTTATAGAAATAATAATCAAAATCGAAATGGAACCGAATTGATTCTGTTTTCGGTTAGTTTTTTTGGGGCAACGTTTTTGCTCCCACCCATTCTATGCTTTAGTGGGAAAACCGTGAAAGTGTACTTTTGCACTCACATGTTATGGCTGGGCAACTTGTTTATTTTAGTCCGAATCTACCTGTCCTTCTTTATTGTTTCAAGCTTGCCTAGTGAGGAAGACATGCATTGGCTAAGAACATGAGCGACAGGAGGGAAACAATTTCGAGTTTATTGGTGTTGACATTGAAAACTTGTTTTGTTTAGTATTCTAATGATACTGCTTTTGGGGTGAAACAGTTGAATTTTGCTCAGATATTGGTAGCTTCACATTTTCTTGAATTGCTTCAGTTTGATTTTTGTGTTCTTTACTTCTTTTACAGCTTGATTCTGCAATCACAAGTTTTTGACCTACAATTTTCTCGCATAGCTCTTCTTCAGGTCTTCAGGTGTACAAAATGCCGAGGTCAAGGTCAGAGAACCTAATCTATAATAATTTTGTAGTTTATTACATGATCTAATCTGATTAATTGGATTATAGGACATTTTCAACTAAACCATGTGTTTTTCTCTAACTATTATGTTGAGGGTACTTGCAAATTAATTTGTGATCAGTCCAGTGCAAATCAGCACCCGGGAACTTGCATTTTGTCCTTGAGATATTTGGTTTCAATTTATTTTGATTTTTCTCATCCTGTGTATGCAAACTCTGATCCATTCATATTACGAAGCTCTATTATGTCGAGCTAAATTACACATTGCATTTTTCAAGATCATTGTCATAATAGTAATGTGGTAGTATGTGTGGCTGTTAGTTATTGTACTATAGTCTCAAAGCAAATTGATGTAATCCTATTGTCAGTGGCAGGAAAACTTCTATTATCATTTCTTTTCATGAGTTGGAAAACATTTTCAGAACATATGGTTGTTACTTGAACTGTTAGAAACTTGCATATCCCAAATTTTTGTAGTTGTGTGAATAATATATGGTGAATTCTGTTTTCCCATTTTAATGACAAATAGGGGTTTAGAAATGCCACAGAGACAGTCTCCTCGACGCCCACATCAGCTCAGGACATCAAGTTCTGATTCAGATCCACCACATCACCGACCAATTGCTGACCGGAGTCCCAAGATCGGAGACCGTCGTTCTCCCAGAGGTGCCCCCCATTCTGATCCAATAAACCAAAAGAAACTCGGCACCCGCATTGCGGATTTAGAATCTCAACTTGGGCAAGCTCAAGAAGAGCTAAAAAATCTGAAGAACCAGTTGGCTTCAGCTGAAGCTGCAAAGAAGGACGCTCAAGAAAAGCTGGAGAAGAAAACCAAGAAACCAGAAGTTCCAGGGACAGTGGAGGTAGTGGAACAGCACTCTCTACCTGAAATTCAAGAATCTGAAACAACAAAGAACGATCCCAAGGATGAAGTTGCTGAAGAAAACCAGCCAGAGACTGATGTTTTTGAAATGTCAGTAGAAAAATCAACTGTTGAACCCGAGGTTGAATTCAGCCAACAGACATTCAAAGAAGAAAAAGAGACGAAATCAATCAATGTATCTACTGAACCTCCAGCAGAACCTGAGCCAGAGAAAGTATCAATCCATGAGTTAACCTTGACAAAGGATGAGATAAATTTGCTACAAAACAAGCTAGATGAGAAGGAGAAGCAACTAGAGGGGATGGCTCAAGAAAATAAAAGCCTGAAAAAGCAGTTGAATGAAGCTTCGTCGAATATTTCAACTGCTCAAAAAGAGAAAGAGGAAATGACTCAGAGCCTGAACAAACTGGGAGAAGAGGTGCAGGCAAGTAAAGCTGAAGCAATTCAGTTGAAGGAGAAGTTGGAAGCTGCAGAAGGAGCAAAAAAAGCACTGGAAATGGAGATGAAGAAGCTTCGAGTACAGACAGACCAGTGGAAAAAAGCAGCTGATGCCGCAGCATCAATTCTTGCTGGAGGTGTAGAGATGAATGGGAGGATTCCTGAGAGGTGTGGATCAATGGACAAGCACTTTGGTGGTGTGTTTGAGCCGTTGACTGGTAGCTATGCCGGTTTTGTGGGATCACCTGGGATGGCTGATGATCTAGACGGCGGTTTTGCTAGTGGAAAGCGCAAGGGCTCTGGAATTAAGATGTTTGGAGACTTGTGGAAGAAGAAAGGTCACAAATAAGACTCGCACCCTTTTGTGATGTTAAAATCACCAAGGAGAATGTTCGGAGAAATGGTTGCTTACTATTTCACGTTCTGTTGGCGTTGTAACATTAAGGTGACTCCAATATGTAGTATTTTGTTTATGGCTTAGGATCCAGGAGTCCCAGGCGATAGTCTTGCTGCGGTGCTTTGAAAGGCAAATATTTTGTTTTCTGTTCAATGGTTTCTTTGGATTCTTCTTCTGTCCTGTGCATAAAATCGACCAAGGCAAGCGTTTGCTACATTTTAATCAGCATCATGGCAATCGTATAAGCTACACTCAAGATTATTTCAGTTTTATTCTTATGATGATAATAAAATTTATTTTTAAATGTAATTTTGTTAAGACAACAAAAATTACAACACATTAGTCACTCAGTAGGGAGACAATTTGGCCCAAGTGTTGTATGCGCTACGGAGCTACAATCCACTGGGAGTAGGAGTGTTTAAAATTCAATACGATCTGCTCAATCCGTTTGATATGTAGAAATTCGATCCGTAAAAATTTGATCCATGAATTGATGGATTGAATTGAATTAAAAATTTAAAAATTCGTAATCGGTGAATTGAATATGGATTTACTTTTGTGAATTCGCGAATCTGCAAAAAAAAAAAAAAATGAACTTGTAAATATAGCATTATACTTACTAATAAATAAATAAATTAAAATATAATTACATTAACTTGTCCGATAATAATATAAAATAAAAATAATTAAATAAAAATATAACTTTCTAAACATATAATTTTTATGTACTGATCTAAACAAATGAGTTTTTTTTTATACTATATTTTGAAACTTTAAATGTATTTTTTACCTTTATTTAAACAATTAATTTATTTAAATCTTATTTAATTTTGAATTTGATCAATAATAAAATTATTTTTATATTAATTTTTTTTATTTGGTTAGTTCATAAATAAGATATGATTAAACATTTTTAGCCCTCAAACCAATCTACAAAATGATGAATTGAATATGTATTAAGTCAAATCCGCATCCAATCCGTAGACGTATGAATTGTATTTAGATTAAATTTCACCAATTGGTGGATTATATTGAATTAAAAATTTATAATCTGCAAAATCCACAGACGTATGGAGTGATGTCCAATTCGCAAAATCCGATCTGCGAACACCCTACCTGGAAGATAGTTGATCACAAAGTGATAGCCTCAATTCAGCTTACAAGCTTCTAATTTCAGAAACAAACCAAGTTGATCACAAAGTGATAGTCTGAATTCAGCTTACAAGCTTCTAATTTCAGAAACAAACCATTGCACTCCACTTTGACATGAGCTCTTCTGCGAAACTGGAACAAGCATCATTTGCCAACTTTACACCCTTCAGATACATCATATAGCTTCTGGTTGATTGATGTTAGCCTACACCACGAGCTAAGTGGCATTAAACTCTAATAACCACAACAGCATTCTTGGAGAAGGAGACCACTCTTGAGGTGCTGGTTTGGTAACTCCCCATATGGTTTTGACCGTATGGAATATTATTTAATACATTAAATTCACAGTTTCCTCACATATCATCAAAATTCAACCACTTATACTAACGGAAACTCAAAAGAGGGTATAAATTACACGAATCAAGAAAAAAAAAACAAAAGCTTTTTATATCCAATACAATCGTTTACTACTCGTCATCACTGTCATAGTTTTGGCAGAGTGATTGTAGTCCAGTTCTTTCCTCTGATTTGTTCTCTGATTTTGCAATAACTTTGGTGGCGGAGACCGTAGCTGGTTTCTTGATTACTTGAATCTGGATTGATGAAGACTTTCGAGGCACCTTGGCATCACTTTCAGTTTTTGAAACTGTTGGATTTTCTGTTGACAACAAAACAAACATGAAATCTGTCAGTATGCTTTAGGCACAAGCTCAAATTCCATAATGATGCAATACACAATTCATTGATTGAAATAATTCATACAAAATCATACAGGCACAAGATGCTGTGTGTAAATACACCAATACCAAAACACTAACAGCTACTGACCTATTGTTTTGTCCATATTTACTTTCATGCTTTAAAGGGTAAACAGCAAAATATTCTCGATTTAATAACAGAAAATGCCTATACCACTACAAAAATACTTACAAGAATAATCAGACAGGATGGTTGATTTTTAAGCATAAACTAACAAAACAATCAGCACAAAATATCATTCAATTGGGTATATTATCTCAACACTACAGCATTATATCAACATCACAGTTAAAAAATTTATTTCCATTATCATTCTTTTAGAAACCAAAAACTCTGTTCGTCGGAGGGGCGGGACATACTTCGTCAAGGTATAAACAGTGCCAGCAGAATGCTGACCACGGGTGATGACACATTTATAAAACTGTTTCCTCTAGGTTGGTTACCATCAATCTATTTAAAATCCATGCATTTTGACTGCAGATAGCATACATGAATCAGAAGAGAGAGGTGCCGGGGGGGGTGGGGGGGGGGGGGGGGGGGGGTGGGGAAGAGGGATTGACCATGACATACCTCCATTGCTAGTGCTGTCAGAAAAACTGGCTTCTGTCAATGCATCTGTTGGTTTACTCGGAACATCTTCAGAAAGCTTTCTTTTCTTCAAATTATTGCTTGAGCCTTCATTTCTTTCACTGGCAAATTGAAACAAATCACCATCATCATTGAGATCTTCATCAGAAATCCTTCGAACAACTTCTCTTGGTTTCTGGAATATTGATCTAATAAGTGCTTCATCCTCTTCTTCTAGCCTCTTCTCCTTTTCTGGAGCTGTGCTCTGCAAGGCCTCAAGCATAGCATCTACACTAACAGTTGCATGTCTAGACTTCATAGACTTCATCTCATCAAGTGCTGCAAGGATGTCCATCTCCCTTTTGGAATCCAAGGTTCTATTCTCCAAAGCTTTCATAGCATCCCCCATCTCTTCAGCATCTCTCCTCTTTTTCTCCTCGTCTACTGCCTCATCCTCCGCGCGCCAAGGTTCATAATTACGAGATGCACCAGACTCCACTATATAATCTGAATTTTGAGGATCTGTTTTTATTGTCAGCTCAGCTGAGCACTTTGTGCATTTGAAATAGAACCTGAATATTTGAATTCCGAGATACGTCTGCAATACCATTTAACATTATAAAACATCAAAGTTAATACACAAAATCAGAAACTATATAATTGAATAAAATATATTTAATTGCTTAAAATAATTATATTTACCTCGCCAATGGCGTCTTCTTTGCGAGAATTAAATTTTGTCCCTTTGTAGATGTAATTGCCACAGGTGTTGCATCGGATACTCATGGGCAACATCATCCGAACCTTAATCTGCTGGTTCTTTGGTCGTCGGATCCTGGGAAGTTTTGACGGGTCGAAATCCGGTGGATAATACTTGTTGAGTACTTTTCTTTCTCCCATTTTCTCCTCCTTCTAACTTAATAAAAAGTCAGAATGCAACATCCAGAACTGTTACAGAAAACATATAAATCAGTTTGTACTGCCATTGTTCCAAACACATCAACTTCCTACAAGATCTAATAGTAGTACACAATATTATAGAAAACTAGATCTATTCACATTAGCAAAAGAGAAATGCAGCAATAGGCACAATTCAAGACCAATGGGTATGATCAAGTTTATTTATATATTTATTTTTTGACCAGTGGTGGTAATTCTAGCAAACGTATCTCAAGGAACACATTGCAGCTGTAATAGCTCCTTTAGTTAAAACAACATACTAACCAGACTAATGGGTACCGTCAATCCTTTGTTTTAGTTCTTATTTTACGTTACCAGACAACATGAGAAATAAAAGTAATGTTCTTCCACATACTCCCGCACAAAGGTTTTGATTCGCAGGCATTACAATAATAGTAATTTCTAGGGTTAGTAGTCATAAACTGCATCAAGTCTATATAAGAACCAAAAGAACCCTAGAAATTAACGTAAACCCAATTCAGAGAAAACCCTAAATAAACACAAATTAGAAGTATTCATCTAAACCAGTAAAGTATTAATACCCATGATATTATTAAATAAAAATAAATAAAACCCATAATCAACTGTAACATCGGTAAATTAAGTACCTGAACAGAGAGATCGAACACAGAAAAGGCTCTTCCAAGACTTTGCACCAGAGACGGAGCCTGTATTGTTTTAACATTATTAATAGGACATAAGTAGGCATTCAAGGTCGGTCGGGAATTTCAATTCACAATTGGATTAGGATTTCGGAGCGGGACAGAATCCGAGTCCGGCTTTACCTTACCCGATCCGGATTACATCATATAAAAATACGGGGACCTTTTTAACCCGGGTATTATCCTAGTGGCTAGATTGTTTTTGTCTTTGCCTTTTTTTTTTTTGGTAAATTAATATTTTTTATATAAGAGTTAGGATGGCCCAAAGAGAATCTGTGGGGATGGGTTCATGGGCCTGTTAAATTAGGTCGAATATAAAAATTTAATTAACTCTCGTTAAAAAGAAAATGTTTGGATACACGAACGATTTTTTTTTTTTTATCCCCGTTGAACGGAGGAATTAGGCATAATTATTAAACATTTGGCCTGTACCAACAAGCACATAGATCGGTTGGTACGAGACTATTCTACCTTAATTAAGATTTTCGGTTTGAAATTTAAGAATACAATTGCATTAAATACATATTGGGAGAGTTTTGATGTCCTCGTGGTCCTACCCAGCTCGAATTTGTATTAGTGGGGTCCAATGTGGTCTTCGAATATCAAATGGTTTAATATACCAAAAATAAAAAATAAAACTAAAACGAGTAAAAGCCCATTCAGTCCTTGTATTTTAAGATTAGTGTCCATTTAGTCCCTGTATTTTTAAAAATACCTCGAAATATCCTTGCCGTTAAAGTATTGATACCCATACCGTTACTTTTTATTTCTTTTGGCTTACTTTTACAATATTATCCTTTTATAATAATTTTTTTGTTTGGACATTAATTAAAAATAATAATTAAATCACTAATTTAACCCAAAAAAATATATTAATTTTTAATTGTCAAAAATTGTATACAAACTATCAAGTGTGCAAATGGTGCTTGCAAAAAAATTAATATAATTTTTTATTTTTATTTTTTAAGGTTAAATTGATAATTTAATTATTTTATTTTTATTAATGTCCAAAAAAAATTATTATAAAAGGGTAATATTGTAAAAGTAAACCAAAAGAAGTAAAAAATAATGGCAAGAGTATCAATACTTTAACGACAGGGATGTTTGGAGGTATTTTTAAAAATACGGAGACTAAATGGACACTAATCTTAAAATATAGGGGCTAAATAGGCTTTTACCCAACTAAAACACTTGGCCTGTAGTTTAAAATTGGCAACCCCACGGACTGAAAACCGAAACGTATGATACAACATCAGGAATGTTCACGTGTGCACAAATACTAGTAGAATAGTTTGTAACGCCAAACATCCAACAATCTGGGCATCATATGCAATTATTATGCGAGATAATGGCAAACCTCTACAAGCTCATTAGTCCTAGATACGCATGCTGGAACTTCTTCCCTTGCCAGATCTGTATGTTTGGAACAATTGATCTCCACATTTCAGATAATGAAGCCATTTGACTAAATGTACCTTCCTTTTTAGGAAATAAAGAGAGACATTAATGTTCTTTCCAGATAGTGGCCGTTTAACACACAGCCTGGAGATAGATAAATCCAGACAATGAATTTACGGCACCCATAATAAATCCAGTGGCATTGTAGATCTAGATCCTTCAACGAAATGACATCAAAACGATGATGGAAATTAGTACTTGTCAAACTAATAGTGCATTGGTCCTATCGGCAACCGCTAAAGAAGAATGTACGAAGAACATAGACCAGTATATTGCAGGTAATAAATGTGAATGATGTTACAAACATCAAGGTTGATGAACTCAAACAGACCTTAAATCGCCCAACAAAGTATCGATTTCAGCAAAATTTATAAAGGAAAACTACAAATGATACGAGTTAACTAACGCCAACATGAGGCGAATCCTCAAAGAGTATTAACTTCCAGGCATCATGCTAGGCAATGCACAAAATTCAACGAAACCAAAAACAAGGTAGGCAGTCAAGAATTTAAACCCACATTGCAAATTCATGGTGAAAACATCAGTCAATGTTGAACATCTTCATTATTACAGGCTGATTCTAAAAGACTAACATTACTGTTAACCATATTGTAGACGCATGCAAAGAAATCCATGACAATGTTAGGAAACATGTCTCCTTTTTTAATGACAATTTGTAAATCCTAAATTAGGATATTTCCTATGTTAGAACAAAAAATTTCTTTAGTGAAAACATCACCTATAACCCAGGAATATTTATGTTGCATCATCAATAATCAATAACAAAATTATGCGGAAGTATACATGAATCCATAATCCTTAATTCTTCCTTGGAGTTGTGTGGTTGGCCTTCTAGATCAACATGTTCTCCTAGAAAATCCTCTGAGTTTCTCAATGCTCTCTCTCTGATGATAAAATGTTAGTAGAGAATAGAAAGATATGTGTGACATAGAGACCGTAACCACTTATATAAATAACTTTTTCTTGTCCTCATTAAGTATTCTTAATTCTGCCCATCATAAAATTATAATACCATTGGTTCTCTACACATTAAAGGCTCACAGCCTATCAGATACATTAAAGCTCATAATACCAAAAATCTTAATAGATTACCTTTAATTGAACTTAACCCTCTATGACAGTCCGCAACACATAATTATTACATATAAGCCCAACGTTGGATTAAGAATCCAACAATGTCAGATTAAAAAATCCAACATCCTAAACTTTTCTTAATTAATAGTTTTCTTATTCAAGAGGACTTCTATTTAAGAAATAAGTAACTTTCACTTTGGAATTTAGCTTATTCAAAGAGGAATACAACTTATATAAGGAAAGAAATACTTCTCTTACAAGACATATCGTTGTGTATAAGGAGGTTGAATTCATTTATTTGTATAACAATACAATTAATTCTCTACAAGTAGGCATTTTTAATGTAAGAGAAACAATACATTTGGAGATTGGGTGTTATTGGAGTTTTTCACATAGTAGATATTTCTCTCATGATCCCTGGTGGCCGTGGTTTTACTTCGGTATAAGACTTTTTATGTAAATTCTTCTACTGTGTGATTGGTTTTATTCTCCAACTATTTTCTATTTATTATTATTTTGCTATTTTTGCTTGCAAGATCTTGGATGAGATTAAAATTCCCTAACATGAACTTGTGATGAAAACTCTAGATAAAAGAATTGTTAGATCATTAACCCAATATTGAGTTTATATGTGAATAATTATGTGTTATGAACTATCATATAAGGTTAAGTTCAATTAAAAGTGATCTATTAAGGTTTTCGGTAATTTGAGTGTGGACATTTAGGGCATGTTTGATATTATTTTTGAATTTGTATTTTCTGAGAATAAAAACAAAAATGAAAATGGTGTTTTGCAGTTGCTGTATTTCGAATTTAAATATGCGTCTGGTATCATTTTTTGTATCCTATATTTTAAAACTGAAAACAGTAATATGCGTTTGGTAGATACAATTGAAAATGATAAAAACAGAGAATATGAGTTTGGTAATGCTTTTTTCAAAAACAGTTTTTACTAATCATTTACATTATATTTATAGTCATAAAATAATTATTTAACTAATACATACACAAATACAACAAAATAATTTAAACAAATTTATTATAAAAAAATTACATGATGATAAAGTTTAAGAATTGACATTAATTAAAAAAAAAGTTTGACATTGTCATTGTTTTTACACCATATAATTAAGATATATATTACAACACATGATTTAAACAAAATAATTATAAAAAAATTACATGATAGACATTATGCATTACGTATGTAATCATGCCACATAGAAGCTGCAATTCCATCTCTTGTAGCATTCATCTCTGCGACATTTGCTGGAGATAAATCAATATTAGTAAGTGGCCTACTAGTGTCTCCTTCTTCGTTGGTAACCAAATCTTGCACATCAAAGTCCCCAAATAACCTATCACTTGCATTTTCTCGTTGAATAAAATTATGTAAAGCGCAACATGCAATTGGAATTAGACGTTGCTTACGTAAACTATAATTATGCATGTCCCTTAAAATTGAAAATCGCGCTTTTAAAACACCAAAGCATCGCTCAATTACATTACGCAATGATGAATGTCTATAATTAAACAATTCTTGGGGACCTCTAAGTGCTCGACCTGGTCTTCTATAATCACGTAAATGATATCTCTCACCTTTATATGGTGTCAAAAATCCCTTCATATTGATGTATCCAGAATCCACAACGTAGTAATATTCTAAAATATAAAAACAATAAAACATAACTTAAAAGCCAAAGATATTATATATATATATATATATTCTTACCTTCTTCTGGAAGTGGAAACCCAGATTCTGGTCTATTTAAGGCATCCATAAACACTCTTGAGTCATTGGTGGTACCTTCCCAGCCCGTATATACAAATGTAAACATCATGTCAAAAGAATATGCACACATGATATTTTGAGTCACCTGAGTCTTTCTATCTCGATATGATATTTGTTTCTGTGCTGGTGACCATGCAGCAATGTGGGTTCCATCAATTGCACCGATACACTTCTATGAAAATATGTAAAAATTAATAATTTATTAACAAAATGTTAATGTCGCATAAACATTGAAGTAACGTGTATTGAATTTTTTACCTCAAAATATGGAAAAAAAAATTGGATTGTTTCTAATCTCTGATGGCGTTTCCCCTTGAGGTTTTGGTTTTATAATGTGATTTGCCAAGTGACAAAATGCTTTTAACACACGCTTGTAAACATAGTTTCCACTAAACGTTGAAAAATGATGCTTTATGAATAACTTCTTCATTCATTAATTGCATTTGTATTCATTTTGGCCAACCAAGAATATATATATTAAATTATTACATAAACTATCTACAAAAATCGAGATTATATATTATAAAAAAATGAAAAAGAGAACTGCAAAAAAATTTGACATGGCAGCACAAACATGGTGGTCCCAAATTATGACCAATTCCAATTGATGATGATGACATATGGATAATAATTTTTCTTTTTCTTTTTTGGTTTAAAGAAAAAAGTTAAAATTAATTTTTTAATATGCCCAAGAAGGAAAGTGCATCCCACCTGATGTGTTGCATCTTCTCTGTGATTTCCCAAGCAAAAGCAATCAATCAACAAGGTCAATTTGTAAAGCTCTGGGTGCAGACAATGGAGGCCAAAAAGCAGAATGATTTCAACTCTGTGGAAAAGAGTGCAGTTGAGACAGTAACAAGGTTAGCAGAAGCAAAAATTGCAGCGAGGGATGCCCCACGATCACAAAAATTACAGCAAGGGATGCCGCACGGCCAGCGGGAACAGAAGAAGTCACGACGAGCAGCGGCCAACGGGAAGTCGGGAACCGAAGAAGACAGAAGTCAAAAGTTTAGATTTAGATTTTAGGCTTTTAGGTTTTAGCTTTAACTTTCAAAACAATCGGTTTATTTGAGATTTCGGTTCGGTTTTGCGGTTTTTTTTTTAAACCAAAAACCGAACCGATTGGTTTTATTATTTTTTTTATATTACTATTTCGGTTTTTTGGTTATAAAAAAACCGTAAAAAAAGGGAACCGAACCAATCGGTTCGGTTCGATTTTTAATTAATCAGCTTTTTTTGCCCACCCCTACATTTAACAACTCTTGAACAAATTCAATGCCAGACAATTGTCCTGTATAGCATTGCCTTCTAATAGCACGCTGTTGTTTCTCATAAATTTTTATAGCAATGGCTACCTCTAAAACCTCTTCTTCAATATCTGTTAAACTATCAATATCATCATCTTTATTGTTGTTGTTGTTCATTTTTTTGATCTGATTTAAAAAAATCCTAAATTATATTTCAAGTATATGATAATTGATCTAAAAAAATAAAAAGTTCAACTCACAAAAATAAAGAAAAATAAAGTTCAACAAACACATTTCAACTCATAAAAATAACATAAAGTTCGACAAATAAAAGTATTACAAAGTCCAAACTATAAAATAAACAAGCATACAGTTCACAACCAATAACATCCAAATAACATTCAAGTTAAACACATTACATCTTAAATAATAAACTATAAACTAGTTAACCAATATTTTTTCCTATGCTCAGACATGCTCAGAAATGCTTTCCTCCGCTCAATACTGGGCACTAGCTTATCCATCAATTTGTTGTATGTATCTCCATCACTGTCTCCCAATTTCTCCACAACTTCAATACACTCTTCAATAGACCACTTTTCAACACATTGAGAAGTTGACTCCGCACTTTTGCACTTAATCATCTCCATTCTAGCATTCATCACTGAACTAGCCATTTTAAAGTAACTGTCAAACTCACTCTTATTTTTTTTACCACGCTCAGTTAAGTTGCAATTGGCTGACGAGGCCTTTTTTCTATCCTAGTCTCGGAAAGAGGTTCCATTGAATCGTCATCCTCAATATCAACATGAACTCCATGACCAAGAAAATTATTTTCCAATTCACGATCCTCATCCGAGGACAATGGAACTTGGCTAGAGGAAAAACGTAAATGGTCAGAAGTTGTGGTGGTGTTGAATATCTCCCCTAAGGTTTGGTAGTGCTCTAATCCTTTTTTACGATATGGCTTCACTACAGGCACTCTCTGTGGAAAAAAAATAAGTGTATAAAACCAAAAAATAATACTTTAATTTGATACGAAACTATTTAATATACTGTGAATATAGTTTTACCTTAATATATTCAGTCCAAATAGCTTCCGATGCTGTGACCGTATTTGAAATGGGATCCCAACCAAACCCAGTATGAGCTACTAAGTCAGAAAACTCTCGATGTTTTTTGCGTAACCTATTAAACTTGGACTTAAGTTGCCCTATATTGAATCTTTTTTGGGATTGTTCAAATAACTCATCACTTATAGTGGTCCAAATTTTCTTAGTAAAGGTTGATGTTTGTAAATCACCCTTTTTAACATGGTCATGCACTATACGAATAAAAACATTTTCGGTCCGGCTAGACCAATCAGCCTTATCCTCAACATCAACATCAACATCAACATCATGTGGATCCATATCTTGAAAAAAAAAAATAACACATATCAAATATTAATCAAATTCAACATAACATGAAAGTAATTTCAGCAACATGTCATAGATTAGAAACTGAATGTTACTCGAAAGATCATGGTGTGTATGTGCATGTCAGCATGTTTGTGTAGAAAAAGAAAGCTTTCAAATGTGCAATGTTATTCCAAATTTGACAGTCCAAACATATGCATGTGATTAGCTATTATCATAAGGTGAAAATGAAACAGGCCTGTAAATTTTAATTTTAACATTGCATAGTACCTTTTTCTTAATCAAGAAATTCCATTTTAGGACATTGACCTACACAATTCTTTCCAACTTTTGCTCAAACTCTAAACATCAATGTCAGTTTGCTCAGCAATCCCACCACTTTATTAATGGAGAAAAATGGAAAATTGAAAAAACCTTATTACAAGCCCCATCCCAAATTCTAATAATCACAACTTCATAAAATGAATAAAAAAATCAAAGTAATTGCTTGTAATTAATTAATGACCGATTGAAAAGGGAATCTTGATAATGACCTATGAGCACTGCTCCCCCATTCTGGCGTTATACATCAAAAAACAAGAACATTATTATGCTCTTCATCTTTAAAATCTTCACTTAAAACCAGAGCATAAACTGGAAAACAAGATAATCAAGAAAACATTTTCTAGAACGAGCTAAAGTTTTGCTTGGAAATGTTTTATGTAAAAACACTATCTACAAAATCACTTAAAACTGCTTCCCTAAGAAAACACTCATCAAGTGCTTATCAAAAAAGCGCTTTTGACCATGCCAAAAAGCACTCCCAAACATATTAGAAAATATGTCACTTGGAACGAACACAGATCAAGCAACGGACACACTTAAAATTGCCCAATTAATTTGCCTAAAAAACTAATTGAACATACCAACATCCAATTTGCCCAATTGAACATGATATGGGTCCAAGCTAAACAAAAAAAAAATCACACTTAAAATTCACCCAAATAGAAAAAATAAAGAAATATACTAATAAGAGATGGAGCAAAGATGGCGCTAAGTGAGTGGTTACAGCAAGCGAGTAGATTTCAGCAGACAATGTAGCAGATTGCAGCAAGCGCGCGTAGCTGGAGCAAAGACCAAGTGAAGAAAGCAACTGCAACAGTAGCAACGGACACGGAGCAACGACTAATTTTGGGTACAGAGAGAGACATATCGGTGATGGCAGATCGAGTTAGAGAGAGAGATATGTGTTGTAGATCTAGAGAAAGAGGAAGAAGTGAAAAAGACAGATCAGTGATGGCAGACCGAGTTAGAAAGAGAGATATGTGCTGTAGATATGGAGAAAAAGGAAAAAGAAAGTGACAACGAGAGGGGAGAGTTGAGATCGAGGACTTTGGGAGCTGTTGATAAAGAGAAACGAGGCAAAGAGATGTTTGAGATTTGTTCTAGAGTTTGTTCTTTAGTCTAAACCGTAAATTCATTTGAAAACACCTTCAACACGTTTTCAATTTTACAACGGGGAAAGTGAATCCGAATTCTTTATTTGATAATTTATTTTTGAGTTGAGCCCACCAAGTGTTTTTCAATTGTATTTATAAAACAAGAATGAAAATAAAGGTTTGAAAACAGTACCAAACAGGCCCTTAATGTGTAAAGACTTAAAGATAATTTATAGTTTTGTGATGGATAAAATATGAATACTTAATGATAATTAAAAAGTTACCTATATAAGTGATTATGCTCCCTAAATTACACGTAACATTCCATTCTTTTCTAACATTCTATCACCCAGAGAGAGTGCAGAGAGAAAGTTAAAGGATTCTCTAACATAACATGTTGATTTGGAAGACAAACCATAAGGTACTTGAGAGTAATTCGTTATTATGGATTCAAGTACACTTTTGACTATTAAACTATTGATTCTGGGTGATAAAACATGAGTGTTGCTAAGATTTTTTTGTGATAGTTATGGCCAAAGGATTATTTTCTAACAACAATCACTAAAGAAACTCTATAACTGAATCTTTAGAAGTGAAACAACATAAAAGGTAAAGGGCCACCCTTGAGTTAGTAATCGTAGGTGTCATAGTTCATTGTCAATGAACCATAATCTTTAAACAGTCCAAGTCATTTTATACATCCGACTCTTAATTAAGTAACAAGCAAATAGGGTTGGCAAATTAAAGACTTGCACTGAGTTTTTTCAAATCTAGGCCTAGGCCCAAGTTACTGAGAATAGACTTGGTGAGGCTTGGGATCTTATTAATTTAGAATAATTTTTGATAGAGTAAAAAAAATTAAATTAAAGATAATTATTTAATACATAATAGAATAATACTCTAATATACAAAATGTTAGTAATACAACATAATAAATCACAAATACTAATATAAAAAACATATTAATATAATATTTTGAGTTTTTTTTAATTAGATAAATTTTTTATTTATAAATTAAAAAGCCGAGCTTAATATTAGTAATAGAACACAATAAATCACAAATACAAATATAAAAAGACATATTAATCTAATACTGAGTTTTTTTTTCAAAAATTTAATTTTTTATTTATAAATTAAAATACCCAGACTTTTTTTCATAGGCCTTTATCGAGACTCAATTTATACAGGCTTTATATTTTTTTACAGCAATCTTAACAGTGCAGCTTTGTTCTAATTAAATAAGACACTTTATGAAACTAATAAACAAATTAAAATAAAATGCAATAAAGAAAATTCTCACGTCAAACACAAGGATGTAACCAATGAGAATAGAGTAGTTGAGTGAATAAACTCACTTAATGACATAGACTATTTTTCAATTATAGGACCGTTGCTTCAACATCTACTACAGCACTGAGCAGAATCCTTCATGCATCCTCAACTGTCGTCTGTTGGATATCTTACATCTAATACAACCTAGCAGTGATCAATTGTTATGCCAATATTAAATATAACATTAATCCATCTAGGTTCTATTTACCCTACAAGATGAATCCCTGTGTTTAGTTCATCACTAATTTTAGATCAAGCATGACCCTATTCAAATTAAGATTAACTCAACTTGGGAAACCCAATCTAAAAACAAGTATTGTCTTATTTAGATCCACTAAGCCAAACATTTTTTAGGCTCTTTCTTAGCTAGTATCCCTAAATGAGTGGTCAGCCGAAATAAGGAATTAAAATAAATACAATTAAGGCAAAATGCTACAGCAAACACAGAGCAACGCGTATATGTCAGTCAAACATCCATTAAGATCATTTATCACTCAATTACAATCAAATTCAGTTCATGATTTGCAATAGAAAAATAAATAAAAGAGTTTCAGTCATCAAATACACCCCCATGAATAAATAGAAAACAAGAAAAGAATAAGAAGAACTGATTTTCGATTGATCTATGCTCTTTCTCCTCTAGTACAACCTTTAATCTATCTCTTGATTTATGTTTTTCTTTTTTTTTTCTCTTTGGTTTATTCATTGAGTGACGGTTCTCCCTTTTTCTCTCATGCGTGCTCTTTTTATAACTTGGAATTAGGACAACCGGAAGTCTATGGTGCATATATTCTATTGTTTGAAACTCCAAATTGCAATTTTTTAGTTGATGCGCGCGAAATCTTCTTTGTCGTTGCTCCAAGATTGCCATAGCAATGGTACTACAGTAATGTGCTACAACATCTTCATTGTTTCTTACTTGTTTAAATTCTTCTGTAGCCAAGTTCTTTCATTATCTTTGCAAGTTCGTTGTAGCAACATTCATTCCTTAAAACTTGAGCTTCTGGTCACCTATAATTATACATATGATCTAAGCACATAAATTATTTTAAAACAAACTAAATTTAGTAAAAATAAACTAAAATGGATGTTCATGCAAAATAGAACTAAAATGCACTAAAGCATGTCATTTACTCTCTAAGAATTACTGATTTAAGTCTAAAAGTGTCATGATAACTCTCATTTCATAGAGTTATCAGCACACTAAGTGTTTGTTTGGTATGACTTATTTAATGACTATAAGTGTTTGTTTAATCCCATAAGCTCTTATCATAATTTTTATTGTTGCTTGGTTGTTTTCTTATAAAGCTTTTGAAGCTTAAATAAGATACTTTTCTTGGGAGCAGAGGTTGAAAAACGTTTTTTAAATGTTAAAATATAAAAAATATCCTCTACTTATTTGACAATTTTATTTTATTCTTTTTCATAACATAACTTTAAAAAACTTGCCTATTAAAGTAATTTCATAAATTTTTAATAAAAGCTCTTATTGATAACCAAATAACTAATTTTTTTTTATAAAAGCTCTATTTATAAAAGTTCTACTAACAAAAACTCTATTTAAATAAGTTTTACTTGAAAAGTCATATCAAACAAAGCCTAAGTGCCTGTTTAGTATAGCTTATTTGATGGTCATAAGTGCTTATTTAATCTCATAAGCTCTTATCATAATTTTTGTTGTTTGGTTGGTTGTTTTTCCAATAGAGCTTTTGAAGTTTAAATGAACTATTTTGCCTCTACTAGCAACAACTCAAGTTTTGGGCTTTTAAGAGTAGAGGTTGAAAAACTTTTTTCAAATGTTAAAATATCTAAAGTATCCTCTACTTATTTGATAATGTTATTTTATTCTTTTTATAACATAACTTTAAAAAACTTGCCTATTAAAGTAATTTCATAAATTTTTAATAAAAGCTCTATTTATAAAAACTCCACTAATAAAAGCTCTACTTTAAATAAGCTTTACTAAAAAAGTTGTACCAAACGAAGGAGCTTAAGAGTTAAAACAACAACCACAGAGGGCCAGTAATTTGAATTTATTACTTAATTGGCTAGTAATGTTTATAATTTGAAGAAAAAGAAAAAAACAAAAAAAGTATGCATCTTAAGGTAAGTATTCTTTTTTAAGTTTCCGCAATTTAGTTTTTGTATTTTTGTATTTTTATTTTGTTGGCTTATATGGTCGGTTTATCCACCTAAATTATTATTTAATTTCTATTAATTTATTTATATGGCTAGTTTAACCGCCTATATCGTTATTGTAATTTCAGTTAATTAATTAGTTTATTTATTCTTATTTCACATTTTTTTCTTGCACATTTATCTTGTTTATTTAATTTTTAGTTTGTTTTTATTTTAAATTTATGTAATTTCATTTATTTTTTTATACGTTATTTATTTGTTTGTGTATTATCTTTACAACATAATTTCACACACGCACACATCATCAACATTACATGAGACGTTGGTCTCGAACTTCAAGTAGTAGATTAATTTGTAAATCTCAATCATTGCCACCAATCATGAAAGAGATCCAAGATGGAAATTTATTGGGCCAACTTAATCCTTAAATTGATCAGGGAGAAAACAATTGTCAACATAATGCATATGATTAGAATCAATCAAGAACTTAATCCTCAAATTGATCAGGGAGACAAGCATTGTCAAAATAATGCATATGATTAGAATCAATTAAGAATTTTGAGAGACTATATGAGTCCAGCCAGAACTGGAACACCCTCGTGTATTGTATTTCTTCTAGAAGCATCTTGATTCAACTTCAAACCATGTATTATCCAAATTTGGAAGAGTTTATTTATTTGGTAGTTTAGAGGATTGATGAACAACTATTAACTTGCATGTGAATTTTGTAATTCTTAATTTAATATAACATTTTAATTGCTTGGGGCTAGCAATAAGCTGGTTGGGGGGTGTGATTTTTGTTATTAAAAAATGTATGTTTATTAAGGGGTAAAAATGTTATTTTGTACTTATAATATAATTTACATTTGTAATTATATAATATATTGTGAATTTCTAATTATGTTTCTAAATATTTGATTTAATGTATTTTTGTGTGTTTATTAGATAAAAATAATAATTTCACGCAGTTCGAGGGTCCAAACAAACAAAAATAGTATATTTAAATTATATTTTCATTTCTTAGATAAATGAAAATAAACATATTAAATGTTTTCTCTGTGGATCGATTCGGACTCATCGGGCTACATTATAACTAAACATTCTTATACTTGAGAGTAAATCAAACACTTTTAAGTCGTGTCGGACTTTGCCCACTCCTTTACCCTTTTATATATACATATATATATATATAATCATTTAGTCCCTATATTTTGATGTTAATGATCGTTTAGTCCTTATATTTTTAAAAGTATCTCAATACATTATTACTGTTAAACTATTAACACCCCTATCATTGCTTTTTGTTTCTTTTAATTTACTTTTACAATATTACCCTGTTACTAGTAATATCCTTTTTATTTTATTTTTAAGCTTAAATTAGTAATTTAATTTTCTTTTTTTATTATTATCCAAACCGGGGTTAGGCTCAAAAATTGCATAGAGTATGGGTCCATGTAAACTGAGTAAGCATAGCATCATTGGACCTGGATAAGGCAATCTAGACCTACAAATTCGAAGCATGGTCTGGCTTTTATGCATCAGGCTGGGCTCATGCTGGTTGGAGATAGACTATTTACAAAGCATCCATTTGCTTAGGCCTACCAATGGGTCGTGTTTGAGCGGTTTTCATATGTATTTAGTAAAATGCGTATGCCCAAACCCATTCATTAATCTATTTGGATCAAAAAATACAAACTTAAATCCACCAATTCATTACCGTTATTGTGTTGCCCAACCCAACTCAAATGGTGAAATTCTATTAGTGGCACATAAGTTGAGAAAGAAACTAATTATCCTAATTAAGTAAGTATAGCATTATTATTCTAGTTTAGACCCAAAACCCGGGCTTACTAAAAAAGCTTTGGCTTAGCCTGAGCCTGAACATTAAACACAAAATTTTATTCTTTTTTTAAATGTACTCATTATTACATTATACACTTAAGTTTATAACTAAATCCAAAATGACCAATTTAAAAGGCAACTAAAAATATTTAAAATCTTTTAATAATTTTTTTATCTATAAAAATTTTTAAATTTTTTACCAATAAAAAATTTAAAACCTTTTAAAAAATAATTAGGGGTAAAAAAATAGTTGCTCAAATATGCTATGCCTAAGCTAACTCAGTTCTAACCAGTCGGGCAGGGCTTGGCCAAGCCATACCTGAATTCGACTGTTTTGCCATCCGGGCATCCCTATTTTGATACATACCTCATTGTCCAAACCAAGTAAGGATGATAAAAGAATGGTCATAATTACTTTTCAGCTTTTGTATCGTAAAGTTAAACTGAATTTGTAACTTTGTTATCAATTTGATATGAAGTGTTACAAACATAATGTGCTTTGCCACAAATAAAACATGATCTTATGCGTTAAATAAATGTGTTGTTTTATGCTGAATTCATTGGATGAGCTGGCTTGGCCGAAAGATTTTTTAATTCGTCTACAATACGCATGCCCCCTTAGCCCAAATAAATGATTTAAAAAAAAATTCGTATATATTATTTTATAATTTATTTCTTTAAATCTCCTTTTCATCTTCTGAAATCATTGCCGGAATAACTATCGGCGCTGCAGCAGCAAGTCGTGTCTCTCGCACGGTGTCGGAAGCCGCTGATATAATTACTTAATTCATTTAATCTTTTAATATTAGAAAATCTAACCTTAAATATTATTTAATTATTTTTTATGAATTTTTAATTAATCAATTAATTCATCTTTAACTTAAACCAAATAAAAAGATTAACTACAACCATGGGTAAAATTGTACTTTTTTGAGTTCTAAACAGGTAGTTTACGATTGATTTATATAAGATTGTGCAAAATTAACATAATATATACAATCATGTGTATATTATAACAAGAACACTGCTCATGTATGATAAGGAAAATCTAAGGCAATCTTAGATGAAGTATATTATAACAACTTAGATTTTTATCTTTATTAATATTAAATGGATTATCCACTAAATAAATGTGAAGAAATATCTATTTCCACTTAAATATAACTTAAAAAAATGATAAATTTTTTAAAAGGAGACTTAAACCGCCGCCTCATTTTTAATGACGCATTTGAACGAGTTGCTAACTTACTATTGAGTTTGAACTTTATATGTGTGTATGTGTGTCAATTCAAGATTTTAAATTTCCTAAAATTCGAGAAAGTTATTATGCTATATGATTTCATAGTATAATAACATAATGCTATAAAATATATGGTTTATTAGTTTTATCAGATTTTAATAAAGTTGATGATCCTAAACCGAATTAATATATATGGATTGATAGATATACGGACATAATTTTTTTTTTTTTTTTAAAAAAAAGACCAGTTATGGAGACATGCCAAAAACATAATGTCACATCGATGATGTCATATCCAATTGGTGGAATTAAACCAGTAGCAACGAACGTAGCAATAAAAAATAAAAAGATGCGATGTTCGTTGAAGAGGTCATATTTATTTTGCAGAGCAATAGCAAACAACATTTCATTCAAAAAGTAGCATTGATTTCAAAAACAAGAGCACATGTGATCTATAATTAGATTCACGATATTAAAATCCAATTGGTCACTTTTTTTTCAGTCAAAAACAATAATTTTCATGAGACCAATCAGCAAGAAGCATAACAAGAAAAAGCTAGAATGATAACAAAAAGCATTCAAAATGTATGGGATAAGGTTTTTGTTGAAACAAAGTTTATCCAACAAAAATAAAATATATAATTATTTTTATGGGGTTAGATTTTCCTTTCACATGTATGTCGACTGAGTCCGAGTCTGGGTCGACCCATGATTGATAAATCTTCTCGTTTTGACCAAATTAGAAATTATAATTATGAATATTTTCTTCCACTCGTCCCAATCAATATTTCTTTTCACATTTTCAATTCAATTTCATGTCACAACTTTTTGTTCACTCTTAGCACCATTGAATAAAGTCACAAAGTTGCATGTCACTTTAAAAAATTTGAAAAGATCTTACTCTTCTATCATTTGAACATAATTCGTGAGTTCTTTTTTTGCCCTTTAAAATCAAACTATTGGCCATTTTTTCTTTTTATATTGTTGGAGCAGGATTTCAATCGTCCACGTCTCGTGTTAACTCGCTGAAAATGACTTTGTCGGGTGATAGGAACATGGCATGAGGCTGCTGGAGGTTAATTACGACTTGCGAGAGTTAAGTTCACAAGTTTTCTCAGATATTATTATGACCTGTTCATTTTTGTGTTATTAACTGATAGTCTCTAGCAGATAATGACTTAATTGTTGAAAGTATTAAAAAAGAACGAGGAAATCTATATATATATATATATATAAAATAAATTAACAACATTCTGATTCCTCCTATTTACTAAGGAATGGTGGCTCTCAAACACCTCTTCAAATAGCCACTATCAACTAATTAATTTTTACCTAGTTAATTAAGTAAGTTGAACTAACTCTTCAACGTTAATACATACCAGTTTATTATTTAAATTCGAAGTATTTAAGTTCATTCAAATTTAAATCATTATTTACTACCACTAAGCCCAAAGCTTGGCTTGCCCAATTCGTGTGTGCAGGAGTTTACATGCTTGACTTCTTACGAACAATGAAGTCTTTCTCACTATAAACCACCTAAGAGGTTTATATATTTTCAATGTAAGATTTGGTGTATCTATTGAAATACCCATCACATAATGACAATATTTGGGGAGTAAATTGTTCAAATAGATCATATAATAAGTTTAATTGTGAGTAACGATGCGGAAACAAAGTGTACCGAGTAAATAAATAAAAGACGACAAAAAAAAAAAAAAGTTTAAGACCCTAAACCATATTCTCTCATCTCTCTTCTAGATGATAAGGGATCGTACAACATATGCCATATACAAATCTACCTAAATGAACATATGGGATGATGTATATTATCATCCTCTTCGTTTTGTTTTTCAACAACATTTCAATGCAAGTACAGCAATTATGTGGCATGTGAATATAACCCAAATAAAACAGTACCATTGACCACTGTATAGTCGGTCAAAGCCCATTATGGATTGCATAATTTTTTATCACTACAGAGAAATTGGGGAACCTCCAAATTGATTTGGATCACTAATTTTATTGGAGAATTTTGGCATATGTTGGAAAGATCTTGAATGTTGTATTGCATGCACCTCTGTCACTATCGGGTCTTGGTTTATGTTCTTGTGATACTTATCTTGATAATTGTGATAGTTAACCGACTAATCACTAGCCATAATCATGATACTTATCTCCATTCATGTTTCCAACCCACCAATTATTCCTAAGCTTGAAGTCTGCGTGCCAATAAAATCTTGCCTAGTTAGAAATAAATAGGAAGGTTCATATATGCTCTAAGTTGGGCATGTAGAATAATAACGCCGTAGAAAGATCATATATTGCTAAGGAAATAATCTCAAAATTGATTGAGAATAATTTTTTGATACATGAAATAAGCTTGGGTTAATCTTTAATTTTTGAACTAATTTTTTAGTATGAGCTAACTCGTGAGAAGATAAATTTACACTAATTTTGCTCATGACAAGGATCACACAAAATACTTGATATATGCATGATTATAAAAGATATTAATGAGTTAAATAATGCGTCAACTGAGATCTTGTTAAAGGGAAAGCCGTTGACCCTTGGACTAGTTTGAGCTTATATATAAAGTATAGGATCATGATTTTCTCTTAATAATATTTTATCTAACTAAGTACTCTTACATGATTAGTTGTTAATAAATGAGAATGTAATAATTAAGTAAATCTTGATCATATATAAATAAAAATTTATGTATGTCAAAAGATCCTTCAAAATTTAGTTATGATCAAATTATGGGATCAGGCTACGGTGTAATTGTGGTACCGTGCCACATCCAGTCATTGGATGCACTTAGATTGGTGGGGTCCACTAACATCCAATGGCTGGATACAACTATGTCACAGTACCATAATTACACCTAAGACTTCCCCCAAATTATGAGAGTATCCTTATCTTAAATTGTAAAACATATTTCTAGCACGAGGGACTTTTATTCTAACATGTGAAATAACATTTATTATTTGTAGCACTTGGGTCAAGTTTAAAACTTGCGTCATGGCTTACATCACGGGGGCACTACGATTGATTGCTCAATTCTCGAGTACAAGACCATCCTTAATTCTTGAAGATAATCTTTTTTTAGCTAAGTTTATAAATTTGGTAAAATCCTAATTTTTTAATTAGTTTTTAATTACAATTAATTTTTAATTTAATAAGTCTATTGATTTTTACATGATATTACAACTAACTCATGTACGAGGAAAACTCACATTATTTTATCACATGAAATATATTAAATAAAAAGATTGCCTTTCTTGTAAAGAGATAATTTCACATTAACAATAAAAAGACTAACCTTAAATGTGACGATGTTAAAAAAATAATTCCACATCAATCAACTCTTGAACTAACTTTTGAACTTGCATTTGTGAGCATCGTAAATTAATTCCATATAAACTCGAAAACATATCCTAACTCCAAAGATTTTTTTCATTCTTACAAACGAAGTGACCTGCGATAAGTCACATCCAGGCCACTAGCAATGATGCTTGCAACACTTACAACTGTAGATGAGCTGTTTAATACCCCAAATTATTGAAATGGTACCATGGATCTTACATTTTCAGTGCATGCGACTATCAGAAATTTCAACACGAAAATGGTTAGATCCACCCTATTATTAATGTTTGTGTACTTGTAAATCATTCATTGTAGGGACCTCCTATGACAACGTATCGATTCACAAGATAATGATTAATGATCGATGTTTCATTTGGTGAACCACAAATATCAACTTTAGTTATTTATTTTCTCACAAGATTTTTTTTTTTTAAAAAAAAAAAAGAAAGAAAAGAAAGCAATTGGCACAAAAGTAGTCAAAGATGGTAAAGAATCGTGTACTTCGAGTCATAGAAGTCGAAGGTACACATCATCTATATAATTCATGCAAAATTTCATCAATTAACATTTCATGAGTAATATGCAAAATTTTCCAACTTTTTGTTTATTTATTATTACTAATATGTGTTTATATTGAGTTCTACTCAAATTTATAACAAGGGATTTTTTTTTTTTATTCCTGTACAGGAAAATTAATAATCTATCCTACTAATATTTAGGATATATATTAGCTTTATCCACATTCGTGGGAGAGATATATATCTTTCTTTTCTTTTTTTTTTGATAAATGAAAAGAAACATTGAGAAATTAAATAAAATGTTAAGCTGTGTCGTGACCACCAGAAGGGATTATTGTATACCAAATCCCATAAATCGCCTATAACGACTGATTTTTTTCCACCCAGAAATCACTATCCATACCCAATTATATATATATATTGTTTGAGTTTGCTATCCAATTTCTCCGACTTATAAGCGTGGAATTTCCTTGTGAGGCAGGGGTAACTAACAAAATATCGCCCAAAGATTCCACAGAGTACGAGTTCGTTTCTATTTATGGCCAAATAATAGGTTAAATCCAATTGTCGTTCCAAAGGAGCTGTGACTGCTTTATCCTTAATTTAATAAGGGAAAATGAAGTCCGTAGGTGTTAGGACCTGAACCTGCGGCCTCAAATTTAAAAGCACAAGTTCTTCCGACCCATTGAGATGCAAGACCCGGATGTTTGATTCTCAAACTTAACTTTTAGGAAAGATTAAGATTTTCTTCTTGGTCTGTATTTTTACTTGAGCAAATACAAATTTATGTTATTGATTTGAAACTCCAGCTACATAGAAAAAAATTAAAATTCTCTCTTGATGATATGAATTTTTACCAATATAAAAATTAAGTTTATTATTACTTACTATAAATAAAGTGATTAATAAACATAGGCGGAGATAAGAGTCTAACTAAAAATTAACCAACAAATAAATTCAGTTTCCATACGAAGGGAGACAAACAAATTAACCATAAAACCCAAAAATTTAAGTTAATAGATATAAGCATGTGACGATAGAATGAACTGCATAATTATATCAAACTTCAAGAGAAATTTGTTTATTGCAACACCTTTAATCTTAGAAAGTTGAGGGAGAGGAATGTTAGGGTAACAATAATATCCCCTATTGCAATAGAATGGAAAACAGACATAGGCAATTGTCAATTGGGGAAAGAAATAGGAAGCAATTATATTTATACCAACCATGGTCCACGCTGATGCATGTGATAGTGAATTGAATTCACATCAGTACCACATGAGGTTTTTAATTTCCCAAATTATTGAAATGGTACAATGGATCTTACATTTGCGTACGACTCTCTAAGCTTTCAACGCAAATTGTTAGATCCCCCTCATTATTGATGTTTAGTGTTCGTAAATCTTTCATTGTAGGGACCTCCTCTCACACAACATATCGATTCACAAGATAATGATTTATGATGGATGTTTCGTTTGGTGAGCCACAAATATCAACTTTAATTATTTATTTTCTCACGAGAGGAAAAAGATAGCACTGTGGCTGAAAGTGGTAAAAAGTGGCAAAGAATCTTGTACTTCTAGTTCTAGTAGAACTCAAGAGCATCCATCTACAATGATTCAGACAAAATGTCATTGACATCTCATGAGCTTTCATTCTCGAACTTTTTTTTTTAACATTAAATATGTGCTTACACTGGAGTTATACTCATATTTAATCTTTCACTATCTATGTAGGATTATATCTACCTCTTTAATATTGAGAAGAATATATCAACTCCACCTACATTCGTGACAAAGATATTTACCTTATGTACCATTTAATAAGAAGAAAATAAAGTTAATTTTAGTATTAAAATTTTAACTGGTACTTTAAATTTAAAGACTTATGTTCGCCCACTGAGCCACAAGACTCAATGGTCTAGATATGAACTTAATTTATAAGAACTCAAATTTTCTTTTCTCTTGGTCTGTAAGTTTTCCTGAGTAAATTTAAGTTTATCCTCTTTGGTTTTCAAACTTGAACTTTACCAAAAAAAAAAAAAAAAACTAAGATTTTTTCTTAGTTAAGGCATGCCTAGAGTTGCCTTGACAACCCGCAACCTTTTGAAAATTTGCGAAATGCTTGGTAAAACTAAAAAGTTTCCAAGGCAACTCCTAATTTGTAATATATTTCGGTAAACTGCAAACTAAAATCATGATTCTGCCACCATTTTTACCAACATAACAACAAGTTTATTATTAGTTACTAGTTAATTAAAATCATAAATTCACAGATGAATAATAAATATAGTGGAGATAAGTTGTCTAGCTAAAAGTGAACCAATAAATCAAATAGAGTTTTCTCATGAAGGGAGTTGAACAAAATGTAAAACACAAAAATTCAAGATAATTGACAAGAATCTAAATATAAAATGAAAGAAAATACTCAACAATAAATTTCATTAAAAACATAAACTATTAGAATAAACACTTGTTTAGTTCTTGTATTTTGACTTAAGTCGTTATATTTTAAAAATATCTCAATATACCCCTAATATTAAATATATTAGATTCTACTCTTACTTTTTTTTAAAAATATTTTTACAATAATACCCTAGCAATAATATTCTAGACATTAATAATTTATCTATAAAAAAGTTAATTAACAAACTAACTAATAATTTTATTAGTAAATTAACTAATAAATATTAGTATAAAAAAAACTAATATTTTCTATACCTTTACAACAATCCTGCTAATAATTATTTATAAATTAAATTAATATCAGCCAATTTAAAATAATGTTTAATATCCTTACAACCATCTTAACAATAATTCGATATAAAAGTTTAATTTACCAAATTAATCCTAAAAGTAAAATAATAAAATAAAGTTTAAATTAACTTTTATTTTGTTTTTAAGGCTAATTTGATGAATTAACATCTTTTTTCTTTTCATTAATATCCATGAGAATATTGGTGCAGGGTATAATTGTAAAAGGAAAGAAATAGTAAGGGTAAGAACGTAATATATTTAACAATTGGGATGTCTTGAGCTACTTTGAAAATATAGGGATTAAACAAACATAAGTTAAAATATAAATGCTAAACAAGCATTTACTCACCACAATTATATCAAACTTTAAGAGAGATTTATTTATTACAATACCATTAATTAATCTTAGAAAGATAAGGCACAATAAATGTTAATGTAACGATAATATCCTCATTTGCAATAGAATAAAAAAAAAAGACATTGGCAATTGTTAATTATGTAAAGAAATAGGAATTATATTTATACGGACTACGTCCACGCTGATGCATGTAATACTAAATTGGAATTCACATTAATACTTTGAAATTAGGGATATTATCATTTTCTCACCTAAGTTTTTCTGACACATCAAATCAGTACCAAGGTTTAATAAAAACTGCATTTTACCACTAAATGTTTACGTTGTTATCACTTTACCACCATTCTGTTAACGAAGTTAAAAATTTGCTGGTGTCATAAAGGCATTTAAGAAATTTTACGTTCAACCCAAAACGCACCATTCAATTGTGAAAGAGATATTATCATTTGCCTACTGAAAATTTTATGACGTATTAATTCAGTACTAATAAGTTGTTGCTTTACCATCAAAACATTAAAATAGTTTAAAAAAATTGATGTCATAAGAGCATTTAAGGAATTTCACATTGAAGCCAAAATGTTAACACAATTTGTTGAATGATGAAGTGTTAAATTTAGAGTATTTTGGCTTGCCATTGTAGTGTTTGAAATGGCTTAGGGTTGCTAGTGTTGAATGATATTATCAAAATTGAAGTGTTTGGCTTGTATTACTTGGAGTTTTGATATTTGAACGCACAACATCATGTTTATATAATAAAAAAAGTAGTTGTTTTTTGAATATAACAACTACTTTTCTAAGGTAATTTCTCTTTTGTAATTTCTTTCTTTTCAAATGACAAAATCGTCTTTTATACTCTAGTTAAATATTTAGTTATTTTTAACATTTTGGTGGTAAAGTGATAACAATTTAAATATTAGGTGGTAAAATGTAATTTTTAAAAAAAAATTGGTACTGAATTGATATGTCAGAAAACTTTCGGTTGACAAATTATAGATTTATCTTTTGTAATTTCTTTCTTTTTAATGGAAAAAAATCGTCTTTCATGTTCTGGGAAAAAAATTGACTTTCAACTCATATTTTATTAAATATTAACTTATTTTTAATTGAATGGTGATAAAGTAATAATAGCGTAAACATTTAGTGGTAAAATACAGTTTTCACCAAACCTTAGTACTACATTGGTGTGTCAAAAAAACTTCAAGTGAGAAAATAATAATATCCCTTGGAATTATATGGATATTTACACTACTATTCCACATTGGAGGAAAGTGAGTAATTATTTTTGTGTTTGATTTGAAATTGGTTATGAGTTTGATTTAATTATAAATTAGAGTTCATAAGTCAAATATGCAAGTGATTTGGATTATTTAGGTTGAATTCAATTATAAGATACATCGACCAACTTAAATTAAATAAGAAAAAGTGGGTAGCTAATTCAAATTAGGAAAAGGGCTAAAGAGTTCTCTATATAAGAGAGACATATAAAGCCTTTAATGATGTCTACCACAACAATAAAAAGAAAAAAAGAATAATAATTGTTTTAATGCACATTCTTTATTTTTGTTGCATATTTTTCTTCATCAATGTTTTTTTTTGCTGTTCAAAACTATCATGTTTAGAGTGCATATTCACGGTTATTATCATCGTATCTTGGAGATTAAACCACTTTATTTGTCTTTCTTGCATCGAAAGACCTTACTTTAAGACACAAAATTTGCCTTAAAGACAAGTGCTCTTGCATGCCTTGACGAATACTCTATTTGTTGGTGGGATATAACTTCTGTATTTAAGGGATGCAACTTTGTGGTTCACTGTGCAAGTCGTTTTATTTTGAATGCAACTTCGAGGTTAACATGTTTTTATTCTCAAGCTATTGTTCGTCGTTGTTGGATTTAATGATTAGTGTCGTTATTTCGCCTTATTTTGGGGTTAAAAAAAGTAATATTGACTCATATTTCCAACAAGTACCGCATGAAATTTTGTTTAATTTTATGTTATTTTTAATATTACACATTACAATTTTATAAAAACCTATTTGACTGTATTTCATCTAAAATTTATCTTGAAAATTTCCACCAAGAAAGTAGAGATCTGCTTCAAAATTTAGACAAATTAATCTTAATCTCACAAATTGAGAATATACATGATAGACTTAATCCTCGAATTTTAAGATTGAAATAAGGAAGTGACATTTACTAGACCAATAAAAATTGACTTGGCTTACGCTAGGCAAGTTTGAATTTAGTTATAATTAATGAAATCAAAGAACCTCATTTTTATAAGTTTTGAGACAATTTTTTTTTTTTTCAATTAATTGGACCGACCATTTGGTCCAATGTTCCCTACGAAACCACCATATTTACTAATACACATCAATCATAAAGCTTTAAATACAGGAAAATATATATTGTACTATTAAAAATGGGTTGTGACTATAATATTTTTAATTAATGTACGTATCATTTTTCGGACACTTTTAGATAGTCAGATTTTATAAATTTTAATTAATTTTTTGACATCTAATAGTATTCAAATAATAAGTGTTGGACTCATAAAATTAAAGTTCTATTTGGTATTGATATTTAGTAGTTTTAATTCAAAAATTACAGCATAAAGTGTTTGCTATAGTCTAACAACTAAGTTGATTTGATTCACCGCTTATATTTATTATACACTATTAAATTTTATTTTATGATTATAATTTTTTATAATAATTATAACTTAAAACTACAATACCCTAAAACCAAATAGTGCTTAAATATAAAGTAGACTAACTTATTATTTTATTACTATAAAAGAAATTCAAACAATATGGGGACATTGCCCATTGCCCAAGCCCCAAGCCCGACGGGCAAACCAGGCATGTACAAAAAAATGAAATTTGATAAATTAGAAAAAAAAAATATTTATGAAAAAAAAAGAAAAATAATAATATAGCCGACAGTGAAAGCTACGAATGAGATGAGGCCACGTATCCTGATAAATCAACGCGGAGTCTCAACTGGTCCACGTACATATATTTTTGCTTCTTTGCTGATGTTCAAGGGGAGGCTGTCATTTTAACACGTGTATTTTCCTTTTTTGAAAAGTGTCACTTTTTTTTTTATGTCTACTGAAGTACGAAAGAATCTTCCAACACTTGCATCAAATTTGTATTAACAAAATTTAAAATATTCAAAATATATTAAGGGACGTCAATTCTTGTCTGAGGTCTTATTTGGTGGGATGGCTCCGTTAAAGTAATCTAATTGTCGACTTAAGTTACGATAAGGGAACAGAGTTTGAAGATTTAAAATGATAGGCCTTTTTAGTCAATCATGCAGAAAAATTTGTCATAATATTTATTGGTGGAACTAAATATGAAGGTGGTGAATTTTTTGAAAGAACTGGGAATGTATATCCATCAAATCTCTAACTTATTGTGTGCATATTGAGTAAAAATATCTTTTATATATATCTTAATATCCTAATTTTCCTCTTCTCATTGACAGTTTTTATTAGTTTGTCCAACTCTCTCCCTCTATATATAGGGTCTCCTTGAGTTACAATTTGCGTAACTTACAGCTTATAAAATTAATCAATCCAGTCGGTTACTATTTTCTCATAAATTTAATGTCATACGTCGAATTGAATAGTTGTAAATTACATGAAACACAACTAAGCAAAATTTCTCTCTCTCTCTCTATATATATATATATTAAAAAGTATGGAACTTTAATAGTTCATTAAATAAAACTTATTATTTAGGAAAAAATATTGAATTTGTTTAGGATTTTTATTTTTGTAACTTAACATGTTGTCAAACAAAAAGAAGGAAAAAAGGTTTCCTCTTTAAAAGGGTGCCGCCCATGACTCTCATTCTTGGTCGAAGCAAAACTTACTTTTTTTTTTTTTTTTTGAGGGTGACATCGTGTTCCCTATGCTGTCACCTTCTACCATCTTGTAGAGATTTTTAGAAATTATTATTCATCTTAAATTAAATAATATATTTTATCAGTCTGATCCGAGGCTAGTGACGTCAGAAATTTACATATATTTTTTGGTCCCAAAAATATTAATTTATCAAAATTTCTAACATCAAATTTGAGTGCTGCTTTTCCGAAATTTATTTCATGTTTTAGGTTGCCTTCAATAGAATAATTGAATTGACAAGATCTCTTGCCAATAAATTGAAATCTTTCATACATTTTGTACTTATAACGTCATTTATTAACGTACATGGTGTAAATTTAATGATCCAATCAATAAATACAAACATATTTGTAGTTTTGCAATTTACGTATTGTCCTTTTTCTGACCTAAAGAGCTTCTACTAATATCTAGAGCATGAAAGATTAATAGAAAAAAATTAAAATTTTTAAGATATTGTGGCCATTGAAATATAGCCACGCCTTTTTTTCTTAGCACGAAGGTAAAAAATTTATCAATTAGATTTAAGTTTGTCCAATAATTATTAAGCAGATTTTATTTAACTAATAACTTACATTTAAATTCAGAAAAGATAGAAATTAGAAATTTGATTTGAAATTTATCTATCCACACCTTATCAAAAGAAAATTAGAAAGGAAAAAGTTGTATTGTGTATGAATTTTTAAGAAAGTAAATGGGACAATTCCAATGACAGCTAAACCATGCGTTATGGCTATACAATCATTTTTTTCTCAGCTTATGAATTATCATGTAATTCTAAAATCCATTGATAAATGATAGTTATCCGTAACGTCTTGTCGATTTGACCCATTCTTTTTTATGATAAAAGAAATTAATATTGGCTCTTTTTTAATCCTATGAAGTATGAAGAGTTATTATTGCCTTTTTTTTTTTTTAGAAACTCCTATAGGACAGTAATGCCTGTTGACTAGACTTCACTTAGAAAAGATTCTAATGGCCATACCAATAAAAAATTGTGGTAAAGTAAACAAAAATAAATAAAAATAATATTGCAATATCAAAATTCAATTTGTGCTCTCTCTCCTTCCCATATAAATAGCGAAAGCTGAACCCCAAAACCATTCACTCGTAAACTCATAAGCTTTCACTTTCCAGAAGCTAAAAAATTATTCCAACAATGGTGGCCTTATCAACAAAACCAGCAATCGAACAGTTCCCGTATATCGAAACTTGTTGCACAACTTCCGCATTATTCACTTCGACTTCAAATTCAATCCCTCTTATTGACCTCTCGAATCCCGACTCAAAAAACCTTCTTGTCAAAGCCTGTGAGGAATTCGGATTCTTCAAGGTAATCAATCATGGGGTCCCCCTGGAATCCATTTCCAGGCTTGAATCTGAAGCCATCAGGTTTTTCTCATTGCCATTTTCAGAGAAAGAAAAATCTGGCCCTCCAAGTCCTTTTGGCTATGGCAACAAATGCATTGGACGGAATGGTGATGTGGGTTGGGTTGAGTATCTTCTCTTAAACACCAATCAAGATTCAAATTCATCTCTGGGCAACAACCCAGATCAGTTTCGGTATAAATACTCAACCGAAAGAATCAAAATTTGGTCTTTTCATTCATAAATTTCTGTTTCTGAATTCTCAGTTTCTTTCGTTTGCCGTTTCTGGTTTTGTTGCAGCTTTGCTTTGAGTGAATATATATCAGCAGTGAAGAGGATGGCATGTGAGATTCTCGAGTTGATGGCCGATGGATTGAAGATTCAACCGAGGAATGTTTTGAGCAAGCTGTTGATGGATGAGCAGAGTGACTCTGTTTTCAGGCTGAATCACTACCCACCACGCCCAGATCGTATTAGCAATTTGATTGGATTTGGAGAACACACAGACCCACAAATCATTTCTGTTTTAAGATCCAACAACACTTCAGGATTGCAAATTTCTCTCAGAGAAGGTAGTTGGATTTCAGTACCTCCTGATGAAGACTCATTTTTCATCAACGTTGGTGACTCTTTACAGGTAATAAGCTATTATTTTGTTCCTTATCTTTTTATTGTTATTGAAGTTTGGTGTAGGGAGATTTTCAATGATTTTGTTGGGTTGGCATTGGCGTATACAAAATGCAGGTACTGACCAATGGGAGGTTCAAAAGTGTGAAGCATAGGGTTTTGGCCAACAGCTTGAAATCAAGAGTTTCAATGATTTATTTTGGTGGACCACCTTTGAGTGAGAGAATTGCTCCATTGCCTTCACTCATGAAAAATCCCGAACAAAGCTTGTATAAAGAGTTTACGTGGTTTGAATACAAAAGATCTGCTTACAATTCAAGATTGGCTGAAAACAGGCTTATGCATTTTGAGAGAATAGCTGCCTCATGAGAATTAATCTGTGTTGTACACTTGTACTTTGTGTTATCATGTCATTACTTTCCTTTCTTGTTAACAAGTTCTCAATAGTTAATCCCATCATATATTACCTTTGTAAAATATAGAACATTTTGATGATTTATTGTGTGTGGGTGTCAGCTAGCTCGATAAAATATCAAAGTAGAACAAGAGGTCTAGGTTCCAACTTCCAATCTTGCTCACATAGCAAACTACTTATTCGTAATTGTCATCGTCGTGTGATAATCTCCTGTACACTTGTACTTTGTATTATCATCTTCTGATTACTTACCTTTCTCGTTAATAATACAAGTTGGTTGTCATAATTAATCTCATCAGCTGCCTTCATCGAATATAGAAACATTTTGATGATTTATTGTAGTGGGTGTCAATTAGCTCAGTAAAAACTGTTGGGTAGTACAAACTACAAAAGGGGAATGGTTCGAGCCCCACTCATGTGTTTGCGCTATCTAGTGACGTATATGTAACTGTCACTAACATTTTTCTGACATGTATGATGTAGAGATCGAAGGATTTGCACATCGTAAAGCGATAGAATCTTGTGGGCTCCTTTTGAAAGGGATTAGGGACCACAAAATGATAAAAAGAACAGGCACATTGATTGGAACCGCGGCTTCAGCTCAGGCCAAGAAGAAACCGCGTCTAAGGGAATTGATTTTGAGCTCTTATCTTTTTACTCACGGCTAGAAATAAGACACTTAGTACTAGTGAAAACTTTACATTTTCAATCGTTATTTTCGTAAATTTATGCAATTCTTCAACTTCTCAGACTGCCGGTTGAATGTTAACAATGGTTGGTACCTTGGTGGTGAAGGCCACTTCTGGCCATGTGTGTGTGAGAAAGCCAGAAAGGAAATCTACGGATGCATGAAATATCAAAATCAGTCAGTGTTGGACCATTACTGGGAAACCCCACATGATGTACCAATGATTCTTTGACACATTTTCAAGGAAAATTTTGATGCCGTGTATGTGATAGTTATCATATCAAAGGAAAGGGACTACTCATAATCACATGTCAAAATTTCAGCACATATTGTTTTGCCGGTAGAATCTGTGAAATTTTCTATTTATGGAGATGTAAGAAAGCATCATGAAGGAAAATGGAAAGAAGGATGGATATTTACTGAATATTTAACATCTTGTGACCCGTATCCTATTGCAGAATATACTCCCTCAAAAGAGAGAACAATTAATAAAGTAATTTCGAATATTTAGAGGTACGTGCTAAAATCCTCTGCAACTCAAGATGCTTGAAGATATAAAATATCTTGAGCATTATGACATTCTTGAAGAATTGAAATGAAGTTTTCGGACACTATTTCAGGAGTAATGCCAATCAGAATACAATACCAACAAAATCTACAGCAAAATATCAGAGTATCCTTGTTTAGTCTGTCTATATAAATAATGAAATTTTGTAGCCTAAGCTAACAATATTATTCAAAACCTCAATGCTCAAAATTTTCTACATGTATACACACACACACACACACACAAAATAGCTGAAAAGGTATCTTTACGCTGGTTTCTCTGAAGCATTTCAGACGAGAGCTCATGTTGTTGTACAGATATCATAAAATCCAGTCAAAAATTAAATGATAGTGACTAGGAATACAAACAAATGGAGCTTGAAGAATAGAAAAATCTGGGGATTTATTAGCAGGTTAATTTCAAGATACTTACAAAAGGCCAAAATATCAGGACTGCTGTAACATGAAAATTTTATGCTTTTAGGTTGTTATTTAGCATGTTTAACAGCATAAATGAAAACATATATGACACGAGGGAACAACCAAAACCAACGAGGGTATATAGACATCCTTGATTCTTCTTATTAAAGATGATCTTCAAAGTGAAATCCAAAAGCCAAATATAGAACTTACTTCAGTAATTAGAAGATGATTGTACCAATTGGCTAAGAAATACTACTTCGTTCACTAATTTAATAACCAGTGACCCCCAATAACCAATTCTCGCATGAATTCCTAAGGATCCAATAAGTCCAACATTGATTCCTTTGAACATATCAATTGGACAAATGCAGCCATAGTGAGTAGGATGGATATCTCGTACCCCGAAACTAGCAATTCGCCCTGTCAATCCTCCAGTGCCCAAATAAATCAATTTTCTCCCATGAACTATGTGTCAATGGATTAGTTCGATCCGAAACTTGAGATAATGGATGTAATTCGAAACAAGAATCATAAGCGATTGTTAAGAGAGTTGAAGTTAACAAATTTGAGGAGTTGGCATCAATTTATGCCTAATTGCTACCTATCACTCTGTAATACCTTGTGTATCACTTCAGTAACTACAGAGATCCACAAATGAAATAGAGCACTTAACAACACCTGCCTTAGTCTGCAGAACATTGAACTGCTAATTAAAGCTTAAAACAAGAACTGACTTCTAATATTTGTTTTACAAACGATGCCAATGTCCAACTGTAGAATTATGTGAGCAACATAATAAATATATGTTAATTTAGGCTTTAGATGGCTCTAGCAATTTTCTGTTTGCAGTAGCAAACTCCACAGATTTGAATGGAATAGATAATAAAATCCATAAATAATATGATACTCCATTTCAAGGGACACCATTTCTACAATTTTAGAGATTGCTGAGACTTCAAGACCTGAAGAGTTACAGCAACAAAAGCAAACATGGTCCAGTTTTCACCAGAACATCAATCATATGAAAATTTAATAAGGAATTGACCATTAATTCTTCATTGATAAAAAAAACTACATTAACATAAAACAGGAAAAGGAAAAAAAAATGCAATTTCATTTCAAAAACTATGAAATTTAGAAAACAAGTTGCACAAACTATGCACAGATCATCTTTGGCAATATCCTAAGGATAATCAACTGTAATATGAAGAACGTCTAGAAGATGCATTCGGATCAAGATGAAAATCTCTTGATTATATCTCAAGGACCTTCCTCGTTATTTGATTTTTCTTGGTTCTGATGAGCCACATCGTAAGTTGCATGAAGGCCAACTAACAAGTAGTAAACAAGCATTACTGCACTGCAAATGATGAACCTCAAAAATGCCAAATAACCCAATGAGCCTATGAGAAATAAATTCATTGCAATTGACAATGATGGCAACCATGGAACCAGAGGAACTCCCCAGAGTTTTGGAACACGTTGTTTCGGGAGCAATGCCATTCCTAAAGTCCCCAAAAACCAAGGTGCAATGGTTACCACATAACCAATCCATCCTCTTCCATTTGAATTCCAGAATGCTGTTATGCCTATCGAAGAAGCAACAACAACAGTTAAACACACTAGAAACTTAACCAAATTATTCTTTGGAGTAACATCCTTCTCATAATATCGCCTTACAAGCAATGCAACAGCCATGAGCATAAAAATTGAGAGTGTACTGAAAGAAAAAACACTTGACAAAATATTTAAGCTAGAAAACAATGCGATTATAGCGCTAAGAGTGGTCACCAATAGGGTAGCATTAATTGGTGTTTGAGTTTTAGGGTGAACCAGGGCAAACCAGGGTGGAATCATATGAGCTCTAGCAATCTGAGTTGTGTATCGAGCTTGACCAAGTGATCCCACCAGCAAACTAGTAGTCATTCCTTTAAGTGCAGATACGCTCACCAAATACTTCGCCCAATTCATCCCAATTTGTCTGAAAGCAATCGAGTAAGCAGCGTTCATATCAATTTCGGTATACTTTACCATCATGGTCAATGTCAAAGCCATCAAACAATAAACCGCAGTAATCATACACATCGAACCAACCAAACCAATCGGTATATCCCTCGAAGGTTTCTTAGTCTCTTCAGCCATAGTTGCCACCATATCAAAACCAGTATAAGACCAATAAACCACAGCTGCAGCTTCAAAAACACCCTCAGTCCCGTACGGCAAAAATGGATCCAAATTTGTAGTCTTCCCATGAACAAACCCAACAATTATAACAAATACGATCACACATGAACTCACAATAGAGCTAATCCAATTCAACCAAGAACTCCTCCTAGTACCACTCATTGCTATCCCATTACAAACCAAAAGAATCAAAACCGCAACTGGGTCCAACAAATTAAACCCATCAGCAAAACAATCAACTTTAAAGCGCAACAAATCAGAATTGTTGCTATCAATCATGCTAGCCAAATACGAAGACCAAGACCTAGCTAAACCTGCAGCACCGACAACAGCTTCTAAAAGGATATTCCCAGCAGCAATATAAGCAACAAAATCACCTAACTCAACACGCAAGAAAGAAAACGAACCCCCAGCAACTGGGATTTCAACGGCAAATTCAGTGTAACAAAAGGCCGATAACAGAGCAGAAAGACCTGAAGCTAAGTACGACAAGACAATGGCGGGTCCGGCATGTTTTTTGGCTTCTTGGCCGGTGATGACGAAGATGCCAGAGCCAACGACGGAGCCGAAGCAGAGCCAGGTGAGGTCCCACCAAGTGAGGCATTTCTGCAAGGGCTGTTTGCTTTCTTGTTGGAGGGTAATGAGCTCGGTGGCGTCCGTTGAGCGGGAAAACAGGCGGTTCTTGAGACGTGGGTAGGTTTGTTTGAGTGCTGATTTGTAGGAGGTTGTGTTTTCGAAAGAGGGTTCTGGGAAAAAGGCTTGCTTGTTCCATTGATGCCAGCAGCTTGTTCCTCTCAGTGGGGTCTCTAATTCTGTCTCTGTTTCTGCAGCCATTGTTGTTGTCATTGTTGAGACAGACGGTTTTTGGGATGATGATGATGATGATGCAGATGAACTCATGAACTGAAAAATAGAAGATAGTTGCCTAATAATTTACTATGTCTATGTGTATGATTGGTATTTGGTGGTTGAGCTGAACATAGCCGGAATTTTGGGCTTTGTGAATGCCAATGAAATTGAAAATCTGAAATGAAATGAAATAAATCACCTTTCGAAAAAACAGTTAAATGACTGTTTTAAACGGACACGTGTCGTAATGGCAGGGAGCCAGCAGTATATATTTTCATCTTGTTTTAATTTTACCATTACAAGGTGAGCAGTTCTCGGTAGAGATGGCCAACGGGCCGGCCCATCAAAGGAAGTCCACACGTGCTCGTGCTCGTGCCGTGTCGTGCTCACTATTCATTTCGTGTCGTGTCGTGCCCACACGTGCTCGTGTTCTTGCCCACTCGTGCTGTGCCCACACGTGCCGTGCTATGGGCCGTGCCGTGCCGTGCCGTGCCTAGGAAAAATAGCCCACTAAACGTTTTTATTTTTTTATTTTTTTAAGAGCGTATGTCAAGTTGTTGTCTTATTTTTTTTCAAACTTATGTATTTTTTTTGGATCCATATGCCTTTTTTTTAATTTAATAGAATAAAAAATTCAAAACTCAAGTCCATATTCAATCATAATAAATTAATAATAATAAGATAATGTAATATTAGTTGCTAAGTTTGACTCTATGGTATTAGAATTCTTTTTTAGCACATAACAATAACAATAATAATAATTTTTTTTTAGGGTTAACTTAATTGTTAACTTGGAATTACGTAGAGTCATATATTATAGTTTATAATAATATTAATACATATTTATAAAATCATTATATTTATAATTTTATTTATTAAAATCATGATATCAATTATTTATTTAATAAATTATAAACATAAATCAATTATAATTTTTTTGAAACTAAGAATTAAATAAATTTAAAAAACTTGAGCCAATAAAAGATATTAAAAGATTCAATTTCAAGTTATTTATAAAATCATAAAATTTTAAGTTTACTTTCATTAAAAAATGAAACGTGCTTATTGCGTGTTTTTTCGCGTGCCGTGCTTTGGTCCATCTCTAATCGTGCTGTGCTTTTAAGGCCCGCGTGCCTAAAATATAAGCCCGGCACGGTCCACGTGAGTGCCGTACCGTGTCGCGTGCTCTACCGAGACGTGCTCGTGCCGTGTCGTGCTGTACGGACACGTGCCGTGCCTCGTGCCGTCCGACCCATTGGCCACCTTTAGTTCTCGGTAAAATTTAGGCAGCGTTGGATCATTAGAAAATCAGTAAGATTAGTAAGGAAGAAGTGGCTTTTTAAAATATGATTTGTGTATCACTTTTGTTGATGCTGAAATCTAGTCGCCTTTTGCCCGATCAGATCGTACCACCAACATTTGTGTTGACAATGAAGATGAGGTTGCACTCCACTAGCTTTAGCAGTTGCCCGAGCTCATGGGATCCAAATAATTCTTTCTCTTCTTTCCAAGCCTGCATTCACAGAAATAAATTAGAGACGCTAGTGGTTTTTCCGGCATAAACCCTCTGATGCTTAAGTCAGTACAAGATGTTTACGGGAAAACTGTATGATTCAAGTTGTACAGATTTACTGCAATATTCTTAAAACAAAATGTATCAAGGATTCGTATGTAAAAATATATGGTATTAATTTGGCAGAGTTTTTTCTTTTTTCTCAATTTTTGTCTCCCTTTTTTCATCGATTTCTCAGCCTTTTATAGGCTGTCCTCCCACTCTCTCAGAGCATTTTTCATGCCCGTCAAATTCGAGTGATCAAGGACCTTGATGAGTCTTCCACAACCGAACGTGGGTAAACGTAGGGCATCGTGTTCTCCCTAACGGTTTGGAGAATGGCGAACTGTCGTGCATTCGTGAGATCGTGTCCTCTCTCTGAGTGACAGGTATCTGGTCGGTATGGACTTCTGGTCGGTGTCCGTTTCTTGTTGGCTCGTGTTCTATAACAGATGTGCTACTAGGAACCAGCTCGTAACATTTAGCCGGGGAGATTCGTTCCCTGGTACGGAATGGAGAAATGCCTGCATTGTATTCAGCTGGGTAATGGACCAATTAGGTCGATCCCCCACTGGGCAAAAGGCCATGGGGATGACATAGCGGTAAGTTTTTCTGGGAGCTGAGCAGGGACATTTGAGAAGTTTTGGCAGACCTTGCAACTTCTAGTCATCTCCTTCGCATCCTAGTGCATAGTTGGCCAAACATATCCTTGTCGTAGTGCCTTAAACACTAGAGTCCTTGATCCCAAGTGGTTGCCACATATTCCTTCATGTATTTTCCGCAGCACATAATTTGCTTTCTCATCATCCAAGCATCTCAGGAGGGGTAAAGTGAACCCTCGGCGGTAAAGTACCCCATCAAGTAATGTATACCTTACTGCTCGATATTTCAACCTCCTTGCTTGCTTTCTATCCATTGGTAAAGTACCGTCACAGATATATGAAAGAATGAGGTCCATCCAGGACCTTTCGATGTCCACCCCCATTACTTCTATTTCTTCCGCAATACTTGGCGAATGTCTTACTTCCAATGGGACTGACTTGGGCAATTTTAGATTTGCAGTCGCAGCCATTCTGGCCAGCATGTCTGCTCGGTAATTCTCTGTTCTGGCTATCTGCTTTATTTCTATCTCTCGGAAGAGCCCAATCATCTGCTTTGCCTTCTTCAAATAAAGCTCCATCTTCTCTCCTCTTGCCTGAAAATGCTCATTGAGCTGATTACAGACCAGTTGGGAATCTACTCGGATCTCTACCTTTTCTGCTCGTAGTGCGTGTGCAAGCTTAAGCCCAGTAATGAAGGTTTCGTACTCTGTCTGGTTATTCGTAAGCTGAAACTCAAACTTCACTGCATAAAATACCTCGACTCCCTCTGCGCTCCGTATCACCACCCATGTTTCTGATCCTTGTTCACTGCGTGATCCATCCACCATTATCAACCACACCCCTCTGGTTTTTCTTGTTCAACTGGTTGCTCTTCGTGAACCCCTTCACCTGGCTCCGTACAGTCCAACACAAAATTAGCCAAGGCTTGGGCTTGGACCGCTCCTCGAGGTCGGTAAGTTAAGTCAAACTCGCTCAGCTGCACAAACCATTTCACTAACCGACCAGATGCATATGATTTTAGGAGCGTTTGCAGAAGAGGTTGATCAGTCATCACAACTATCGGGTGCGCCTGGAAGTATGGTATGAGTTTACGTGTTGTTGTTACTAAAGCCAACGCCTATTTCTCCAACACGGGATATATGGTTTTCGCGTCCACCAAAGCCTTGCTAGTGTAGTACACTGGGTGTTGCTTTCCTTCATCTTTTCTGACTAACACCGAACTGGTAGCCCACTTGGAGACAGCCAGGTATAAGTAAAACTCATCACCCTCTCTCGAAGTTGATAACAATGGGGCATTGGTAAGATACTCCTTCAGCTGTCCAAATGCCTCATCGCATTCTGTTGTCCACTCCATTTTCCTTCCCTTCTTCATAATTTGGAAGAAAATGTGACATTTATCCGTAACCCTCAAAATGAACCTGTTTAATACTGCCAATTTTCCTGTAAGACTCTGCACCTCCTTGATTGTTCGGGGGGACTTCATTTTTATCACTGCCCGTATTTCTCTGGGTTGGCCTCTATTCCTCGGTGGCTCACCAGGAACCCTAAGAATTTACTCGAGCTAATACCAAATGCACATTTCTCGGGATTCAATTTCATTCAGTATTTCCTCAGCAAGTCAAAAGTTTCTTCCAAATGCCGTACATGATCTGCCGAGTTCTTAGACTTCGTAATCATATCATCCACGTACACCTCCATGGTGTGTCCAATCAATGGTTTAAAATCATATTCACCAACTTCTGATAGGTTGCCCCTGCGTTTTTTTAAGCCAAATGACATTACCCTGTAACAAAACAAACCCATGTTAGTTATAAACGTGGTACTCTCCTCATCTTGTTTATCCATGGGTATCTGGTTGTATCTAGAAAAAGCATCCATAAAGTTGAGCAGGCTATCGCCCGCGGTTGAGTCAACCAACTGATCTATTTTAGGTAGGGGGAAGCCGTCCTTTGGGCATGCTTTGTTGAGATTTGTGAAGTCTACACACATTCTCCACTTTCCATTTGCTTTCTTTACCAACACCACGTTGGAAATCCATTTTGGATATCTGGCTTCCCTAATGAATCCTGCTCGTAACAATTTTTCCACTTCTGCATTTATGGCCTCGTACCTCTCTTGGTTAAAGCATCTCCTTTTCTTCCTCACTGACCTTTCACCTTTTTTTATTGCCAACTTATGACAGGCAACCCCAGGATCAATTCCCGGCATGTCTTCATGCGACCAGACAAATATGTCTACATGAGACTGTAAGCATTTCACCCGCTCGCCTCGCCCAAGTTGGACCCGACTTTTACTGTTCTGCTCGGATCATCTTGGTTTACCACCACTTCTTCCAAAGTCTCAGTTGGCTTCTATCGACCCTTCCTGGAATCTCATCGGCTATCAAGCGTGGTAACTTATAATGTTTCCTTGGCGGCTGTAGCATAACAACTTCTCGCCATCTTTTGGTCACCTTTCACCACGCCTACAACCCCGTTCACTCTATTCTTCAATGCCAGGTAATGCGTGGATATGACACATTGGCTTACCCTCATGAAAGGTCGCCCAAATATTATTTGGTAAGGGCTTTTTTCTTCCACCACTACAAAGTCCAGCATCATTATCTTTTCAAATGGTTTCGAGCCTACAGTAACCGGCAGCTCAACAATTCCTGGGGGTTCAGCCGTCCTCCTCAGAATCCTTTCAAAGATGTGTTCGTGCGTTCCAACTTCAAATATGCAATTCTCATTTCATCTAAGGTCGATTTAAAGAGTATATTGACCGAACTGCCTGTGTATACCAGTATCCTTTGGAATCCTTTACCCGCCACGGTTGCCTTGATAACCAATGCATCATCGTGAGGGTATAAGACACCTTCATCATCTGTCCACATAATGGGAACTTGTCTAACCTTCGCCTTCTTGGTTGCTGGCAAATTGAAAAATACATCTCTGCTGGTCAGAGCATATCTCCCATAATTCTTTCTTGCCTTATTCGAATCACCCGCCAATGTTGGCCCTCCTACTATCACTCGGATGATTGGTTGTTCACGCTCCAGATTCCTTTCAGTTCCTTCCCCCAACGTATACTGTGACTCGTTTCAGTTTCTACATACTCATCCAGATATCAATTTCTCACCAGATCCTCCACTTGATTTTTTAAATCGCGGCATTGGTTGATAGTGTGCCCATGGGTATCGTGAAACTTGCAAGACCTACCCTTATCCCGTTTGTGAGCAGGTTTGGTTACAGGGGCATGGGGTACAAGAGACCTCGCCCATCAATCCTTTCGTATAACTCTTCCATGAAAATCTTCAATAGAGTGTACTGCTTGTATGCCAGGCCTTGGTCAATCAATTGGACTGCTCGGCTGTCATGAAATTCTTATCGGTTGGCATCAGGGGTGGTTGGTTTGGTCGGCTCAATCTTGGGTTAACTACATTCAACGCCCTAGGAGTGTTGTGATAAGGATGGGCAACCATTTGCCGGAATTCCCGTTGCCGCTCCGGAAATGGGGGCGTTGATGCTGAGCTCGGCTATGTTGGAACTGCTGTGGTCTTTGAGCTATCAGGTAAGGGCGAGACCGAGCTGATGCTCCTCCCATTACTGAAAATTCCTCAGCTTGCTTTCTCGACCCGCTCCCATTCGGTGCTCTCTTCTCATTTCGCCTCATCTCTTCAACTGCTGACTCTTTATCTTCGCTACTTTCTCCTCTTCAATATCTATATCCATTTTTCGCCTGTTCATATCCCGCTGAATATCTGAATTATGAGATTTCTCAAGTTGTACCACAATCGGCATATCCTCACCCATTCTTTCAACCCTTTCAATGCTTAAAGATGGTTGAAGGCCCCCAAATCAAGTACGGCCCGATAATACCTCTTCACAAAATCCCGAAGAGATTCGTGCTCCTCTTGTTTCATCCCCATTAACTCCATCATATCATCCTCTGGGGCTACTGCTCTGCGAAATTGCTCGGCCAACTCCTGGCATATCTGCTCGTAGTCCTTTATACTTCCACGTGGCAATTTATGGTACCATTCTCAGGCTCGTCCTTCCAATGTCAATGGGAACACCCTACACCTCTGAGCTAGTGCTAACCCTTGCACACCCGTCATGTCATTGAAACGTTCGATATGCACCAGCAGATCACTTCTCCCGGATTATTTTAGGTCGGGAAAGTGGAAATCTCTTGGGATCACTAATCCCATGATTTCGGCTGATAGTGGGGACTCATCATCCAACATTATCCTCCAGCTCGATGGCTTTCTCTTGCCCTGCATCTCATCCATCACCTCCGCCAACCGTCGCACCTCTCCCTTCAATTCCAAAGCCCGATCAAGATCGTGTGCAGCTACCTAGTCACGCTCCTGCTCAACATTATGCAGCCGCTGTCTGAGCTCGCTTTCCTCAGCATTTGCTCCTCGACTGTCAATTCCCAGGACCCGCCCAGAGTGAGATTGGTCTCTCCCTTCATCCATATGCTCTCTTGGGATCCGAACTGCACTCCTATGGGGATGTACGCCATAGGGTCGCTCCCCCAACAGAGGAATTTCCTTGTTTCTACACCTCTGATGGCTGGGCTCTGCAATAGCTTCATTTCTCACCGCAGTGGTCTCATAATCCCTTCTCCGCTCATCCTTCAGCTCATGCAATATAGCCGTGAGAGTCCCCATTTACTTCTCCATCTGCTCCATTCGCTCTTGCATCATTCTCTCTCTAGCCTCATTCACTATCTCTCGGAGAGTGATTGTCTCACCGGTTTCATTGTCGCCCCCTAGGGCATCATTCCTTGTCACATCCATCACTGATTGTTCACTGCTCCTCTAATTATTACTATCTTGGTGGTAGCTTTTTATCCAACTCCCCACAGACGGTGTCAAAATGTTGATGCTGAAATCTGGTCGCCTTTTGCCCGACCAGATCGTACCACCAACATTTGTGTTAACAATGAAGAAGAGGTTGCACTCCACTAGCTTTAGTAGTTGCCTGAGCTCCTAGGATCCAAATCACTCTTCCTCTTCTTTCCAAGCCTGCGTTCATAGAAACAAATCAGAGACGCCGGTGGTTTTTCTGGCGTAAACCCTCCGATGCTTAAGTTAGTACAAGGTGTTTACGGGAAAACTATATGATTTAAGTTGTGCAGATTCACTGCAATATTCTTAAAACAAAATGTATCAAGGATTCGTATGTAAAAATGTCTGGTATTAATTTGGCAGAGTTTCCATTTTTTTCTCAAATTTTGTCTCCATTTTTTCATCGATTTCTCAACCTTTTATAGGCTGTCATCCCACTCTCTCAGAGAATTTTTCATGCCCTTCAAATTCAGGGGATCAAGGACCTTGATGGGTCTTCCACAACCGAACGTGGGTAAAAGTGGGGCATCGTGTTCTCCCCAACGGTTTGGAGCATGGCGAAATTGTCGTGCGTTCGTGAGATCGTGTCCTCTCTCTGAGTGAAAGGTATATGGTCGGTATGGACTTCTGGTCGGTGTCCGTTTTTGGTCGGCTCATGTTCTATAACAGATGTGCTACCAGGAACCGGCTCGTAACATTCAACCGAGGAGATTCGTTCCCTGGTACGGAATGGGGAAATGCCTGTCTTGTATTTTTTATTACTCAACAAGTTTTATACTTATATACAATGCTATGTATATTGTTATTTATATTATAAAAATTTGAAATTATCTTTATTAATCAGGAAATAAAATTATGATGTTTAAAGAGATTATTATTAACTTGAGATAACAAAATAAAAGAATAAAATTAATGATATAAAATATTGATGTTAATTATGAGTTATTATATACAAACAATAAAAAAATTTATATATACATATTTATAAATATGTAATTTTATTTAACATTATGTTTAATTAAGTCATTTATATTTTTATAGTAGTTTAATAGTAAGATCTACCAAACTCATATTATTGCTTTGAAAACTCACAATACTTTTAAAAATAAATTTTAAAAATTAACAACAATTATTTTAAAAATTACAGAATTATCGTACTTGCTCTTGGAATAATGTCTTATGGTAGTTATTAAATTGGACTTTATCATATTTAAAAATAAAGCTAATTATTTTTCATGTTTTATTTACATGTGTTTATTGTATATGTTGTAATTATATGAAAATTAATTATATATAAAATATACATACAATAATCATAAAAAATAAAGATGTCTTTATGATGCTGTATGCGGTTTTACAACATTAATGGTGGGATTAGTATGTCTAAATCTCAATCGTTTATTTAAAATAATAGATAATTAAATAATTAATTACAAGATAGCAGGTAACTTACAGATTGCTGGTAAATATTTGTTTTTTAATTTTAAATTAACATAAATTTGGAAAAAAAAGTCACCCACACTCCACCCTTAGTTTCATAAATAGTAACACATACCCCTTATTTTCATAAATGACTATTATGCATTTTAGTTAAAAACAACCTAAATAAATATAAATATACTAATAGGATAAAAATAATAAATAAATATCATATGATACAAATAAAATATTACAATAAGTATAATTAACAAAATGACGTGTATAACCGAAATTTTTTAATATTAAGTTATTATTAGTCTATCCTGGCGGATGTACTAAAATCTATTAATCCAAAAATTGACTTTAAGATTGATATTAATATAGACATTAGAAAAGATATTGTAAATAAAATAATATAAAATTTATAAATTATTGTGAATATTAGGTATAATTATTTCAATATTCTATATCATACATTGCACTTAAGATGTTAATTTTGTTGAAGTGTTATGTTATTAAAAATTAAACTTCGCATTTATAATGTACTACAACTTTAATGTAAAGACATTTTTGAGTAGTCAATTGTAGTAAATACTATTATAGAAAGATAGTTGGTAACATGTAATAAAATGGTATGGAAATAGTTAGTAGAGATGATTTTTCTTGTACTTACTAAAACATATGAACTAACATATATACAAACACACATATAGATTGAGTCCTCCTGTCTACCCCTATTTATAAATAGAACATAAATTAAAGTCGTTATTATCGCAATATATTATGAATTGATATATCAAATATAAATATTAGCAAAAATTATAATTTGTAGACTAGTGAAGTAAACTATATTTTATGGGCATTTGATACATTAATCTAAGGTCAAATGAGATATATCACATGCTACTTCATGTAGTAGTACAATTTTTACACTTCCATATAGTTTTGTAAGCTAGTAAGCTAATGAAATGTTGGGTTTATGTGCTTTTTAAAGCATGTATGAATTTACTAAAGTAGTTTGACTATATTGAACTTGATCACATATGAGATTTAATTAACTTTGAAATGATTGTCAAACTTATTAAATCTGATAGGTATTGATTTTATTACAATCTTAATCTTGAGTTAATTATAGTTTCATGTTTGTGATTGTCATGTCATTTGAGTTACCAATATGCACGACATACATTTATAGTCTTGATTACCCGGTATCTTGGTAGAAACAATTATGAGCAGTGAGATTATAAATTAACAATATAGAATTTATATAACATATTTTTTGGCGGGTTTTTGGTACTTGATCATAGAATTCTCTGGTCAGAGTTTATCAACATAATCAGTATATTGAAAATGATCATTAGAGAAAACCAGTAAATGTCAAGGAACAATATAACTTAAATTGATTGGACAATTAAGATATCAATTTAAATAACGATGTGGTACAAAGGATTGTTCAGTAAAGAAATCAATATGGTATCAGTCGAATTATTATTCGAGAACACTGTCCTAGATGGCAAACAATTATGGAGTCAGTTCGAATCTTTTAGTGGAGTAGATTTGGAATTAAATAATTGTGCTAGTTTAATTACATGTCTAATTATTGTAACCACTATTGTATGTATCCATATAATCCTTGGGTTAGCTCATTTAATTGATTGCACAACTACTGGATTGATAAGTAAGATAACTAGCAATTTGGGTTAAAACCTTAAATATATTATTTGGTGAGAGGCTCCATTTAATATAATTGTGTATAAGGAGCCTTGTATTATTTTACTAGACCGTCTCCTATAACAAGAAGAACTCTACTTTTGGCTTTAATATTATATTTTAATTTAAATCAAAATTTTTTATTTAATAGAATTAAAAAGAGATAAATAAGTAGTCTAGGGTTTTCATCAATAGATATAAAGAGGGCTTGTTCTTTTACCCAAAAAAGAAGATGAGCCACATACAGAACGTAGAAAGAAATTTTTTCTCTCTAGCTTTGAGAAAAAAAAAAGTTTTCTACTGTTAGTTGCTTATAGTAGTGATAAAGACACCTACACATCAAGTGCAAATCAAACTTGAGTCATAACTTGAAAGACCATTGATGATAAATTGTGATGTAATACAATTGTTGGTGACATATCATGATCCGATAAGATTGGTGGTGACAGATTGTGACTTGGAGCCTAAATTACTTCTATGAAAAAGCAAATATATGATTTCTAGATTATAGTAATTCTATGTGTTGTATAAGAATTGCGATCTAAATATTTTCGTTGTAAAAAAAAAATTTAACTAACAATTGGTATCAGAGTGATCTCATATTAATAGATAGAGTTACTGTATGAAATCAATCTCTTGTGTTATGTGTATAAGATCAGTGGCACTAATTTTAAATATTATTTCATTATGTGAATGAATATATTTGTTAAGCATGTTAATGGTTGTCTCAAGTCATGGTTATAAATTTCCTTATATTAATTTTATGGATTTGTCACAAGAGTGGTGGTTATTTTAATGGTAAGAAATTTCCTTGATTCCTCATGTTCCATTTATTTTAATGGGAAGAGTATGCAACAACTCACTGGTGAAGATGTAATACGAAGTCAATTTGTGACACTTATAGATGCTGAGAATTTTTATAGTAAATACTCGAAAGTTATGGGCTTTAACATTCGCAAGAATGATATACAATATGATAATGATGGTGAAACCTATGTAAGACGTTGGGTCTGTAAAAGGGAAGGTGAGCGTGCTAAAAAGTATATTAAAAGGAAAGATAGAATTCGCGAATTGAGGGTTACTATGAGAGTCAAGCATCCAGTTGCTTTCAGAGTGAGGATGAATAAGAAGCTTGGTACTTGGTTTGTTATTCCTGAACACTTACATGAGTTGGTAAAGGATTAAGAGGTTACGTTCCTTCAATCCATCAATTAGTTAAAGATTGTGACATGGCTTAAGCTACTTCAATGAGAACTGTTATTGTTAAAACTAGTCAAATTATGCACTTTTTAGTCAATCAAGCGAGGGGCTATGACAATATGGGTCTTACATTAAAGGATTTGTATAACTTATTAGATATTGAAAGTTGATCTATAATACTTGAAATAGATTCAGAATTTGCACTTGCATGCTTTACATTAGAGGATTTATATAACTTATTAGATGTTGAAAGTCGATTTATAATACTTGAAACAGATTCAGAATTTGCACTTGCATACTTAAAAGGAAAAGTTGATATGGATCTAAATTTCTTCTATAAATACACTGTAGACAAGGAAAATAGATTTGCAAATTTATTATAGGCTAATTCTATTGCTCATTTAAATTATCGACACTTCAGGGACATGTTAGCTTTCGATAATACGTACAAGACAAATGAGTACCTTAAGCCATTAGTCATGTTAGTAAGAGTTAATAATCATTATACGACATGTTTTTTGGGATGTGCATTGCTTGTCGATGAGATAATTTATACATATACATGGGTATTGGAAACCTTGTTGTACGCTATGATAATAAAAAGCCTATTTCTGTGGTGACTGATGGAGATTAAGCAATGAGGAAGGCGATTAAAAAGCTCATTCTTGAAGCTTAACATTATTTGTGTGTTTGCCATCTACAAAGGAATGCACAATCTAATGTATGTGATAAACCTAATTTCACAAAAGTATTTATGAAGTTTATTTTTGAATTTCTTACACCTACAGAGTTTGATAAATAATGGTAGAATATGGTGGAGGTAGAAGGTTTCCAAAATAATGATTGGGTTAACAAAATTCATGTAAAACAAGATAGATGGGTGGAACCATTCTTAAGGGTTCATTTTTTTGCTAACATGCGTAATACACAATGGTGTGAGGGAATGAATGCATATATGAATAGATTTCTTCAATAGAAGTTAAAGTTGTGAGAATTTGTTTCATAAGTTGAGTTGATCGAGCCTTGTCACACACAAGATACAAAGAATTGCATCATGCATTTAAAATAAAGCATTTAGTTCTTTGATCAATATCCATCTTAAAAGCTTTAAGAAGCATGCCGAGAGCATTTGCACTCAAAATTTAATTTTCATGGTTCATGATGAGATTCACAAGGAAACTTATTTCATGGTATCAACCTGTATGCCAATTGACTAAATTCGAACAAGCAGATAAGAGATGGATTGTGGTGTACCACCCAAAGGATCAAAATCTTGAGTGTAAATGCATGGAGTTTCAATCATCCGATATTCTATGTTGTCATTTATTTTGTGTGATGAAATCTTTACATCTTTATGAGATACCTGATTTATTGTTAATAGAAGATGGAGTCAAAATGCAAAAGTAGTTGAATGTCCATCGAAGTCCTTGGATGATCAATCTAAGGATATTCTTAAAATGATTAGATATAAGTCACTGAGTATTGAGTTCAATGAGATTTATTGTTATGCCTCGACGATAGATGCTGGATACTTGAAATTAAAGGGTTATATCACTCAATTCAAGTCTGAGATGACAGAGTTAAGTGGAACTTTTAAAGAGAAAAGAGGTAGATAGTTCACTGAAAAGAGAAATGCAATTATCATAAAAGATCCATTAACTGTGAGACCAAAGGTGCTCCTAGTGCAAAGGTTAATAAAGGTGTGAACTTGCAAAAATGTGGATGCTGCAAATTACATGGTCACAATAGATGCAAATGTCCAATACTGAATAAAGTACTTTTATATTAGCATAATTCTTACAAATGTTGAATATTTTAGTTGTTATTGGAACAATATTAAGTAGTGAGTAACAATATGTCACTTAGTCATTATAATACTTTCTCTATATCAATTATACACTCATATTAACAGTAGATTAAAACAAATAAGAACATTAAAATGCAAACATACCAAATACAATCATATTTAAATACTTACACCCTTTCATCTAGTTGTTCATGAAAAATATGTTGTAAAATATACCATTCTTCCTCTGAAAAAAAAAGCTCTATGTTCAAATAAACCAAACTCTTTGTCACGACGGCTTTTCTTTTTGGTAAAATTTTTGTAAGGAGATTTTTTATAACGACTGGGCTTTTGGGGATGCATCTTTTTACTCTCAATTGTATTTAGTTCGATCGATGATACCAAATACAAAAATCAACCCCATCCATGGCTTTATCTTACATATATAAGAATATGAATTTTATTATTATTTTTTGTTTAATGAATGTACTAGTATATATAATGTTTGAAGAAAAAATGTAGAATAATAGTTTATTATCATACCTTTTCAACAACATTATGGAAGATTTGGTTTTGTTTCAGTTTTTTACATGTGAAAAAGTTTTTCAATGATAAATTTCATCATATACATCTTTAACCTTTTCTTTAAACTATCTTCACTGCAAACTCATCTCCCTTCTCTATGAAATTTTGACCGTTTGATTCAATCTTACTAATTTGAACATCTTTATTACAAGAGGTCATCTTGTCCTTCCATTATGTTCAAGTATTTTAACTACAATATATATAAGGAAAAGGTATTGGCTACAAAAGTGATAGGTATAAAAATTGAGAAAATTAGCTTATGAAAGTGTATCAAGCAGCTTAACTCAAGTATAAGGTGCTAAGAAGATGAAGGTCTAAGGTTATTGCTCGTTGAGTCTATGGAAAAGAAAAGAATGGACCTTAGTTAAAAAATTATATTTTAAAGACACTTAAATTAAAACAAATAAAATTATCATTTGACAACTGCGATAGAGCTTTACCATGTTTAGATGAATAGTGTTTACACGTTGGTGAGATATCCATAGATAAAATTTTGATTTCATGTAGATTATTCATAATTTTCTTCGTTACTGTTAATTACTATTTAACCTTAACACCAAGGAGAGAGTGTTTCAATTAAAAGACACCAAAAATCCGCAACATAGCATGTAAAAATTTAACATCTTAAGCTAGGTCTAGTTGTTGATGGATTCAATTTGTTTTCTAATGTGAGCAATGCATTTAGTTGTTGGTCTGTAATACTTGTCAGTACAATTTACCTCTTTGGTTATTCATGAGAAGAGAAAATATCATGCTGAATTTACTAATTTCGAGGCCTAATTAGTTGAGTAATGACATTGACGTGTATTTACAACCCTTAATAGATGACCTTAAAGAATTATGGGAAACTGGAGTGAATGTTTTTATGCATTTGCTAAAGAGTCTTTTAATTTGAAAGCAATTTTGATGTAGATGATAAATGATTTTCTAGCTTTTGAAAATCTTTCTGGATGTAAAACTAAGGGTAAACAAGCATGTCTAATATGTGCAGTGAACTTCTTCAAAATGGTTGGCATTTAGTAGAAAATTTGCATATAAAGGTCACAAATGTTTTCTGTCACATTTTATTCTTTCCACAATAAAAACAAAACATGGTTTGAAGGAAAAGAGGAGCATGGAATATGTCTGAGGATTAAGGTTGGCAAGAAACTTTTCAAAGATTTGAAGGATTTTGAAAATGATTAGGGAAAGTGAACAAAAAACGAAAGAAGTGTGATGAAAATTCTAAAATTTCTGGAATTTAGAACAAATGATGATTGATTTACCATATTGGAAGGTACAAAGCACTGAATATATATATATATATTAACACTTCTTCCTCAGTGAAGCCCATACAGAACCTCATTGCCTGTCATATTCCTACTGGGATTACCAACAGGTCTGGTTTAACACATTTTTTATACAAAACCCAAAAAGAACCCATTCTTGGTTATTTTTCTCCAATTTAAAAATAACCGTCCAAAGTCTTCCAAATTGGTTCCAACAGTGGTGGAATTATTTCGGCCCATGCCCTGAAATTCTCACCCAAAATGCCATCCAGTGCCTAAATCTTTTTAAAACCCACTATGTACCTACAGAGTCTGAGAAATGATTTCCTCCTTTTCTCTACTTCTGTACAAACTTCTTTCTCCCTTGGGTTTGAATGTGGAACTTTCGATACCATCCATAAGATGCCCAATTAATTCTACAAAGAACCTTTAAAGTCAAATGGTTGTCAAAATTTAATGAACAATCAAAATTGGATGCTCAGATTCAATGATTCTTCCACTACCGGAAAGGTTCCATTCAGTAATTTTCTTTCTGACAATAATGGGATTTGATTCTTTAAAAGGATAGTTAATGTTGTTATCTGAAGCATACATCTCAAACCAATCAAAAAACAATATATGAACTTTATGCAGATTTACACATTTATAATAACTTTGTTGAATTTCTTTTCTCTGGTTTAAGAAATGTTTAAAAAACCAAAGTCTTTTCTCTTTATTAGATTCAGAATAAAAATCATTATGAAGAAGAGTTTGATCTAATTTATCTGTTCTAAGTCAGATCTGGTTCCAAAGGCAGATTAAGTTCTACATCGTTCTGGGAACAACGCCACGTACCAATTAAAAATTGACTATTAAAATCAAATCTTTAATTTTGTTATTTCTTGAACAACTCACACACTTTCTACGATCTCGGTCCATATTGGTATCAGAGCCAAGGGAAAGTAGGTGTAATATTCGGTAAAACATCTGTGTTGTTTATTTCTTTTATTAAAAGTCTGTGTGTTTGCTGAATTTTTTACTGGTAGTAAGTCCCGTATTAGGATAAGGATTTCCGCATAGGGCAGTAAAACTATACCTGTTGTTGTGCAAATTTTAATGTACTCGCAAGCGCACGAATCTATTATAGTATAGATCAATGGTGACGATTGTCGATCCCACGAGGAGGTGGATTTTAATTGTGTGTAGAATTAATTTTGTAAATGGGTGATTGAATTTCTGGTGAAATTGATTTGGAATATTCTAAAACTTAAATTAAAATGGCGAGAATAAATTGAAGATAGATCTATTGAAATGAAGCACTTGGGTATCCGGATCCGTATCAACATGCATCATGGGCTATATAATCCTTATTAATGCCAATTAAATCAAGAGGGGGGAATCCACACCTCATGAACCACGCTCTAATCAATATGGTGTTAAGGGCTTATCATGCCAAATAATAATAACCTTGTACTAGGGGGCCAGTGAAACCAAGGCAGTACTAGACAAGATTAATATTATTTGTCGACGAGAAGTCAAAACATCCACAAAAACTAGAGGGGAAGAGAAAATAAATTTACCAAATAAAGCTCATGACACATGTTGAGACTTCACCTTCAACCCAAGCTTGAAAGAAAATTAGCCACTCATAATTGAACTAGGGGCAAAATGGAAATTTATTAAAATACGTAGAAAATAAAAGATGGAGAAGGAATTACAAAAAATGGATCCCAAAAATAGATTCAGAGCTCTTAAATTAAGGGGGGGGAAGCCCCCTTTTTATAGATACATGGAGTAAATCATGGCCATCGGATTAAAAACAGTTTGGACGCTCAGGATTGCGCCACGTCATCAGTCAACAGTACGCGGTTTGACCACGCGGATGAACAGTAACATGGTTTGACCCGGGTGAACAGTGATGCGGTTTGGTTGAAAATAATCCTATGTGATGCATGTACCGTACGCGAGATTTTTCGTCCACTGATATGCTGCTACGTCACCATCAACAGTACATAAGAATTTTAGCCCAACAGGATCGTGACACCTCATCAGTCAATGCCACATCATTGGTCAATGCCACGTCATCGATCCGTCTATGTGAACAGTGTCATGAACAGTAACATAGACAGTACCGTACACGTGAATAGTACCGTACATGTGAATAGTGTCATTTTTCCTTTTATGCTCCTCTTAAGGTTTTCGACCGTCCTGAGTTCAAAAGTGATGTCCGTTTTGCCGTCTGATCTCTCGTTTATTGTGAAATGACTATGATGTCCCTAAAATACATAAAATGCTTAATTAAAATAAAACACACGGAATTAAATCAAAAGAATGTTAAATACATAAAAGTAACGGTGTTAGTAAAGGTTGTAGTGTAAAATGATGATTTTCTCCTTTATAAATATACATTTTCTAACACTCAACACACCCCCCAACCAGCATATTGCTAGTCCCTAGCAAATAAAGCGAAAACAAAATTCAAATCCAAAATGAATTTTTTTTTTTAATAGAAACACTCGTGTTTATTTAATCAGATTAATGATAGCAATCAAATAAAAGTATAAGCATTATCTCCAGTCTAAAGAAAAATCACACCCACATCAACCATCCACATGAATCAGCCCAGTAGACTTTGATATAGCTACTTTCAAGAATGACATGTCAAACCCCAAAATCTCACTGGAAGTAGTGACACTCTCACAAAGAAATTAAACCCAATAAAAATAGTCACTCCAATGAATGGTAATTGAGAGAAAATAATAAAGAAGTGATATCACATGCTCTCACCAAGATGAAAGAAATATGCCCTCAGCTTAGAAATAATACGATCTCAAGTCAAACAAAAATGCTAGTCAACCCATTTTATTTATCTCTTTTTCTTTTATTATTATGCACCACTACATCTTTTTAGCCCATATAACTAGCTTCTACTTCAAACTATAGTTCCCTAAAATCAAGAAGGACTTTTATTAGGACGTAACGTAGGCTAGGAACATGGCTAACACAGAAGGGAAATAAGGAAAACAAAGTGTATGTTTTGAGAAAAATGCAGAGATTTTTTTTTTTTTTTAAGTTGCAAGGTGTATTTCACCTGTTGTTGTTATTTTTATTCTTTTGAAACAACAACTTTTGTGTTGTTGTTTTTTTTTTTTGGCATAACTTCACTGTACAAAATAATTATTTACATTTTCTCAAACATAAATAGGTGATGGAACTTATAAGACATCGGGTAATACTCCAAATCGGAGTGGGTCAAGATGATAAGTTGACAAAGAAAAGCAGAGATTTTTTTTTTTTTAAAGGCTCAAAAGGGGTAACTATGGATATTTAATAAAAGGGATGGCTAGAAAGGCTCAAACGAATCAAAGATGGCATTTCCATCGTCTTTTAGGGCTCTAAATAACCTTCCATATCTACTAGTTAGATGAGCCTCTAAATGTAGCAACACACATTTTTTTTTCTTTTTTTTTTTCTTTTTTTTTTAATTTTACCATTTTTTTTAAGGGTTAACTCAAAAGAAATCTAGAGATCGTGTATAAAATAATAAACTGCTAAGCTGTATAGAGAATGGGCAAAAGGGTTACTCTCCAAGAAAATGATAGGCTCAGCAACTCACTTGGCACTTATTTATGACATGTTCATTCCTTCAAGCAACTTATATTTGTCTCCGACATCAACATGTAAAGTAGCAAACATAGCGTAACATCACTTAAGACCAAAGATAATACAAATACTAAAATTTGAAATTAATCATGTCATCCAATGTTAAAACAAATCACACAATTTTTTTTTTTTTAACAACATTCTACCCCCCAACCTATTCTAAACATGAAAGGAAAATATGCATGCAGAAATGTGAAAATGATGCATAAAAACTAATTAGAAAAGTTACACTTAAAATGATAGAAAACGAAATGGTTTTTTTTTTTTTTTAACTTAGAGGATGCGTTTCTAGAGGCACTACACTCCATATTTAGCCATCTTCGACTCAAAAATTTGAAAATATATATTTATAAAGGAGAAAGAGGAAGAAAACGATTTTTTTTTTTTTAACGATGAAGATGCGTTTCTAGAGTAACTACACTCCATATTCAGCCATCTTCAACACAAAACGTTAGCAACAGTTAGTTTCTACAACAAAAAAATCAGTAAAAACTTAACCAAGATTCCACAATTGTCGACTATTCTCTCCCCCCAACCAGAACGAAACATTGTCCTCAATGTTTTAAAGGAAAGAAGTAGAGTTTAGAAGATATCACCTGGGTAGTGCAACATGGAAGAAAATATTTACAGGCGGAGAGTTAAATCTAATTTGTACTTCTTACTGCGGCTACTGTTACCATCATTATTTGGTCGTTCCAACACAAAAGTCCAGGGGTCTGGCTTCGGTTTATAAGCTTGTAACATATCAAGTAGCTCATTAGCAGTGTGAGCACAAATAAAGAGTTTTTTCGCATTAGAAGGAATGAAATAATTTTTTATTGCATGGTTAAGAAATGCGATAAAGCCATCATAAAAGTTATTGACATTTAACAAACCGATGGGTTTCTGGTGGATGTGCAGATGGGCCCAAGATGCTAGTGTCATAAGTGCCTCTAGTGTTGCAAGATCTCCTGGAAGGAAAATAAAAGCATCAGCATGATTAAGCATTTCAGTTATTCTTTCTTGCATACCTAAGACGACTAACTCTTCTCCAGTTGATGAGTCAGACGAACTGCCCAATGGTTTTAGGACTCTTGGGATGATGCCTAACACTTGACTTCCTCTGATAAAAGCTGCTTCTGAGACCATTTTTGATAACCCTCGGTTACCTCCTCCATACACCAAGTGTAATTTTCTCGCTGTTATGCTTCGACCAAGATCTATGGCTGCCTCCATGAACTCTTTATGTTTGCCATAGGTAAATCCAGAAAGCACACAAATGTTCTTGAATTGTCTATTGGGAGTAGCTGCCATTGTGATACTTCTCAAAAACAATTTGTGAGTGCTTGACAAAAATTAAATCACATTTAGGAATCTTGGTGACAGTGGATCACAGCTGTGAATGAGGTAACATGTCAGTGTCAAATAACGCGTAAAGCACGTGGCTCGCGAGTAAAAAAAAAACAGTAAAAAGGAAAAAGCAAACAGTAATAAAATTATTAAAGACAATAATGCAAACGATAAAACAACAGTAAAATAAAACAACAGTAAAGTAAAAGGGTATTTACAGGTAGTTGCGACTGTGGCTCACATCTTCCTCTGGTTTTACGTCTAGAAACGGCTTGAACGCCCTTTATGGGTCGAGGATGGGCTTCCCATCCAGTTTTCTTATAAACTGGCAAACAGGGTCGTTTATAGTCAGATTCCCAAGACTATATCGTGCATGCTCTTTCTGGAATAATGGCCATAACTGGAGAATCGCTCCTTGCACATATCCACTAGGATGCGTTTCAAGAGACAAAAGGATATCATCCAATGACTCCTTATTCAAGTCATCCCTAATGAATTGAATCTTATCTTCCCTATTATCAGACACCATTCCTAAAGAACATGGGTTTTTATCGCAACTCATTCTGGCACACTTATGACAAGCAACAAAAATTCTTCGAGCTCGTCGTTTTCTTACATAATTTCCTTTACCACAACCAGGCATGTATGCAATAAATTTTGGAGGTAACTCACATTCCAATCGTACTTTAGCCTCGATTAACCAACGAATGTCAGCAGGTATGTTATTCCTCATGAGTAATCGCATGCGTTCGGACCGAGCTTTATAGATCGTAAGGAGGGCATTCTGAGGAAGTGAAGGGAATCACTTGTGAAGCTTCGCTAGAATCTCGTTTCTGTCCATACTTTCACCTCAGAATGTCAGTTATTATGGGAAACTGAAGTAACCGACTTGATTGTCACGGAGTACCGTTATCCGCCACTTCACCGAGGGAATAAACTAAAGCACACAAACAGAAAAACAAATTAAAACACACAAAGAAAATTAAAATCGTCCTCTTATTGAATTTACCTCAAGCTCCAACTGGATGTCGTAAACACTTCTCTCAATGTCTCTGAGTTGGCTTTCTAAACCCTCAACATAGGCTACTAACTCTGGTGGCTGTAGAGTCAAAATGCGATGTGTTTTACAAAATTGAATCTGCCTTTTGAGATGAGTTTTGACACGTTGAAGTGGTTTAAGAATGTTCAGGAGGAACGGTCTAAGTAAGGTACTCATGATTAAAAATGATAAGAGAAAACTTAATAGTTAAACAAACACACTTATGCAAAAATAATTTCAATTAGCAAAAGAATAATAAAAAGAAAGAAAGAAAAATCAAATCAACAAAAAGAAGAATAAAAATCAATTCAAATCTGGTGGGTCACTCAAATTTATTTCAGTGTCTTCTCCATGTGGTTGGTATTCTAGATATGGCTTTAATCTTTGACCATTAACTTTAAACGTGACACCGTTCTTTGGGTCCTTAATTTCAATTGCCCCATGTGGAAAAATAGTATGAACAATAAAGGGAACAGACCATCGAGAGCGTAACTTACCTGGGAATAGGTGCAAGCGAGAATTGAATAAAAGCACTTTCTGACCTGGAGTGAACGATTTTCTCATAATTTGCTTGTCATGGAAGACTTTCATCCGTTGCTTGTAAATCTTGGCATTTTCTTATGCGTCATTGCGAATTTCTTCAAGTTCTGCCAGTTGTAATCTTCTTTCTGAGCTGGCTTGCTGCATGTCAAAGTTGAAATTCTTGATGGGCCAATATGCACGATGCTCAAGTTCCACAGGTAGGTGGCAAGCTTTTCCATACACTAGCCTGTAGGGTGACATCCTAATCGGGGTCTTGAAAGTCGTTCTATATGCCCATAATGCATCATCAAGTCTTAATGACCAATCTTTTCTGTCTGGTCTCACCGTCTTTTCTAATATGTGCTTTATTTCTCGATTGGAGATCTCAACTTGGCCACTGGTTTGCGGATGATACGGGGTTGCCACTTTGTGTGTGATTGAATACTTTGTCAAAAGAGCTTTCAATGCTTTGTTACAAAAGTGGGCACCACCATCACTGATTATTGCTCGAGGGAATCCAAAGCGCGAAACAATGTTGTTTTTTAAAAATCCTATCACCACCTTGTGATCATTGGTTCTACATGGAATTGCTTCTACTCATTTTGAGACGTAGTCAACACCAACCAATATGTATTGATGGCCAAAAGAAGGGGGAAATGGTCTCATAAAGTCGATACCCCATACATCAAAAATCTCAACCACTAAAATTGGATTTAGTAGCATCATATTCCTTCGTGTAATGCTCCCCATTCGTTGACACCTATCACATGAAAAACAGAAAGTGTAAGCGTCTCGAAATATAGTTGGCCAATAGAAACCACATTGTAAAAATTTTTTAGTTGTTTTCTTAGCACTGAAATGGCCTCCACACGCTTGTTCATGGCAGAATGAAAGGATATTTTGAATTTCACTTTCTGGGACACATCGCCTAACAATTTGATCTGCACAATACTTGAACAAATACGGGTCATCCCAAAAGAAATTCTTTATTTCCGCAAAGAATTTAGCCTTGTCTTGCTTAGTCCAATGCTTTGGAAGTTTACCCGTAACAAGATAATTAACTATATCAGCATACCAAGGTAATACTTCCACATTCATTAATTGTTCATATGGAAATGACTCATTCAATGGTAATGGTTCCATAATTGTATCAAAATGGAGGCGAGAGAGATGGTCTGCCACAACATTTTCTGTGCCTTTCTTATCTTTAAATTCCAAGTCGAATTCCTGCAAAAGTAACACCCAACGAATTAGTCTAGCTTTTGCATCTTTCTTTGTGAGAAGATATTTAAGAGCAGCATGATCAGTGAACACAATTATTTTACAATCAATGAGATAAGATCAAAATTTCTCTAATGCAAACACTACTGCTAGCATTTCTTTTTCAGTAGTTGAATAGTTCAACTGTGCATCATTCAATGTCATACTGGCATAGTAAATAACATGGGGAATTCGATCAACTCTTTGTCCTAAAACTGCTCCTACTGCATAATCAGATGCATCACACATGAGCTCAAATGGTAAGCTCCAATTTGGGGGCTGAATGATGGGTGATGATGTCAACAATTGCTTTAATTTTTCAAAAGCCACAAGACATGAATCATTAAAGATAAACGGTACATCCTTAGCAAGTAGATTGCATAAGGGTCTAGAAACTTTGCTAAAATCTTTAATGAAACGTCTATAAAAAACCAGCATGCCTGAGGAAAAATCTTACTTCTCTGACTGTTTTGGGTGGAGGAAGATTAGAAATGAGATCCACCTTGGCTTTATCAACCTCAATACCTTTGCTTGAAATGATGTGACCGAGAACAATACCTTGTTTTACCATAAAATGACACTTCTCCCAATTCAAGACTAAGTTCTTCTCAATACATCTCTGCAGAACTAGTGTTAGATGATGTAAACATTGATAAAATGAATCACCAAAAACAGAAAAGTCATCCATAAAGACTTCAAGGAATCGTTCAACCATATCAGAAAAAATGCTCAACATGCATTATTGAAATGTAGCAGGTGCATTACATAATCCAAATGACATTCTCCTATATGCAAAAGTACCAAAAGGGCAAGTAAAAGTGGTTTTCTCTTTATCTTTTGGTGCTATGGGAATCTGATTATATCCTAAGTAGCCATCTAGAAAGCAATAAAATTCATGGCCTGCTAATCTATCAAGCATTTGATCAATAAATGGTAAAAGAAAATGGTCTTTACGTGTGACAGAATTCAACTTTCTATAATCAATGCATACACGCCATCCTGTAGTTACTCTAGTGGGTATCAATTCATTATCTGCATTCGTAACTACTGTGACTCCTGACTTTTTGGGGACAACTTGTACAGGACTGACCCATGAACTATCAGAAATTGGGTAAATGATACCTGCGTCTAATAGCTTAAGGACTTCTGTTCTAACAACTTCTTTCATATTAGGATTTAACCGACGTTGCATTTCCTTAGTAGATTTAGCATTTTCATCAAGGTGAATGTAATGCATGCAGTCTACTGGGTTTATACCTTTTATGTCCGTTATGGTCCATCCTAATGCTCCTTTATGCTCTTTTAAAACATCCAACAGCTTACATTTTTGTTCGTCATTTAGGGATGATGAGATGATTACCGGCAAGTACTTTCTTCTCCCAAAAATGCATATTCCAATGTGTTGGGCAATGGTTTGAGCTCGAGTTTCGGTAGTGATTCTGATGATGGGATGAGTTTCTTCTCTGATGGTGCTAGTTGTTCAACTCTTGACTTCCATTTATTAGTGTCCATGGATGGTGCTGAGTCAAGTAGGGCGTTGACCTCATCGACCGATTTGTCAATATCAAAATCAAAACCAAAGTGAGTTAAACATGTTTGTAAAGGATCATCACTAAGGTTTGAAAGAAAAGTATTATCAACTATTGTTTCTATTAAATCCACATCAACAATTCCATCATCTGCATTGTGCGGTTGTTTGGCAATGTTGAAGATGTTCAGCTCCATAGTCATGTTGCCGAAGGACAACTGCATATTTCCGGTCCTGCATTGAATATGAGCATCTGCAGTTGCCAAGAAAGGTCGGCCTAGAATAATAGGGATGTGCTTCCTTGAATCCTGTATTGGTTGAGTGTCAATTACAATGAAATCAACAGGAAAATAAAACTTATCTACCTGGATAAGCACGTCCTCTACAATACCATAAGGTATTTTCGTGGACCGGTCTGCAAGCTGTAACACCACTGGAGTTTGGTGTAATTCTCCAAGTCCAAGTTTCAAAAATACTGAGTAAGGCAACAGATTTACACTAGCTCCTAAATCCAACAAAGCATTCTCAATTGTGTGGTTCCCTATGCTACATGAGATAGTGGGGGAGCATGGGTCTTTGCATTTTAGAGGAATTTTATGTTGGAGTATAGAACTAACATTTTCTGTTAAAAATGCCTTCTTTTGAACATGCATATTTCTCTTTTTAGTACAAAGGTCTTTAAGAAACTTGGCATAAGATGGAACTTGCTTTATAGCATCAAGTAAAGGGATGTTAACACTTACCTGTTTGAAGATTTCGAGAACCTCACCTGTGGATTTTCCCTTCTTTCCTTTCGCTAACCTCTGAGGAAATAGAGCTTTCGGAACATATTCTCACGGGTTGGTTTCTTCTTTCTCCTCCGATGGTGAGTCCTCAACATTCACAGGTACAATTTGATTTTCTTTTGTCACCGGCATCTCCACTTTATTGTCGACTTCTTTTCCTTTTCGTAAGGTCATGACGGCTTTGACCTCTCCATGCTGATGTGGTGAACTGGTACTTGCTTCATGTACTCTTTTAGGATTAGGCACTGGTTGACTTGGAAACTTGCCTTTCTTAACGGTCATTGCCAAGGTCTGAACTGAAGAAGCAAGTTGTCCCACCATCTTCTCGAGGCTTGAAACTGATTGGGCTTGTGAGTTGAAGCTTGCTCTCAACTCATTTCGTAGTCCATCAATGGTGCGGTTCTGTTGCTCAATCATAGAGTGAGTAACATTCTTGAGATTCTGGAATGAATCCTCCCATGGTCTGGGTTGAGAGTAGTTCTGATTCTGATTGTATGGTCTAAATGGTAGCTGAGAGGCTTGAGGATTTTGAGGAATTGGTTGCATTGGTGGAGCTGGAGCTGCTAGTCCATTATGTTGGAATCCTTGAGACCATGAAAAATTGGGGTGGTCTCTCCATCCATGGTTATATGTGTTGGAGTATGGGTTGTAATTTGATGGTTTTTTCATTACACCTATGACATTGGCTTGATCTGAGTATGAGTCATGGTCATGTGGCTCTGTTGATTTAGCAGTTGATAACGATGCTATTTGTCGAGCATGACCTTCAACCATCTCCTTGACTTATTTGATTCCCGAAGTTGACTCGCCAATTTGAACCTCATTTACTCCCTTAATTCTTCTAGTATTCTTGAGTGATCAACTCCGTTGTTGGGAATTATCCGCTTGTCGCTGGAAGAATTTCCAAATCTCTGATGTACTTTTTGACATTAGCTCTCCTCCACTTGTTGCCATTACACATTCTTGCACATTCGGCAATAATCCCTCCAAAAAGTATTGGCATTGCTGCCATTTCTCATACCCATGATGTGGACACTTCAAGAGTAGCCCATTGAATCGCTCCCATGTTTCGAAAAATTGCTCGTCATCTCTCTGTGTAAACTCTGAGATTTCCCTGCGAATAGCATTGGTTTTATGCATTGAGAAATATTTATTCAAAAATTTAGTTACCATTTGTTCCCATGATGTAATGCTATTAGCAGGCAATGTATTAAGCCATGAACGAGCTCTATCCTTTAAAGAAAACGGGAATAGTCTAAGTTTTATATCATCATCTGAAAAATTCTTATATTTAAATGTTTGACAAATAGCATGAAAATCATTTAGATGATTATATGGGTCCTCATTTTCTAGGCCATAGAATGTTGGGAGATAATTTAGCACACTAGGTTTTAGTTCAAAGCTTCTAGCAGCTACATTTGGGTATCTTATGCATGATGTGCTCAAATTAGCTAAAGGACTGAAATAGTCCTTAAATTGCCTCTCCTGTGGTTGCAAATCCATTCCAAAATTATTTTTAATGTGCCTGTGTGTGCGAAGTATTTTTTCTAATTCAAGGTCTATAGGTTCAAGATTAGGTAATAATGACCTACGACCATGCATGCAATGAACAAAAAATAAATGGGAACAAAACAAATAAAAATAAAGAGGAAAAGGAAATTACGATACTAACCTTATTACGCTGTTACAACCTTTCTATAAAAACACACTAAAACAAATACGTGAAGTAAATTAACTAAGAATAAATTAATAAGATAAAAAAAATTACAAGGAAAAATAAATTGAAAATTAAATTACAGTATTTTAAAGAAGAGAAAAAAAATTCTTAGCTCAAAATGTAAATTCACACTTTTTTTTCTTTTTTTTAAAAAAAAAAATTACAAGAAAGCAATTAAAAGAAATTATTCACAAAAAATAGTTCCATGAATTAAAATAACTTACCTCCTCGGCAACGGCGCCAAAAACTTGTTGTGCAAATTTTAATGTACTCGCAAGCGCACGAATCTATTGTAGTATAGATCAATGGTGACGAGTGTCGATCCCACGAGGAGGTGGATTTTAATTGTGTGTAGAATTAAATTTGTAAATGGGTGATTGGATTTCTGGTGAAATTGATTTGGAATATTCTAAAACTTAAATTAAAATGGCGAGAATAAATTGAAGATAGATCTATTGAAATGAAGCACTTGGGTATTCGGATCCGTATCAACATGCATCATGGGCTATATAATCCTTATTAATGCCAATTAAATCAAGAGAGGGGAATCCACACCTCATGAACCACGCTCTAATCAATATGGTGCTAAGGGCTTATCGTGCCAAATAATAATAACCTTGTACTAGGGGACCGGTGAAACCAAGGCCGTACTAGACAAGATTAATATTATTTGTCGACGAGAAGTCAAAACATCCACAAAAACTAGAGGGGAAAAGAAAATAAATTTACCAAATAAAGCCCATGACACATGTTGAGACTTCACCTTCAACCCAAGCTTGAAAAAAAATTAGCCACTCATAATTGAACTAGGAGCAAAATGAGAATTTATTAAAATACGTAGAAAATACAAGATGGAGAAGGAATTACAGAAAATGGATCCCAAAAATGGATTCAGAGCTCTCAAATTAGGGGGGAAAGCCCCCTTTTTATATATACATGGAGTAAATCATGGCCATCGGATTAAAAACAGTTTGGACGCTCAGGATTGCGCCACATCATCAGTCAACAGTACGCAGTTTGACCACGTGGATGAACAGTAACACGGTTTGACTCGGGTGAACAGTGACGCAGTTTGGTTGAAAATAATCCTGTGTGATGCATGTACCGTACGCGAGATTTTTCGTCCACTGATATGCTACCACGTCACCATCAACAGTACATAAGAATTTTAGCTCAATAGGATCGTGACACCTCATCAGTCAATGCCACATCATCGGTCAATGCCACGTCATCGATCCGTCTATGTGAACAGTGTCATGAACAGTAACGTAGACAGTACCGTACACGTGAATAGTACCGTACATGTGAATAGTATCATTTTTCCTTTTATGCTCCTCTTAAGGTTTTCGATTGTCCTGAGTTCAAAAGTGATGTCCGTTTTGCCGTCTGATCTCTCGTTTATTGTGAAATGACTATGATACCCCTAAAATACATAAAATACTTAATTAAAATAAAACACACGGAATTAAATCAAAAGAATGTTAAATACATAAAAGTAAGGGTGTTAGTAAAGGTTGTAGTGTAAAATGATGATTTTCTCCTTTATAAATATACATTTTCTAACACTCAACACCTGTAGGCATTCATATAGGTTTTAATTTAAGTTTTTTATTGCATGGATTCTCTACTAAATAGAACATCATCTTTTTCTAGCTCTTCTTCCGAGAAGACTAGTGTTTCAAAGAACGTGCTGAATTCAGAAGAATTCATTATTGAAGATTTTAATAAAGCAATTGGCAATTGGGATTTACCAAAGGTTTCTAATGATAAGATTTATAAAATGAAGAAACTTAATTTTTTAAAAACTGATTGTGTTATAAAGACAGAAGAAAGAGATATCACGCTCTCAAAGCCATTTAAGACAATTCATTTGTTTTCTGAGCATTCTTTAAAGAAATTAAAAGAAAAGAATTTTAATTATGTTCATATTGGCTTAATCCAAGTCGACATAAAACCCTTAACTAAAGAAGGATTAAATATTTCCATTCTTGCTATCCTCAGAGATGAGAAGTTCATCTCCTTTGATGATTCTCTACTCAGTAGTATTGAATCTAGTCTCTGTAAAGGACCCATTTCTTTTGATTGTTATCCTAATATAACGGTTTCCTTAAAAGACAAGAATATTTTGAAAAGCATGATTTTACAGATCAAAACACATAACTATCACATGTTGGAAGGATCTATTCCAGTTGCATTAATTTTCAAAATATCTTATAAAGCCATGATTTCAGCGTTCAATACGCAGCATAAATTCCAGTCAAAAAGAGATGAAACTCTTCTCTTGTAGACTGATATGTCTAAAGCCAACACTGTTATTCCAAAACCAATCCAATGGAAAGATATCACTCTTCCAGACGAATGGATTCTAGAAGGAGCCACTACACCAGTGATTCGAAAACAACTTGAGCCAAATATAGAGTTGCAAAATGTGACTCAGTATTCAGACGGTAAAGTCAAACTATCTTTTAGGAGATCTACATCCTCTAGATTCTCCGATCAAGATTCAAGTTCTAGTATTCCTCATTTACAAAAGAAATTTTCAAAAGTTCCCTCTGTTATAAATCTTCCTTTTCAACCAACAAATAGTCAACCTAGGTTTTCCACCTCGGACATACCTAGTTCTTCCATACATTTTGTTGACTATGCAACTAGTGTCCCCCATCCTATCTACACTAGTCGCCAAAGCCAGGAAGAGAAGGAACATTCTCCTCCAACTTCTCCTACGTTTTCTGCTGTTACTGAAAATGTAATAAATGTCCTTGAAAAAGATTTTGAATTAGATAAAACTCTTCTTCATAGTGATTTTTATTCTGAATCTAATAAGGAGAAAAGACTTTGGTTTTTTAAACATTTCTTAAACCAGAGAAAAGAATTTCAACAAAGTTATTATAAATGTGTAAATCTGCATAAAGTTCATATATTGTTTTTTGATTAGTTTGAGATGTATGCTTCAGATAACAACATTAACTATCCTTTTAAAGAATCAAATCCCATTACTGTCAGAAAGAAAATTACTGAAGGACCCTTTCTGATAGTGGAAGAATCATTGAATATGAGCATCCACCTCTTAGGAGTCTAACCATTGAACATGGTGAACCTCATATTGAGATTAAAGCCTCACCCTACAAGATCCATAAAGACCCAGACACGGATTTAGATAGCATCATTCAACAGAATAATTTATGTAATGCTAATCTAAATACAATAGGAAAACAGTTGACCCGAATAGAAAGTCAATTCCAAAAGTCAACCATTATTGTCCCATCTTCAACTCCCTCAAAATCTGATTCCTTGAAAAAACTTAAGGAACCTATTTTCAAACCTTACCAGGTTTCGAAACATACCCAAAAGCTTATTCAAGATTCTAAATCAGATTTCGCTAAAGCCATTAAAGAACAACTTGATCGAATAGAAGCATCTTCTTCTGCTTCTACTTCTAAAGTCCAAATTTCTCCTGATCGTGCTCAATCTAGCAAGATTGGTGTATTAGAACAGGATCAGTCTTCTATAGCCTCCTCTGTTATAGAAGCCTTCAAAGATGAGTCTATCCCTAAAGCTAATAAAATCCATTGGGAACTTGCTCTCCTAACTGTAAGAACTCCTCCAGACCTTGCCATCGATAATAGACCAAGTGCATTAAATCAATCTCGTTTTAATGCATCCTCTGTCTATGAATGGAACATCGATGGTATGTCTGAATACAATATCCTAGGATTGTTGCAATAATAACCATAGCAGCCAATGCTTATAAAACTCAACAAGGAACTTCTGACAAAGCCATTGCAGAAATTCTCATTGCTGGTTTTACTGGTCAATTAAAAGGTTGGTGGGATCATCTTCTCACCCAACAGCAACAACTAGATATCCTAAATTATATCCAAGTAGACGATAATGGAGCCCCCATTCTCAACGAATTCAATAATCCTATTCAGGATGCTGTTGCTACATTGATTCTGACTATTTCTCTTCATTTTATAGGTGACCCTTCTCACCTTAGAGATAAAAATGCTGAGTTACTACATAACTTGAGATGTAGGAAACTTAGTGAATTCCAAAGTTACAAAACCACTTTCTTTACCAGACTTTTTCTTAGGGATGATGCAAATCATGTAACTTGGAAGGAAAACTTCCTTGCGGGTTTACCTACCCTATTAGGAGAAAAGGTTAAAAATTCCATTAAAGCCCTCTATGATAATCAAATTCCTTATGATGAGCTCACCTATGGTGAACTTGTCAGTTTTGTGAATAAGGAAGGATTAAAGATTTATCAAGACTTGAAACTTCAGAAACGTCTAAAATGGGAGCTTAGGAAATCTAAGTAAGAGTTAGGCAGTTTCTGTAAACAATTCCATTATAACCCCTTTACAACCTCTACTTCTAAAGACTGTAATGGTAAGTGTTCCCCAAAAACTTACAAAAAACATTACAAGTCCAGAAGTCATAAATACTAAAAACCTTCCAGAGATTTTAGAGAATCTTTTTATAAGAAGTCGTCGAGACTTTATAAAAAACCTCTTTCTCTAAAAGAAAAGACTCCAAAGCCAAACCATCTTCCTCCTTTAAACCAAAAACCTCTTTTAATTATAAAAAAGCTACATGTTTTAAATGTGGCAAGAAAGGACATACTCTAAAATATTGCACGATAAATAGAAGACTTCAAGAGATTGATCTTGATGAAGAAGTCATTTCCAAGATAGCTCCTCTGCTCATTGAGTCTTCTGACTCTGATTCAAGTTCTTCCTTGTCGGGAAATAGTGATCCTTTACAGGTTGATGAGTTAATTGACTCAGAAACATATGTATCAAGCAGTTCTGATTCAGAAACCTTTTTAAAGAAGATTAATATTTTGACTAAAGAACAAGAAACTTTTCTTGAACTTATAAAGCATATTTCTGACCCCATTCTTCAAAAAGAATACCTTGACAAACTTTTAAAAACTCTAGAGTTAAAAGACAAAACAGAAAGCTCTAAAACCCCAATTATTAAAAAGAATACTTATGACCTTACAGAAATTTTGGGAAAAAAGAAGACAAAGAAAAAGATAACTCCCAATATCCAAGACCTTCAAAAGGATATTAAAGAAATCAAACTTGAAATTAAAGAATTAAAAGAGAAGCAGAAAAATGACTCAGAAACAATCCAGCTTTTATTGTAAAAACAACTGGAAGACAATTCTGATAAAGAATTAAACTCTGGTGAAGAAAATGAACAACAACTTGAAAACACTGAATCAATCCCCAATGATTTTCTTTTTGTTTTAAAACAAATCACCATGAGAAAATATTTAATTAAAATCACTTTAAAATTTTCTAAAGATTTTGAAATTGACACCATTGCCCTTTTTGACACTGGTGCTGATTTGAATTGTATAAAAGCAGACATTGTTCCAAAGAAATTCCATGAAAAAACTAATGAAAGGCTTTCAGCTGCAAATAATTCAAAATTGAACATCAAATCCAAAGTTGACGCCTCAATTCACAACAATGGTTTTGAATTCAGGACTACCTTCCTTTTAACAAATGATATTCATCATGCTGTTATTTTGGAAACTCCTTTTATAAATCTCATTACTCCCTATACTGTCAATTACGATAGTATATCTTTTAAAGCAAAAAAGAACAAATTAATTTTCCCTTTTATTGAGAAACCTAAAACCAGAAATTTAAATATTGTTAAAGCATGTTCTGTTTACCAGAACCAAATAAATGTTTTGCTTAAAACAAACAAACCGATTTAGCCTGTTTACAAAAAGACTTGAGTTTACAAAGAATTGAAAACCAATTGCAAAATAGACTTATACAAAGAAAAATTTCTGATTTCAAAGCTCTAATTGAACAGGAAATATATGCTGATTTACCAAGTGCTTTTTGGAACCGAAAACAACATTTGGTAGATTTGCCTTATGAAAATTCCTTTGATGAGAAACAGATACCCACTAAAGCCCGTCCTATCCAAATGAACATGGATTTGGAAAAACATTGCAAAATTGAAATTAAAGATCTGGAGTCCAAAGGACTCATTGTAAAATCTAGATCTCCGTGGTCTTGTGCCGCTTTCTACGTCAATAAAAACTCTGAAATAGAAAGAGGGACACCCAGACTTGTAATAAATTACAAGCCCTTGAATAAAGCATTAAAATGGATCAGGTATCCCATACCTAATAAAAAAGATTTGCTCCAAAAACTACACTCTGCATTCATATTTTCAAAATTTGACATGAAATCTGGTTTTTGGAAAATTCAAATTCATCCTAAAGACCGTTATAAGACCGCTTTCACTGTTCCATTTGGACAGTACGAATGGACAGTAATGCCTTTTGGTTTGAAAAATGCACCTTTAGAATTTCAAAGAATTATGAATGATATTTATAATCATTTTTCTGATTTTTGCATTGTTTACATAGATGATGTGTTGATTTTCTCTCAATCAATTGAACAACACTTCAAACATCTAAAGACTTTTTATTTGGTTACTAGAAAAGCTGGTCTAGCCATCTATAGTTCTAAAGTCTCTTTATTCCAAACCAAAGTTCGGTTTCTTGGTCATTACATTTCCAAAGGAACCATCACTCCCATTGAAAGGTCACTTGCCTTAACTAACAAGTTTCTTGATAAAATCCTTGATAAAACCCAATTGCAAAGATTTTTGGGTAGTTTAAATTATGTTCTTGATTTTTGTCCTAATATCAATAGGATCGCCAAACCATTGCATGATAGATTAAAGAAAACTCATGTTGCATGGTCAGAAGAACATACAAAAATTGTTAAACACATAAAGACCATAGTTAAAAACATTCCATGTTTATTTCTTGCAAATCCTGTGTTGAGTGTTAGAAAATGCATATTTATAAAGGAGAAAACCGTCATTTTACATTTCAAGTCTTACTAACCACCCTTACTTTTATATATTTAACCTTCTTTTAATGCCAATTAAATCTATACATAATACGGATTAATTCAACATGCATCATGGGCTAAATAATCCGTATTAATGCCAATTAAATCATGAGGGGGGAATCCACACCTCATGAACCACGCTCTAATCAATATGGTGCTAAGGGCTTATCGTGCCAAATAATAATAACCTTATACTAGAGAGCCGGTGTAACCAAGGCGGTATCTAGACAAGATCAGTATTATTTGTCGACGATAAGTCAAATCATCCACAAAAACTAGAGGGGAAAAGAAAATAAATTTACCAAATAAAGCCCATGACACATGTTGATACGGATCCAGATACCCAAGTACGTCAATTTAATCGATTTTCTCTACAATTTATTCTTGCCATTGCAATTCCAATTTTAGCATATTTTAAATCACTTCCACCACAATTCCAACCGCCCATTTACAAAATTAATTCTATATATAATTAAAAATCCACCTCCTCGTGGGATCGACACTCGTCACCATTAGTTTATACTACAATAGATTCGTGCGCTTGCGAGTACATTAAAATTTGCACAACAAGTTTTTGGCGCCGTTGCCGGGGAGGTAAGTAGTTTTAATTCATAGAATTAATTTTTGTGAATAATTTCTTTTATTTGTTTTCTTGTATTTTTTTATTTTATAAAAAAAAAAGAAATAAAAAAGTTAATCTACATTTAAAGGTTAGTATTTCTTTTCTTTTTCTTGTATTTCTTTTTTAAAATTCTGTAATTTATTTTTTCTTTATAATTTTTTTTCTTTATCTTATTAATTTAATTTTTAGTTAATTTATTTCACGTATTTGTTTTTGTGTATTTTTATAGAAAGGTTGTAATAGCGCAATAAGGTTAGTATCGTAATTTCTCCTTCTTCTTTATTTTTATTTGTTTTGTTCCCATCTTTATTTTATTTGTTTTGCATGCATGGTCGTAGGTCATTATTACCTAATCTTGAACCTATAGACCTTAAATTAGAAAAAACACTTCGCACACAAAAGCACATTAAAAATAAATTTGGAATGGATTTACAAGCACCACAGGAGAGGCCATTTAAGGACTATTTTAGTCCCTTAGCTAATTTGAGCACATCATGCATAAGATATCCAAATGTAGCTGCTAGGAGTTTTGAATTAAAACCTAGTGTGCTAAATTGTCTCCCCACATTTTATGGCTTAGAAAATGAGGACCCATATAATCATCTGAACGATTTTCATGCCATTTGTCAAACTTTTAAATATGAGAATTTTTCAGACGATGATGTTAAACTCAGATTATTCCCATTTTCTTTAAAGGATAGAGCTCGTTCATGGCTTAATACATTGCCTGCCAATAGCATTTCATCATGGGAACAAATGGTAATGAAATTTTTGAATAAATATTTCCCAGTGCATAAAACAAATGCTATTCGCAGGGAAATTTCAGAGTTTACCCAAAGAGATGACGAGCAATTTTTCGAAACGTGGGAGCGATTCAATGGGCTACTCTTGAAGTGTCCACATCATGGGTACGAGAAATGGCACCAATGCCAATACGTTTTGGAGGGATTATTGCCGAATGTGCAAGAATGGCTAATGGCAACAAGTGGAGGAGAGCTAATGTCAAAAAGTGCATCAGAGATTTGGGAATTCTTCCAGCGACAAGCGGATAATTCCCAACAACGGAGTCGATCACTCAGGAATACTAGAAGAATTAAGGGAGTAAATGAGGTTCAAATTGGCGAGTCAACTTCGGAAATCAAAGAAGTCAAGGAGATGGTTGAAGGTCTTGCTCGACAAATAGCATCGTTATCGACTGCTAAATCAACAGAATCACATGACCATGACTCATACTCAGATCAAGCCAATGCCATAGGTGTAATGAGAAAGCCATCTAATTACAACCCATACTCCAACACATATAATCCTGGATGGAGAGACCACCCCAATTTTTCATGGTCTCAAGGATTTCAACAGAATGGACCAGCAGCTCCAGCTCCACCAATGCAACCAATTCCTCAAAATCCTCAAGCCTCTCAGCCCCCATTTAGACCATACAATCAGAACCAAAACTATTCTCAACCCAGACCATGGGAGGATGCATTCCAGAATTTCAAGAATGTTACTCACTCCACGATTGAGCAACAGAACCGCACCATTGATGGACTACGAAATGAATTGAGAGCGGGCTTTAACTCACAAGCCCAATCAGTTTCAAGCCTCGAGAAGATGGTGGGACAACTTGCTTCTTCAGTTCAGACCTTGGCAATGACTGTTGAGAAAGGAAAATTTCCAAGTCAACCAGTGCCTAATCCTAAAGGGGTACATGAAGCAAGTACCAGTTCGCCACAGCAGCATGGAGAGGTCAAAGCAGTTATGACCTTGAGAAAAGGAAAAGAAGTCGACAACAAAGTGGAGATGCCGGTGACAAAAGAAAATCAAATTGTACCTGTAAATGCTGAGGACTCACCACCGGAGGAAAAAGAAGAAACCAACTCACGAGAATACGTTCCCAAAGCTCCATTTCCTCAGAGGTTAGTGAAAGGAAAGAAGGGAAAATCCACAGGTGAGATTCTCGAAATCTTCAAACAGGTAAGTGTTAACATCCCTTTACTTGATGCTATTAAACAAGTTCCATCTTATGCCAAGTTTCTTAAAGACCTTTGTACTAAAAAGAGAAATATGCATGTTCAAAAGAAGGCATTTTTAACAGAAAACGTTAGTTCTATACTCCAACATAAAATTCCTTTAAAATGCAAAGACCCAGGCTCCCCCACTATCTCATGTAGTATAGGGAACCACACAATTGAGAATGCTTTGTTGGATTTAGGAGCTAGTGTAAATTTGTTGCCTTACTCTGTATTCGTGAAACTTGGTTTGGGAGAATTACACCCAACTCCAGTGGTGTTACAACTTGCAGATCGGTCCACAAAAATACCTCGTGGTATTGTGGAGGACGTGCTTATCCAGGTAGACAAGTTTTATTTTCCTGTTGATTTCATTGTAATTGACACTCAACCAATACAGGACTCAAGGAAGCACATCCCCATTATTCTAGGCCGACCTTTCTTGGCAACTGCAGATGCTCATATTCAATGTAGGACCGGAAATATGCAATTGTCCTTCGGCAACATGACTATGGAGCTAAACATCTTCAACATTGCCAAACAACCTCACAGTGCAGATGATGGAATTGTTGATGTGGATTTAATAGAAACAATAGTTGATAATACTTTTCTTTCAAACCTTAGTGATGATCCTTTACAAACATGTTTAACTCACTTTGGTTTGGATTTTGATATTGACAGATCGGTCAAAGAGGTCAACGCCCTACTTGACTCAGCACCATCCATGGACACTAATAAATGGAAGTCAAGAGTTGAACAACTAGCACCATCAGAGAAGAAACTCATTCCATCATCAGAATCACCACCGAAACTCGAGCTCAAACCATTACCCAACACTCTGGAATATGCATTTTTGGGAGAAGAAAGTACTCTGCCAGTAATCATCTCATCATCCCTAAATGATGAACAAAAAGGTAAGTTGTTGGATGTTTTAAAAGAGCACAAAGGGGCATTAGGATGGACCATAGCAGACATAAAAGGTATAAACCCAGTAGACTGCATGCATTACATTCACCTTGATGAAAATGCTAAAACTACTAGGGAGATGCAACGTCGGTTAAATCCTAACATGAAAGAAGTTGTTAGAACTGAAGTCCTTAAGCTATTAGATGCAGGTATCATTTACCCAATTTCTGATAGTTCATGGGTCAGTCCTGTACAAGTCGTCCCCAAAAAGTCAGGAGTCACAGTAGTTACCAATGCTGATAATGAATTGATACCAACTAGAGTAACTACAGGATGGCGTGTATGCATTGATTATAGAAAGTTGAATTCTGTCACACGTAAAGACCATTTTCCTTTACCATTTATTGATCAAATGCTTGATAGATTAGCAGGCCATGAATTTTATTGCTTTCTAGATGGCTACTCAGGATATAATCAGATTCCCATAGCACCAAAAGATCAAGAGAAAACTACTTTCACTTGCCCTTTTGGCACATTTGCATATAGGAGAATGCCATTTGGATTATGTAATGCACCTGCTACATTTCAACGATGCATGTTGAGCATTTTTTCTGATATGGTTGAACGATTCCTTGAAGTCTTTATGGATGATTTTTCTGTCTTTGGTGACTCGTTTGATCAATGTTTACATCATCTAACGCTAGTTCTGCAGAGATGTACCGAGAAGAGCTTAGTCTTAAATTGGGAGAAGTGCCATTTTATGGTAAAACAAGGTATTGTTCTCGGTCACATCATTTCGAGCAAAGGTATTGAGGTTGACAGAGCCAAGGTGGATCTCATTTCTAATCTTCCTCCACCTAAAACAGTCAGAGAAGTAAGATCTTTCCTTGGGCATGCTGGTTTCTATAGACGTTTCATTAAAGATTTTAGCAAAGTTTCTAGACCCTTATGCAATCTACTTGCTAAGGATGTATCTTTTATCTTTAATGATTCATGTCTAATGGCGTTTGAAAAATTAAAGACGGTTGTTGACATCATCACCCATCATTCAGGCCCCAAACTGGAGCTTACCATTTGAGCTCATGTGTGATGCATCTGATTATGCAGTAGGAGCAGTATTAGGACAAAGAGTTGATCGAATTCCCCACGTTATTTACTATGCTAGTATGACATTGAATGATGCACAGTTGAATTATTCAACTACTGAAAAAGAAATGCTAGCAGTAGTGTTTGCATTAGAGAAATTTCGATCTTATCTCATTGGTTGTAAAATAATTATATTCACAGATCATGCTGCTCTTAAATATCTTCTCACAAAGAAAGATGCAAAAGCTAGACTAATTCGTTGGGTGTTACTTTTGCAGGAATTCGACTTGGAATTCAAGGATAAGAAAGGCACAGAAAATGTTGTGGCGGACCACCTCTCTCGTCTCCATTTTGACACAATTACAGAGCCATTAATATTAAATGAGTCATTTCCAGATGAACAATTAATGAATGTGGAAGTATTACCTTGGTATGCTGATATAGTTAATTATCTTGTTACAGGTAAACTTCCAGAGCATTGGACCAAGCAAGACAAAGCTAAATTCTTTGCAGAAATAAAGAATTTCTTTTGGGATGACCCATATTTGTTCAAGTATTGTGCAGACCAAATTGTTAGACGATGTGTCCCTGAAAATGAAATTCAGAATATTCTTTCATTCTGCCATGCACAAGCTTGTGGAGGCCACTTCAGTGCTAAGAAAACCGCGACTAAAGTTTTACAATGTGGTTTTTATTGGCCAACTATATTTCGAGATGCTTACACTTTCTGTTCTTCATGTGATAGGTGTCAACGAATGGGGAGCATTACACGAAGGAACATGATGCCACTAAATCCAATTTTAGTGGTTGAGATTTTTGACGTATGGGGTATAGACTTCATGGGACCCTTTCCCCCTTCTTTTGGCCATCAATACATATTGGTTGGTGTTGACTACGTATCAAAATGGGTGGAAGCAATTCCATGCAGAACCAATGATCACAAAGTGGTGATAGGATTTTTGAAAAGCAACATTGTTTCACGCTTTGGATTCCCTCGAGCGATAATCAGTGATGGTGGTGCCCACTTTTGTAACAAAGCATTCAAGGCTCTTTTGACAAAGTATTCAATCACACACAAAGTGGCGACCCCGTATCATCCGCAAACCAGTGGCCAAGTTGAGATCTCCAATCGAGAAATAAAGCACATATTAGAAAAGACGGTGAGGCCAGACAGGAAAGATTGGTCATTACGACTTGATGATGCATTATGGGCATATAGAACGGCTTTCAAGACCCCGATTGGGATGTCACCCTACAGGCTAGTGTATGGAAAAGCTTGCCACCTACCTGTGGAACTCGAGCATCGTGCATATTGGGCCATCAAGAAATTCAACTTTGACATGCAGCAAGCCAGCTCAGAAAGAAGATTACAGCTGGCAGAACTTGAAGAAATTCGCAATGATGCATACGAAAATGCCAAGATTTACAAGCAACGAATGAAAGTCTTCCATGATAAGCAAATTATGAGAAAATCATTCACTCCAGGTCAGAAAGTGCTTTTATTCAATTCTCGCTTGCACCTATTCCCAGGTAAGTTACGCTCTCGTTGGTCTGGCCCATTTATTGTACATACTGTTTTTCCACATGGGGCAATTGAAATTAAGGACCCAAAGAACGGTGTCACGTTTAAAGTTAATGGTCAAAGATTAAAGCCATATCTAGAGTACCAACCACATGGAGAAAACATCGAAATAAATTTGAGTGACCCACCAAATTTGAATTGATTTTTTTTTTCTTTTCGTTGATTTGATTTTTCTTTATTTCTTTTTATTATTATTCTTTTGCTAATTGAAATTGTTTTTGCATAAGTGTGTTTATTTTACCATTAATTTTCTCTTATCATTTTTAATCATGAGTCTCATACTTAGACCGTTCCTCCTGAACATTCTTAAACCACTTCAACGTGTCAAAACTCATCTCAAAAGGCAGATTTTATTTTGTAAAACACAACGCATTTGGGATGTACAACCACCAGAGTTAGTAGCCTATGTTGAGGGTTTAGAACGCCAACTCAGAGACATTGAGAGAAGTGTTTACGACATCCAGTTGGAGCTTGAGGTAAATTCAATAAGAGGACGATTTTAATTTTCTTTGTGTGTTTTAATTTTTTTTTCTGTTTGTGTGCTTTAGTTTGTTACCCCGGTGAAGTGGCGGATAACGGTACTCCGTGACAATCAAGTCGGTTAACTTCAGTTTCCCATAATAACTGATATTCTGAGGCGAAGGTATGGACAGAAACGAGATTCTAGCGAAGCTTCACAAGCGATTCCCTTCACTTCCTCAGAATGCCCTCCTTACGATCTATAAAGCCCGGTCTGAACGCATGCGATTGCTCATGAGGAATAACATACCTGCAGACATCCGTTGGTTAATCGAGGCTAAAATACGATTGGCAGGTGAGTTACCTCCTAAATTTATTGCATACATGCCTGGTTGTGGTAAAGGAAATTACGCAAGAAAACGACGAGCTCGAAGAATTTCTGTTGCTTGTCATAAGTGTGCCAGAATGAGTTGCGATAAAAACCCATGTTCTTTAGGAATGGTGTCTGATAACAGAGAAGATAAGATTCAATTCATTAGGGATGGCTTGAATAAGGAGTCATTGGATGATATCCTTTTGTCTCTTGAAACGCATCCCAGTGGATATGTGCAAGGAGCGATTCTCCAGTTATGGCCATTATTCCAGAAAGAGCATACACGATATAGTCTTGGGAATCTGACTATAAACGACCATGTTTGCCAGTTTATAAGAAAACTGGATAGGAAGCCTATCCTCGACCCATAGAGGGCGTTCAAGCCGTTTCTGGACGTAAAACCAAAGGAAAATGTGAGCCACAGTCGCAACTACGTGTAAATATCCTTTTACTTTACTGTTATTTTATTTCATTTCACTGTTGTTTTATTGTTTGCATTATTGTCTTTAATAATTTTGTTACTGTTTGCTTTTTCCTTTTTACTGTTTCCTTTTTGACTCGCGAGCCACGTGCTTTACGCGTTATTTGACACTGACATGTTACCTTATTCACAGCTGTGATCCACTGTCACCAAGATTCTTAAATGTGATTTATCTTTTGTCAAGCACTCACAAATTGTTTTTGAGAAGTATCACAATGGCAGCTACTCCCAATAGACAATTCAAGAACATTTGTGTGCTTTCTGGATTTACCTATGGCAAACATAAAGAGTTCGTGGAGGCAGCCATAGATCTTGGTCGAAGCATAGCAGTGAGAAAATTACATTTGGTGTATGGAGGAGGTAACCGAGGGTTATCAAAAATGGTCTCAGCAGCAGCTTTTATCAGAGGAAGTCAAGTGTTAGGCATCATCCCAAGAGTCCTAAAACCATTGGGTAGTTCGTCTGACTCATCAACTGGAGAAGAGTTAGTCGTCTCAGGTATGCAAGAAAGAATAACTGAAATGCTTAATCATGCTGATGCTTTTATTTTCCTTCCAGGAGATCTTGCAACACTAGAGGCACTTATGACACTAGCATCTTGGGCCCATCTGCACATCCACCAGAAACCCATCGGTTTGTTAAATGTCAATAACTTTTATGATGGCTTTATCGCATTTCTTAACCATGCAATAAAAAACTATTTCATTCCTTCTAATGTGAAAAAACTCTTTATTTGTGCTCACACTGCTAATGAGCTACTTGATATGTTACAAGCTTATAAACCGGAGCGAGACCCCTGGACCTTTGTGTTGGAGCGACCAAATAATGATGGTAACAGTAGCCGCAGTAAGAAGTACAAATTAGATTTAACTCTCCGCCTGTAAATATTTTCTTCTGTGTTGCACCACCCAGGTGATGTCTTCTAAACTCTACTTCTTTCCTTTAAAACATTGAGGACAATGTTTCGTTCTGGTTGGGGGGAGGGAATAGTCGACAATTGTGGAATCTTGGTTAAGTTTTTACTGATTTTTTGTTGTAGAAACTAACTGTTGCTAACATTTTATGTTGAAGATGGCTGAATATGGAGTGTAGTGCCTCTAGAAACGCATCTTCATCGTTTAAAAAAAAAAAAAAAAAACATGTTTTCTTCCTCTTTCTCCTTTATAAATATGTAGTTTCAAATTTTTGAGTCGAAGATGGCTGAATATGGAGTGTAGTGCCTCTAGAAACGCATCTTCTTAGTTTTAAAAAAAAAAAAAAATTCTTTTTCTAATTAATTTTTCTACATCATTTTCACATTTCTGCATGCATATTTTCCTTTCATGTTTAGAATAGGTTGGGGGGTAGAATGTTGTGTTATTTGTTTTAACATTGGATGACATGATTAATTTCAAATTTTAGTATTTGTATTATCTTTGGTCTTAAGTGATGTTACGCTATGTTTGCTACTTTACATGTTGATGTCGGAGACAAATATGAGTTGCTTGAAGGAATGAACATGTCATAAATAAGTGCCAAGTGAGTAGTTGAGCCTATCATTTTCTTGGAGAGTAACCCTTTTGCCCATTCTCTATACAGCTTAGCAGTTTATTATTTTATACACGATCTCTAGATTTCTTTTGAGTTAACCCTTTAAAAAAAAAATTGGTAAAAATAAAAAAAAGAAAAAAAGAAAAAAAAGAAAAAAATGTGTGTTGCTACATTGGGATGCCCATTTAACTAGTAGATATGGATAATTATTTAGAGCCCTAAAAAACGATGGAAAGGCCATCTTTGATCCGTTTGAGCCTTTCTAGCCATCCCTGTTATTAAATATCCATAGTTACCCCTTTTGAGCCTTTAAAAAAAAAAAAAAAAAAAAAAAAAAAAAACCTTTTCTTTGTCAACTTATCATCTTGACCCACTCCGATTTGGAGTATTACCCAATGTCTTTTAAGTTCCATCACCTATTTATGTTTGAGAAAATGTAAATAATTATGTTGTTCAGTGAAGTTATGCCAAATAAAAGCAAAAAAAAAAAAAAACAAAAACAAAAACAAAAGTTGTTTCAAAAGAATAAAATAACAATAATAGGTGAAATCTACCTTGCAACTTCAAAAAAAAAAAAAAAATTATTTCTGCATTTTTCTCAAACATACACTTTGTTTTCCTTATTTCCTTTCTTTGTTAGCCATATCCCTAGCCTACGTTACGTCCTAATAAAAGTCCTTCTTGATTTTAGGGAACTATAGTTTGAAGTAGCAGCTAGTTATATGGGCTAAAAAGATGTAGTGATGCATAATAAAAAAAAAAAAAAAGATATATAAAGTGGGTTGACTAACATTTTATTTGACTTGAGATCGTATTATTTCTAAGCTAAGGGCATATTTATTTCATCTTGGTGAGAGCATGTGATATCATTTCTTTATTATTTTCTCTCTCAATTACCATTCATTGGAGTGACTATGTTTATTGGGTTTTAATTTCTTTGTGAGAGTGTCACTACTTCCAGTTAAATTTTGGGGTTTGACATGTCATTCTTGAAAGTAGCTATAACAAAGTCTACTGGGCTAATTCATGTGAATGGTTTATGTGGGTGTGATGTTGCTTTAGACTGGAGATAATGCTTATACTTTTATTTGATTGCTATCATTAATCTGACGGAATAAATACGAGTGTTTCTATTAAAAAAAAATATTTTAAATTTGAATTTTGTTTTCGCTTTATTTGCTAGGGACTAGCAATAAGCTGGTTGGGGAGTGTGTTGAGTGTTAGAAAATGCATATTTATAAAGGAGAAAACCGTCATTTTACATTTCAAGTCTTACTAACCACCCTTACTTTTATATATTTAACCTTCTTGTGATTTAATTACATGTGTTTTATTTTAATTAAGTATTTTATGTATTTTAGGGGCATTATAGTCATTTCACAATAAAGGAGAGATCAGACGGCAAAACGGACATCACTTTTGAACTCAGGACGGTTGAAAACCTTAGGAGGAGCATAAAAAGAAAAATGGCACTATTCACATGTACGGTACTATTCACATATACGGTACTGTCTACGTTACTGTTCACGACACTGTTCACATAGACGGATCGATGACGTGGCATTGACCGATGATGTGGCATTGACTGATGAGGTGTCACGATCCTGTTGGACTAAACTTCTTATGTACTGTTGATGGTGACGTGGCAGCATATCAGTGGACGAAAAATCTCGCGTACGGTGCATGCATCACACAGGATTATTTTCAACCAAACCGTATTACTGTTCATCCGGGTCAAACCGTGTTACTGTTCATCCGCGTGGTCAAACCGTGGACTGTTGACTGATGACGTGGCGCAATCCTGAGCGTCAAAACTGTTTTTAATCCGATGGCCATGATTTACTCCATGTATCTATAAAAAGGGGGCCTCCCCCCCTAATTTGATATCTCTGAATCCATTTTTGGGATCCATTTTCTGTAATTTCTTCTCCATCTTGTATTTTCTTTGTATTTTAATAAATTCCCATTTCACCCCTAGTTCAATTATGAGTAGTTAATTTCCTTTCAAGCTTGGGTTGAAGGTGAAGTCTCAACATGTGTCATGGGCTTTATTTGGTAAATTTATTTTCTTTTCCCCTCTAGTTTTTGTGGATGATTTGACTTATCGTCGACAAATAATACTGATCTTGTCTAGATACCGCCTTGGTTACACCGGCTCTCTAGTATAAGGTTATTATTATTTGGCACGATAAGCCCTTAGCACCATATTGATTAGAGCGTGGTTCATGAGGTGTGGATTCCCCCCTCATGATTTAATTGGCATTAATACGGATTATTTAGCCCATGATGCATGTTGATACGGATCCAGATACCCAAGTACTTCATTTCAATATAATTCTCTTCAATTTATTCTTGCCATTTCAATTCCAATTTCAGCATTTATTCTCGCCATTTTAATTTAAGTTTTAGCATATTCCAAATCATTTCCACCATAGATCCAACCACCCATTTTGCAAAATTAATTCTATACACAATTAAAATCCTCCTCCTCGTGGGATCGACACTCGTCACCATTGATCTACACTACAATAGATTCGTGCGCTTGCGAGTTCATTAAAATTTGCACAACATCCTGCATTGCCTAAAATTGTTGAGACTGATGCATCAGACCTAGGTTATGGTGGGATATTAAAGCAAGTTGACCATAATAAAGAACAGATAGTACAATATGTTTCTACACATTGGAATGAATGCCAGAAAAATTATTCTACTATTAAAAAGGAAATTTTATCCATTGTTTTATGCATTTCCAAATTTCAAAGCGATTTATTAAATCAAAAGTTTCTGCTTAGAATTGATTGCAAAGTTGCAAAACACGTTTTGGAAAAAGATGTTCAAAACATTGCATCTAAACAGATTTTTGCACGTTGGCAAGCTATTTTAAGTGTTTTAGATTTTGATATTGAATTTATTAAAAGAGATACAAATTCTCTCCCTGATTTTCTAACCAGGGAATTTCTTCAAAACAGATAATGCCGCCCAAAAGACGAGACAAAAGGAAAGGGATCCTCACAGAACCCATACCCAAAACAACCCCTAAAGCCTCCCAATCTTCTCCTCCTAAAGAAAAATTGCTCTCTTCAGCAATGCCTATAAAGTCTTGGATTGACGCTATTGAAGACCAAGAAGCCCAATCCAAAGCCCTTGCCTCCCAGGAGCAGGTAAATGAATGGATGAAATCCATTTCTAAATCCCCTGAGCTTATGATTGCCCTACAAAGTTTTTCTCAAAGCCAGATTTCTCCTAAAGAAGAAAAACCTATTTCTAAAGAAACTTATAAAACTTCTTCACAAAATGTGGTTCTTTCTGGTGAAAGTTCATCTTTTCAAATTTTTCTTTCACAAACAAAGCTTCCAAAGAAAACTTCGGATTGGTATGATAAAACCTATTTCCAAAATATTTAATCCATAGAAGATGGTTTTTACCACATTGATCCTTTTCAAGTAATTTCAAAATTTTTCCCTAAAGGCTGGTTCTTCAAACCTTGGGATTTGACAAAACCCCAGTCTTATTACCAAAGCATTTTGGAGTCTACTGAGTCTGTCAAATTCAAACACTTCTTCCTCAGTGAAGCCCATACAGAACCAACTTACTCCACAACCACCATTTTAAAAGTTTTAAGCCCAAATCAATGGGGAGACCAACTTCATAAATTAAAGTCCTTCCCCACAAATTTCCAAATGCGTTTACCTCATTACCTGTCATATTCCTACTGGGATTACCAACAGGCCTGGTTTAACACATTTTTTATACAAAACCCAAAAAGAACCCATTCTTGGTTATTTTTCTTCAATTCAAAAATAACCGTCCAAAGTCTTCCAAACTGGTTCCAACAGTGGTGGAATTATTTCGGCCCATGCCCTGAAATTCTCACCCAAAATGCCATCCAGTGCCTAAATCTTTTTAAAACCCACTATGTACCTACAGAGTCTGAGAAACAATTTCCTCATTTTCTCTGCTTCTGTACAAACTTCTTTCTCCCTTGGGTTTGGATGTGGAACTTTCGATACCATCCACAAGATGCCCAATTAATTCTACAAAGAACCTTTAAAGTTAAATAGTGGTCAAAATTTGATGAACAGTCCAAATTGACTGTTAACATGATCGAAAATTGGCTCTCCTCTAAAAGCCTCCTACAACCAACCATCAAAGACATTAAAGCCCAAGGAACCTTCCTTACCCAAAAATCCAAAGCCCAATCTCTTTTGGCCAGTGCCAAAACAGAATAAGAATATTTCAAAGTCATGGAACAGCTTCTCGCATCGAGATCTGAACCATCCGTTGCAAGTTCCGGTTCAAGCTCTTCTGGAGAAGCCGCGCCATTCATCTCCCTTGGAGATGAGAATGTAGATGATTGCTTCGGCATCTTTCCTCCTGTAAAGCATTGTTAAAGAATTTGTAAATTCAAAAAAAAAAGTGTACTAATTTTCAATTCAATTTTCCTCTGTATTGATCTCTTGTATTCAATTTTATAATTTCTGTAAAATTCTATTGTAAAAATTACTTTTACTTGTATTACTTTTGGTGGTCCCCTGGACACAAGTGAGAGCGCACATGTCTCTTCACCCGAAATTCCCTTTTATATATTTTCATGTAATTTTATGCATTTCTCTTGTAAAGCCACTGTTTCAAGCTACAGTTTCGCTACAGTCAAGAAGCTACAGTTGTGAAGCTACAGACTCGCTACAGTTAAAAACCCGGTCTTTGTATTTAAATCGGGAGGACGACTTAGACTCCTCAGATTTTTTAGAATTCTATTCTTCTTTCTCTCTTCTTCTCTTTCTCTCTCTTTCTCTGGGAATCAGGAATCGGAAGACAACAAGGAATTTTCCTGTCTTCAGATTAATTTTCCATTTCTTCTATAATTTTTCCTTTAAAGAAAAACAAAGCAAGCAGAATCAAATGTAAGATTTGTAATTTCATTTAAAGTTTGTAATAAATTTAAATTTCTGTATGTTTAAATTTCTGCAATTTAATTTAAAGCATTTTTAATTTCCGCAGTTTACTTTAAAGCATTTAAATTTCAGTAATTTTAAATTTCATGCATGCTTTGCAGACTGATTGTATCAGATCTGCCATATAAATTGTCACGTTCCTCATAAGCAAAGAGACCGGATCTCTGTCTTCTGTTGTATCTTCTCTTCTCCCTCCAACCATTCAGAGTATTATTTCTGGGATCCAGATCTAATACTGTCTATGAGCCTTTAGATCTGTTGCTAGGCTTGCTAAAGAATAATTTTAAACAAATTTGGTATATAGGCTAGAAAACAGAAAGTGCGGGATATAGATATGTTCTAAGTCAGATCTAGTTCCAAAGACAGATTAAGTTCTGCATCGATCTGGGAACAACGCTACGTACCAATTAAAAACCACACCAATTAAAAATTGACTATTAAAATCTTTAATTTTGTTATTTCTTGAACAACTCACACACTTTCTACGATCCCGGTCCATATTGGTATCAATGGGGAGACCAACTTCATAAATTAAAGGCTTTAATGGAATTTTTAACCTTTTCTCCTAATAGGGTAGGTAAACCCACAAGGAATTTTTCCTTCCAAGTTACATGATTTGCATCATCCCTAAGAAAAAGTCTGGTAAAGAAAGTGGTTTTGTAACTTTGGAATTTACTAAGTTTCCTACATCTCAAGTTATGTAGTAACTCAGCATTCTTATCTCTAAGGTGAGAAAGGTCACCAATAAAATGAAGAGAAATAGTCAGAATCAGGGTAGCAACATTATCCTGAATAGGATTATTGAATTCGTCGAGAATGGGGGCTCTATTATCGTCTACTTGGATAGAATTTAGGATATCTAGTTGTTGTTGTTGGGTGAGAAGATGATCCCACTAACCTTTTAATTGACCGGTAAAACCAGCAATGAGAATTTCTGCAATGGCTTTGTCAGAAGTTCCTTGTTGAGTTTTATAAGCATTGGTTGCTATGGTCATTTGTTGCAACAATCCTAGGATATTGTATTCAGACATACCATCGATGTTCCATTCATAGACAGAGGATGCATTAAAACGAGATTGGTTTAATACACTTGGTCTATTATCGATGGCAAGGTCTGAAGGAGTTCTTACAGTTGGGAGAGCAAGTTCCCAATGGGTTTTATTAGCTTTAGGGATAGACTCATCTTTGAAGGATTCTATATCAGAGGAGGCTATAGAAGACTGATCCTGTTCTAATACACCAATCTTGCTAGATTGAGCACTATTAGGAGCAATTTGGACTTTAGAAGTAGAAGCAGAAGAAGATGCTTCTATTCGATCAAGTTGTTCTTTAATGGCTTTAGCGAAATCTGATTTAGAATATTGAACAAGCTTTTGGCTATGTTTCGAAACCTGGCAAGGTTTGAAAATAGGTTCCTTAAGCTTTTTCAAGGAATCAGATTTTGAGGGAGTAGAAGATGGGACAATAACGGTTGACTTTTGTATTTAGATTAGCATTACATAAATTATTCTGTTGAATGATGCTATCTAAATCCGTGTCTGGGTCCTTATGGATCTTATAGGGTGAGGCTTTAATCTTAACAGGAGGTTCACCATGTTCAATGGTTAGACTCCTAAGAGGTAGATGCTCAGATTCAATGATTCTTCCACTACCAGAAAAGTTCCATTCAGTAATTTTCTTTCTGACAGTAATGGGATTTGATTCTTTAAAAGGATAGTTAATGTTGTTATCTGAAGCATACATCTCAAACCAATAAAAAAAATATATATGAACTTTATGTAGATTTACACATTTATAATAACTTTGTTGAATTTCTTTTCTCTGGTTTAAGAAATGTTTAAAAAACCAAAGTCTTTTCTCTTTATTAGATTCAGAATAAAAATCATTATGAAGAAGAGTTTTATCTAATTCAAAATCTTTTTCAAGGACATTTATTACATTTTCAGTAACAGCAGAAAACGTAGGAGAAATTGGAGGAGAAGATTCCTTCTCTTCCTAGCTTTGGCGACTAGTGTAGATAGGATGGGGGACACTAGTTGCATAGTCAACAAAATGTATGGAAGAGCTAGGTATGTCCGAGGTGGAAAATCTAGGTTGACTATTTGTTGGTTGAAAAGGAAGATTTATAACAGAGGGAACTTTTGAAAATTTCTTTTGTAAATGAGGAATACTGGAACTTGAATCTTTATCGGAGAATCTAGAGGATGTAGATCTCCTAAAAGACAGTTTGACTTTACCGTCTGAATACTGAGTCACATTTTGCAACTCTGTATTTGGCTCAAGTTGTTTTGGAATCACAGGTGCAGTGGTTCCTTCTAGAATCCATTCGTCTGGAAGAGTGATATCTTTCCATTGGATTGGTTTTGGAATAACAGTGTTGGCTTTAGACATATCAGTCTGCAAGAGAAGAGTTTCATCTCTTTTTTACTGGAATTTATGCTGCGTATTGAACGCTGAAATCATGGCTTTATAAGATATTTTGAAAATTAATGCAACTGCAATAGATCCTTCCAACATGTGATAGTTATGTGTTTTGATCTGTAAAATCATGCTTTTCAAAATATTCTTGTCTTTTAAGGAAACCGTTATGTTAGGATAACAATCAAAAGAAATGGGTCCTTTACAGAGAGTAGATTCAATACTACTGAGTAGAGAATCATCAAAGGAGATGAACCTCCCATCTCTGAGGATAGCAAGAATGGAAGTATTTAATCCTTCTTTAGTTAAGGGTTTTATGCCGACTTGGATTAAGCCAATATGAACATAATTAAAATTCTTTTCTTTTAATTTCTTTAAAGAATGCTCAGAAAACAAATGAATTGTCTCAAATGGCTTTGAGAGTGTGATATCTCTTTCTTCTGTCTTTATAACACAATCAGTTTTTAAAAAATCAAGTTTCTTCATTTTATAAATCTTATCTTTAGAAACCTTTGGTAAATCCCAATTGTCAATTGCTTTATTAAAATCTTCAATAATGAATTCTTCTGAATTCAGCACGTTCTTTGAAACACTAGTCTTCTCGGAAGAAGAGCTAGAAAAAGATGATGTTCTATTTAATAGAGAATCCATGCAATAAAAAACTTAAATTAAAACCTATATGAATGCCTACAGGTATGGTTTTACTGCCCTATGCGGAAATCCTTATCATAATACGAGACTTACTACCAGTAAAAAATTCAGCAAACACACAGACTTTTAATAAAAGAAATAAACAACACAGATGCTTTACCGAATATTACACATGCCCGTCCTATCCAAATGAACATGGATTTGGAAAAACATTGCAAAATTGAAATTAAAGATCTGGAGTCCAAAGGACTCATTGTAAAATCTAGATCTCCGTGGTCTTGTGCCACTTTCTACGTCAATAAAAACTCTGAAATAGAAAGAGGGACACCCAGACTTGTAATAAATTACAAGCCCTTGAATAAAGCATTAAAATGGATCAGGTATCCCATACCTAATAAAAAAGATTTGCTCCAAAAACTACACTCTGCATTCATATTTTCAAAATTTGACATGAAATCTGGTTTTTGGAAAATTCAAATTCATCCTAAAGACCGTTATAAGACCGCTTTCACTGTTCCATTTGGACAGTACGAATGGACAGTAATGCCTTTTGGTTTGAACCTTGTTGAGTTTTAAAAGCATTGGCTGCCATGGTCATTTGTTGCAACAATCCTAGGATATTGTATTCATACATACCATCGATGTTCCATTCATAGACAGAGGATGCATTAAAACGAGATTGGTTTAATGCACTTGGTCTATTATCGATGGCAAGGTCTGGAGGAGTTCTTACAGTTGGATATTGATATCCTAAATTCTGAGAAACGATTTTGTTACTGAAATATTTAATGTTGTTACTGATATCCTAAATTAAAGATTGGGCTTTGAGAAAAACTTAAAATATTAAAATTTAAGATTCTACTGAGTTTAGGCTTGCTAAAGAATAATTTTAAACAAATTTGGTATATAGGCTGGAAAACAGAACGTGCGGGATAGTGATATGTTCTAAGTCAGATCTGGTTCCAAAGGCAGATTAAGTTCTGTATCGATCTGGAAACAACGCCACGTACCAGTTAAAAACCACACCAATTAAAAATTGACTATTAAAATCTTTAATTTTGTTATATAAATCTCATTACTCCCTATACTGTCAATTACGATAGTATATCTTTTAAAACAAAAAAGAACAAATTAATTTTCCCTTTTATTGAGAAACCTAAAACCAGAAATTTAAATATTGTTAAAGCCTGTTCTGTTTACCAGAACCAAATAAATGTTTTGCTTAAAACAAAACAAACCGATTTAGCCTGTTTACAAAAAGACTTGAGTTTACAAAGAATTGAAAACCAATTGCAAAATAGACTTATACAAAGAAAAATTTCTGATTTCAAAGCTCTAATTGAAAAGGAAATATGTGCTGATTTACTAAGTGCTTTTTGGAACCGAAAACACATTTGGTAGATTTGCCTTATGAAAATTCATTTGATGAGAAACAGATACCCACTAAAGCCCGTCCTAATTTACTTATATTTTAAATATATTTTGATTCTATCCAAATGATTTTTCTAATTTGATTTCAATCAATGTGGCCGAAATTGCCATTACAACATAGTCTAGATGTGATGCATATTGAGAAAAATATTTGTGAGAGTATTATTGGTACACTATTAAACATTAATGGAAAAACAAATGGTGGATTGAATGCCCGCAAAGATTTAGAAGCCATGGAAGTTTGAGAAGAAATACAACCAAAATTTGATAAAGGTGCTAGATTATGCTTGCCTGCAGCTTTATTTACATTAACCAAAGATGATAAAAGAATATTTTTAAAAAGATTATTTGACTTAAAATTACCTTATGAGTATAGCTCAAACATTAGAAATTGTGTCAATTGATGAATGTAATATTACGGGCCTCAAATAACATAGTTGTCACATTTTGATGCAATAATTTATACTTGTAATATTGAAAGCGATGTTAACTAAAGGACCTATGAAGGCCATATTTTGGTTATGTTCATTTTTCAATAAGTTATGCCAAAAGATTATTGACAAAGAAGACATGTTAAACCTTGAAGATGAAATCAATGAAACCTTATGTATGTTTGAAAGATTTTATTTTTCCAACATTCTTTGATATAATGATCAATTTGTCAATTCATTTATGACATGAAGCATGACTTGGAGGACCTGTGCAATATCAATGGATGTATCATTTTGAAAGGTAAAAACCTCTGTTTAGAATAAGCTTCATTGTAACATCATATAATTGTATTAAGAACATGAAGATCTATAACAGATATGTTAGGAATCATACATAGCTGAAGGTTATATTGCACAATGCTACATTGCAGAGGAATGCATGACTTTTTATAGTGAATTTTTGAATCAGAATGTTGAATTAAGCTATTGTGAACGTCAAAATGAAGATTTTTCTATTGATGTGATTCTTGAGGGTCGTCTAATCTTGGGGGAACATCAAATACTTTAAGTAATAAAGTGTTAGGAAATGAACATTGTCATGTATTATTCAATATAGCTATAATAGAGCTATGTTTAGAGTAAGTACTTAAAACAATTCATTATTTATTTTTTTGTTAAAATTATAATTTTACTCAATTTTTCTTTTTTTAATTGTCAATTAGGATGCATCTGTAAGACTTAAAGCAATCAAGCAAGATTTTTAGAAAAATAAATACAAGTTTACTTTAGAAAAGACATGCTGATGATTTCTCTAAATGGTTAAAAGAAAAGGTAACATGCTACTTAATTTTTGTTTGTGCATTTGGAAGCTTTGTTATAAATTTCTGGTTAATTAATTTTGCATGTACATATGTCTTCTCCAATGATGCAAATAATGATATAGATGAATTTAAATGGCTTTCATTTGGTCCCAGAAAATAGGCCATGAGTTATAAGGGATATATTATTAATCAATAATGATTCTATACAAGAGAAGTTGAAATGTCAACACAAAACAATGGAGTTTCAACTGAAGCAACAACTATATGTACGACAAGTGTGAAAGACATTGCACAAGTTATTGATGTTGTTTCTTATTATGGGGCTGTTTCTTATTATGGGGCCATAAGAGAGATAATTTAGCTTGATTACCATAAGTTTCACATTCCAATATTCAACTACTATTGGACAAATAAAGGGCACGTTATAAGGATTAAAGATGGTTTTATAGTTGTTAATCTACACCAGGTCAAAATCAGCATGAAAGAGAGCCTTTTAATCTAGTATCACAAGCGAAACAAGTATTTTATTCGAGAGAAAATGATACATCAAATTGATATGTCTTACTAAAGGCACCACGAAGGGGATATTTTGGTACCAACATGTATGATGAGAATGTCGATACAACTTTCGAGCTGAAAGATATATCAACTCTGGATATAAACAATGATAATGAAAATGAAGAAGTTACCGATATTAAAGGTTATTGGTGTACCCAGTTAATTTTTGTTTTTGGTATCTTTTGGTGTTTCATTATTCTTTTTAATTTCTTGTTATCTTTCAACAATTTGATGTTGTACTTTAAGTTTGTTAATATCTTTGCTAAATTTCTATATGGTGCATATATTCTAATAGAATATGAAAATGGTTACAATGCATTGGCTACTGGTAAGATTTTATGCTTCCAACATTTAGTTTATTTAATTTCTTAGCTAAAATAAGTTTTCTTTTATTATTTATTATTTGATATATTTAATGCTAACTTTTTTTTTTCAGGCTACTTTAGCGGTGATTCATTAACATGAGTTCAAGAACAAAAGAATTACATCCTAAATCAGCTACTAGAAAAAGATGTTTGCAAACACTATCTAATATCTAGCTAGAAAATTCCAAGGATTTAACTATGGCTCATTTGGAGAAGTCCAAAGTATCATAAAGAAAGAGAGGTCCTACTAAAATAAAGAACATCGTTATCAATGGTGATGACATGAACTAATAGAAGAAAGATATATTACATTATCTTCATTTTTAAGAAGTTTTTGTTCAAGAGATTGTACCATATACAATTTTAGATTGGAGAAAAGTGCCTTTGAAAATGGAAAATATTATATGCAATTGTGTTCAAGTTAGTTTTAATATCATGATTACCATTTAAAATTATGAAATTTATTTTCTTTATAGTATTTATTTCATTAGCTATGCATTTTTATATTATAGCTGAGGTACAAGTTGGATAATGAATGGCAAAAAACTTACATATTTAAGGAGATAGTAGGTCTATAGAGGACTTCAAAATCAAGGCTTGTGCAAAAACGATTGATGGCAAAAAATTTAGCAGAAAGGATGCAGCTCAGACCTGACAGCATCAAGTCAAATCATGAGTAAAAGGACTTTGTTAAAGAAAAAAGGAGTGATCAATTTAAAGTATGTGTTTTATATTACTTGTATATTATTTTATGCCATTAGTTTGTTAAATTGATTGTATAAAATTATTTTTTAAATATAGGTTAACAGCGACAAGTTCAAAAAAAATAAGGAAAAAGCAAATTCCACACGTAAGGAAATTGCTCGGACAGCTCATGATATGGTAATGTCTGTGTAAATTTAGATTTTTCTATTGGAATCTAATTATAATACAATAAGAAAGAATAGATATTTATATACATTAAACCTTAAGGAAAAAAAGGTATCAAATAGTTAGGATATTTCTAATTAATCCCTAAAAAGTAAGAACTAAATCTCTTATACTCTAGTTACTAATAACTAGTATTTACAAAAAATAGTCAACACACAGCTGTAAAAAAAGCTAATATCTACAACATTTCCCTTCAAGCTAGAGCATAGATGTTCTTCACGCTAGCTTGCCTACAAACTTGTGTCCAAGTACTCATTTTGTCAATATATCTGCAGTTTGTTGTCCTGTAAGAATTACACTAAACAAACAACTCTAGTTTCCACTTTCTCTTTAACGAAATGATGATTTACCTCCATATGTTTTGTCTTGTCATGATGGAAAAGATTATGAGCAATATTAATTGATGTGTTATTGTCACATTAAAGTTGCATAGGATTGTCTTTGATTAACTGTAGTTCTTTGAAAAAATGTTTTATCCATATAAGCTCATATACTGCATGTGCTAGTGCTCGAAACTCAGCTTCTGCACTGCTTTGTGCCACGACAATTTGATTTTTTGCTTTTCTAAGTCATAAGGTTACCCTACACCTTAGTACAATAATGCATTGTAGACTTCCTATCCATGACATTTTTAGCCCAATCAGCATTAACAAACTTTTTTTTTTTTTGCCTTCTCAAAATAAAGTCTCTTTCTTTGTGCTAACTTCAAAGTATTGAAGCATCAATTTTACTGTCGCTAAGTGAGCTTTTCTTAGAGAGTGCATGAACTAGCTCACTAAACTAATTGCAAAAGCAATATCAAGTGCAGTGTGGGAAAAATAGATTAATCTTCTTACTAGTCTTTGATATCTCCCCCTCCCTGAGGTGCACTAATTTTGTTCAAGACCTAACTTGTTGATTGGTTCAACTAGTGTGGCAGCAAGTTTATAGTTAGTCATGCTAGTTTTCTTTAGCAAATCTAAGGTGTATTTCTGCTGTGTAACTAGAATAACTTTACCTGTTCTAACCACCTCAATTCCTAGAAAATAACGTTGCAAGCCAAGATCCTTGATTTCAAATTCACGAGCCAATTTTGTCTTCAGTCTTTCCAGCTCTTCTTTGTCATCCCCTATTAATATAATGTCATCAATATACATGATGAAAATAACTAACTTCCCTTCTGTTGACTGTTTGTAAAACATAGTACGATCAGCTTGCATTGAAAGTATTCACAGATCTTCAAGACTTTCCCAAATTGGTCGATCCAGGCCCTAGGAAACTGTTTAAGGCCATGGAGAAACATTTTTAACCGACAAAGTATTCTAAAAGGCATTTTTGACATCAGATTGGTTGAGAGACCAATCCAAATTTATAAGAAGAGAGAGAAAAATCTTTATAGTATTAAGCTTTGCTAGTAAGGCAAAAGTCTTTAGGTAATTCACCTAAATATTTTTGTAAAACCCTTCAGCACGAATCTTGCTTTATATATGTCCACACTTCTATCAGCATTACATTTGATTGTAAATACCCATTTGAACCCCACAGTCATTTTGTCTTTAGGTCTTGGTAAAGTCCTAAGTGTTATTGTTTATTAAGCTGCCATTTCTTCTTGAACAATTTTCTTCTACTCATTGACTTAAGGGCTTTAAAGATGTTTCTTGGAATAATGGTATTAGATAGATTGACCATAAAACTTTTATACTCCTTAGATAGATTTGTATATGACAGGAACTTGTAGATAGGATGTTAGGTGCAATTTCTCACTCTTTTTTTTTTTATCACAATAGGCAAATCTGTAGACTTTTGAGCTTTGTTCTCAGTATGCTTAGTAGGTGGGTTTTAACCCTTCCTTAGTTCAAATCTTGGTTCTACTTGGCCTATAGATGGTTATACATTTTGAGTTTTATTCTTCCTTTATGAATAGACACAAAACTCGTTGTTGGTTCCTCCAAACGTGAATTGGCTTATATTCATTCATTCCTCAGTGACGCTATTGTTGATTGGGTTCTATGATGTTATGTAGGCTAGAAAGAAAGCCTGAACTGAGTGAGGAGGTATTTGGAAGATTTGAAACAAGCCTAGAATCATTTGGAAAATTGGGTTTTAAGCTAGAATTACTTGTCATGTTGGTTTCTAAGGTGGAATTACTAGGCAGATTCGGTTCTAGATTAGTAGGCTAAGAAATTAGTGTAGAGACCACAGTTTAAATGGGCTCTAGGATGTCAAGAAGATCCCAAGAATTATCTTCTCTCAAATTCTCCCCCTGAAGAAAATTATTTGGGTAGAAAAGTTAATGTTCAAAGAAATTACATCCATGATGACAAATAGTTTCTTTTCTTGATGATTATAATACTTGTACTTTTTTTTAGTGGGAAAATATCTTAGAAACAGACACTTGATAGTTGTAGGAGACAACTTTGTTCTTTGAAGACTTGGAAGATATATAAAAGCTGTACAACTTAAAGTTTTGATTGCAAGATTAGAGGTAACAAGGTGATTTTGTGGGTAGCTTTCAAGAAAAACAAAAATAGATGTCTTGAACATAAGAACTTGAGAAGGCATACAGTTTATGAGATAAGATGCTATAAGAATGGTCTTCTCTCATTATATTTCTAGTATATAGGTTGTGAATACAAAACGCTCTAGCGACTTCTAAAATGTGTCTGTTTTTATGTTTCACAACCTCATTTTGTTATGGTATTCCAATAAAAGAAATTTAAAGGACAATCCTTCTTATGATAGGTAACTCCCTAAAATCGAAAAAAATACTTGGTTCCATTATTTATGCCGAATACATAAATGTCAATTTGAATCTGGGTTTTTACCATGGCATAAAATTGTTTAAAGGTTTGTCTAGCTTCAAAATTTTCCTTTAAACGGTATACCAAAGTTGTCCTAGAGTGGTCATCTATGAATGTAATGAATTATTTAGTTTTTGACAGGTTCTTAACTTTGATGGACCCTAAACATAACTATAAATCAAAGAGAAAGGTTGGGATGGTTTATAAGCATAAGGAAGAAACGGTGCACGTGTCTGTTTAGCTATTTGACAAAATTCAAAATGTAATAAACTCACATCTTTATTTTTGAATAAATAAGGATACAAGATTTTTGGATATAAAAAGCTAAGGTGACCTAACTTATAGTGTCACAACATTATTTCAAAAGATTAAGTGACTTGAGCCTGTACTTTCATGGGCCCTTTTATTCTCGAGATAGTATAGCCCCTCATATTCCTTCGTATTCACAATCATCTTCCTCAAGATTAGATCCTGAAATAGGCATTTAGAACCATAGAATTTAGTTACACAATTTGTATCCTTGGTAAGTCTACTAATTAAAAGAAGATTGCACATAAAATTTAGGACATGTAAAATAAAATAAAAAGTGAGACAATCTGATAGTTTTATTGTTCCTTTTCCAACAATAGTGGATAACGATCCATCAACAACCCTCATTTTATAATTACCTAAACACAAAGTCTAACTAGAGAAAATTTGAAAAGACTTTGTCATATAGTTCGAGGCCCTTAAATCAACAATCCAAGGGCTCTTTTCGAGGGACTGGAAGCTAGAGGCTGATGGGTTGCCTGTATAGGCTACATTATAGGTAAATGAGGGCATGTCATTCCCTTTTGCTTGCTATTTTTATATGAGGAGCTATTATAGCATCTTAGCATCTCAAATTGATCTTTTGTGAGGGAAACCTGATTAGTTTTCTCTATCACCATTCCATTTGCTTTTTGTTGGCATTTTGGTTTCTAATATGTTGGCTTTCCATGAAGCTTCCAATATGAGTCTGTGGTATGTTTTTTCTTATGGCAATAGTCCCAGTAAGGACGTTCTCCATGTTTCTGTCCCTTTTAGTCGCCTGGTTGATCTGTCTTTTTGGTCACCAGTACTGATCTCTCTGTCACGGGTTTCTTAACTAGTCCCATCATTACTCTATTTTGATTTTCTTCACACCTCAGTATAGAAAAAGCTTCTCGAATAGAGGGCATATGATTCTTTCATAATATTGTACCATGACCTTCATCAAGTTCTTTGTTGAGTCCATAAAAAAAATCAAAGGGGCATTTTTTTTCAACATCCTCTTATATTTAATGACATCCTCAGAACAATACCACTAAGACACATAATAGAGGTCGAGTTCCTACCATATATTGTGTAGAGAACTGAAATATTAAGTCACTAATAGGTTGCCTTGCTTTTAGTCGCATAACTATAACTTGATTTCAAAGAGATGAGCCACATTCCAATGGTCAAAGAAGGTTTCTATCAGGGCTTCCCAAAGCTCCTTTGCGGTTGATAAGAAAATATTAGCCCTACCAATCTCCACGTCCATCGAGTTGATCAACCATGCTTGCACCATTAAATTTTCAGCATCCCATTTCGGATGCCTAGGATTCGAGATATCAAGGTTTTGCTTTCCCGTATAATATACCCTAATTAGCCTTTGCCATGAAGAAATAGGGTGACAAATTAAACCCATTAAAAAAAATTTCTACCAATGAACTTGTGTAGAGTTATTTGCAAAGATAGGTTTTCTGTACATATGAGGACAAAAAAAGTCCTCTTTCATGACAGAATTAGAGGAAATTCCATATTTTTGTGCAAGGCTTGTTGTCTTCTCTATTGGAAGCTTTGAAGCTTTAAAATAGAAGAAGGAAAAAAATTCAGAAGCTCGAATCAGATTCTTGTGCACTATGTTTTGTTTATTTCTACTAATGTTATAGTAAGGAAATCAATTGTTTAGTCAAAATATTTCTTTTTCTATAATTGGTTGTTTATAACATTGAATGTACCTGAAAATTTGTAGCGTTAAATGAATGAAATTGAAAAATATCCTTCAAACCTTACTTCAAGTGATTTGAAAGATGATGTTGTGTCAAAAGTAATAAGTCTTGACAAATCTTATGTGAAAGCACTTGGAAAATGAGTTCCTTATGCACAATTAACCCTAACATCACATAAGGATATGGTTATAGCTCAAGTGTATGTTTATTGAAATATAAGATATTCGTTTTTTAGTTTATAAATGCATAATTCTTTTGTAACTAAATTATGAAATTTTTATCATATAAAGTCAAAATCAAACAAGTAAAGATTGTGATGATGAATTGAATACACCTACTCATGTTGTAACAATTTGAAAGTCAACAATATTTATCTACAAATTCAAATTAATTATATTTATTAAAATTATAATTTTATTATTATTTCCGTGTGCTAGAGGGTGAATATGAAGACTGATATCACTAAATGCAAGCTGCTTGATTCAAATGGCTGAGAGGTTGTTGTAACTGAAGGGCATTGGTCTTCAAGTTATCCAAAAGTACTTGTTCATCATATCCCTATTTGACCAAAGGCCATGAGAATTTGGGTAGATGTAGCAAAAGAACATGAGAAGTATTTATGGAACACTATGCCTTATAAGACATACATTGAAGAAGCTATTGATAGTATAGTTGTACGGCTTGCTAATCGGGCTGTTATAGACTCTACAAATTGACATTTGTGTCATTCATATATTTAATTAATTTCTTATTCATTAGCTTTTATACATTTATCCAACATTTCTTTGTATTTTTTAATGTATGTGACAACATGAGCTTCAGGCACCATACATTGCTTTTAATGACTTGTAGTTTGGAAGTGCTGAGTTGATAATATACATGTTATATAAGTTGTAATTTGTTTTAGGAAATGTCCATATTTTAGAGGAGACTATTCAAAAATTTTCCTAAGGACAAGATCAATTGCTTATTTGAATTCACTGCTCAAAACCATAATTCTGTAATACTATAAGTTAAAATGAAAGTTTTTTGTTTAATGACTTATGGTAGCAGTAGTTGTTGGTTGGGAAATATAATTTCGGATGTGTTGAGTAGATGATATATGTGTTATATAAGTTGTAATTAGTTTTAGGAAATGTCAATGTTTTAAGGGAGATTTTGTCAAAAATTTTGCTAAGGACAAGATCAATTGCATACTTGAATTAACTACAAACTATAATTGTATAATTGTTGGTAAATTTTTATAATCAAATACTATTGATGCCAATGTGCAAGTGTACACAATAAGTAATAAAGTGATGAATATTCAAGATCGTCTCCACAGGGATTGATGTCACTAGAAGTGCTACAGCAATCACAATAGTGCAATCTAACTTAAGTGCGAAGTTAACAAATGTAAAGTAGGTTCTATCGAAATTGATAATTGTGAAAGAATTAAATAAAACAATGCAGTAATGAAATAAACTAAATTAAATGTGTCTAAGATTCAATTGAGAATATAGTAGTTGAATGATCAAACTCTCCTTATGAGCTGACTGTTTTTCATCAAATTAATACCAGTTGGAACAACAATTACTACAGCACTGGGCAGAATTAATATGCATCCTCCGCTGTCGCGTATTGAAACTCTCACACCCTTAAGTATATTAGCAATGACCAATTGCTATTCTACCTATGGCATGGCCTTATGACCCTTTAGTCTCTCCGCCCTACAAGGTGAGTATCTGTGTCTAATGTGTCACAAATCTTAACTTCAAGTATAGCCCTTATGGGATTCAAGATAAACTTAATCCAGGAAACTTAAATTAAGATCAAGTATTACTCTAATAATATCCGCTAAGACATGTCTTTTTGCGACTCTATCTTAACTTGAACTATTAAATGGATGGTCAACCGAAATAACAGTTATAATAATAGCTACTAGAGTAAAATGCTACAGCAATGACATAACAACTCATAAGAACAGTCAAGAACCCATTAGATTGTTCGTCACTCAACTACAAGCAAATTTAGTTCATATTATGAAAGAGAAAAACAAACATCAACATATTGTTCACAGGATACATTAAATCAGACAAAGAAAGAAAAAATATATAAGTTGAGAACGGCAAAAAGTGAATCCAAATAATTCTGCGGGATTTTTCAATGATACTGAAGCCATCCTCTTCAATTCTGATCTTCTTCTTCTTTTTCTCTTTAAAGTCCCTAATGATAATTTCTTCTCTGGTTTATGTGATGCGCGCCTCATTTTATAACTAAAAACTAGGGTAAACAAAGGCCTCGGACGTGTATGAGTTAAATTAGGAAACTGCAGCAATTCTGCAGCTGACCCGCGCTAAGTTTTCTCCCTCAGTGCTCCAGGATTGCTACAGCAATGGTTGCTCTGACAACGGCTAGAACACTGCACTGTTCTCAGTTCTGCTTAACTTCTTTTGTGGCAATATTCTTTCCTCCTCTTGCTGGTCTAATATCTCAGCATCCCTTCATGAATTATAAACTTTTGAAAACCTACAATTATGCACCTGTTTTAAGCAAAAATTACTCTAATTCAAGCAAAACTTATTAAGACTCACTAAAATGAATGTTTATGCAAAATATAACCAAAATATAATAAAAACACATCATTTACTCTCTAAGTGATCTTGATTTAAGTCTAGAATTGTTGTAATAACTCTCATTTCATAGAGTTATCACACCCCCAAACTTAAACATTTACTTGTCCTCAAGTAATGACAACATACTAACACTTCACGCAAACAAGCATGCAACACACAACTTTAGCTCTTTTATCAAATTTGCAAGGATTCTTCCACCTTCATATCACAATCCCAATCATGCAAAATGACCATAGTAAATCAGTTCTAGACTTCAGCTTCCTTCTGTCCACAGTGTGTGTGTGTTACTTTGATTGAATTCCAGAGATGCTATAACATTACAAAGAGATTGCATGTAATTTAGCAGTAACATAATTTTATTCATATATGGGGTAGCATAAATCTCACATACTCAAATTGTGCTGAGTTTAAGAATGAAAATTTGAGAGTATTCAACCTCCTCACTGCAACATTTATTTTTCATGTGAATGTCAATCAATTGTAATGATGACACCCAATTACTCAAACCATGCACAGATCAAAGTTGTTGTAGCAATATCTGTAACATAATCTTATCTAGACATATCTTTTACTCAAGGCTGAACATGGAGCTCATGAACTGACCTGGCTACTCAATATCTTAGACAAAGGACTTCCTTGTATTATTATCTCACTTTTCTCTTCTTCTTTTTTTATAAAAGAGTAATTGCTGCAGCACTGCTCATAACTCTTGTTGCCTTTGAACGCAACTCTGCATATGGGGTACATACTCAGCTCTGGTTACTCAGCAACTTGAGCCATTGGAGCATAATTTATTCCATAGCCAACACAGTCAATCAAACATTTTCTCCCAAAACTTAAGATCTTTTCTATTCTTTTGGCTCTGCTACAGCAGTCTCATAAACTCCACCAAAGTTTAAGTGTAAGGACAGAATTTCACTCTCCATCTATTACTGTCTCTACTCGGCATTCTTATAACCACCCATTAACACTCAATTTATCTTCATTAAGATTTCCAATCCATACACAAATATTATATATCAGAATTTCACACAACATATACATAAACAAATATCCAAAGCACCCAAATATACATCCCCCTCAAACTGAAAAGGTGTTGTGTCCTCACAAGCACGCACCAGAAAAGTCACACAATTTGACAAGTACATGGAGGAGGACATTTAGAAAAGACCACACAAATTGAAAACATAATGAAAGAAAAGTTTTGCAGAATTAAATAAATTGACTAGTAAAAAGGGGATACTCCTCGGTGGTTTGGGTATTGCTGCAACATGGTGGGATGACATTAGCGCTTCTTGGATGCACTGTGTAGCTTATCCTTTGGGGAAGCTTGTGGGGAGGTAGCGGATAATGTCTTTGTCTTTTTCTTCACTTGGCTGGTGGGAGGTGTTGCGGCTGGGGCAACTTGCTTGTTTGACATCGATCTGGTCCTTTTTTATTCTGTCGAAGCTGTTGTAGCAGTGCCTCCAAAAGTGTTGCCCTTGCTTTTGTTGGCTCCTCTCGGACTAGCACGAACAGGTTTGCTAGGAGTGGTCTGTGGAAGAGCTGGGGTTGGTGCATCAGCTGCCTGTCCCTCAGCTGTAATGGCGGCAATGATGTCAAGTAGCTGCTGGGCTTCGGTGGGTGTACGCGTGACTCTGGTGACTGCAGCTTCCAGCTTTGCATCGACTTGCTCGGCTTCATCTTCAGAGGCAGGAGGGGTTGTTATTTTTTCCTTGCCCTTTCTTGGAAGGACTGGAATAGGGGGCTCCTCTTTAGGTTCATTCTCTTCCTCTTCTTGGATGATGTGCCTTTTCCTGGTTTTGGGAGAGGTCTTGACTGGGGGTTCCTCACGTTCTTTCTCTGAATTTTCCTCTGCCTCAGTGGGTGAGCTGTCAGTTGCAGACTTGTCACCTTCTTCCGCAGGTTGATCAGATGGTTCAGCATCTTCTGATTTAGCCTCTGCTTGTGGTTCTGCTGCAGTTTCTGCTTTTGGTTCATCTGTGTCAGTGGCTTCTTCACTGACTTCTGCTGGAGCATGTATGGTGTTGGTGTCAAAATTGTACTGCTGGAGCAATGAATCAGGGACATTTTGGTGGGTGTTTTTCATGTAAAGATGCAAATTGCTATAGATGGCTGTCCAGGTACTGTAAATAGCTCCAAAACCGATCGTTTTCCCTCTGCTGAGCCTCAGCACATTGAGAGATACTGGTGCTCAGTGCCTGGATTGTCTGTTCTAAACCAATAGCTCGTCTCGCTCCTGTTACAGCAGCTGGTTCAGTTGTTGCTCCAGCACTTTCACCAGCAATTCTCTCAATGGTGCGTGCAGTAAGGGCACCATCATTCTTGACATGCTCATCCTTTGCATCAAGACGAATGCCTGATACTACACATATGCTGGTGATGAGTGAAGGAAATAATAAAGCAACTGCTTTGTGTTTCTTCATGGCACAATCTTTGATTTCTTTTTTTATCATGCTTCCCACATCTATGGGAAGCCCTCGAACAATAGCATATAACAAAACCAACCTTTCCTGTGAAACAATAGTGGTGTGGGTGGTTGGCATAAGCCTGGATTTCAGAAATTTCACCCCCACCTTAGCAATGGGTTTTAAATTTATCCTATTAATTACATGCCATTCCTCATTAGCCCACGATGCCCCTTCTACTGTAAGAGTTGTGAAGCTGGCGTTCCATCTTTTCGAGGTCAATTTGTCCAGCAACTTGGCATACTCACAATTAATTTCAGCAGGTAAATTATAAGAAGCATTTATAACTCGAGAGTCTAATGGAACAAGTGTGTTTCTTACCCAAATGTTGTGCTGGCCAGGGCTTACCAAATTGGAGTAAAATTCTTTGACTACTGGCAGCACATGGTCTCGAGGGTGGTTGCAAAACTCTAGCCACCCACGTTTTGTTGTAGTATTGTGTACTGTTTGCACAATTCTGGTGAATGACTCTGGAAATTAAAACCCTTTTCTTCCAGAATCTTGCGTGGTTCAATGAATTCTTCATATTTTTCCTCTGCGTGGTAACTCTGGAAGCGTGAAGGATCTTTGAGTCGGCTGGCTGTTCTTTTATACCTTGGCATTGCTGTAGCAGTAACAATTTGAAGGTATTATGCCTGAGAGTAAAATGAAAAGATGGTGGTAAGAATTATTGGAGTCGTGCTTGCAAAGAAGAGGGGAATAGTGTCGTAGGTCACTACGCACAGTAATTCCCTTTTATGGTTGAATTTAAATGAAGATAAATCCGGTAAAGAAAGATAAATTAGGGAAGAAAATATTTTGAATGTAATGATTATATCCCATAAAAATAGGCAAGAGAAATTAATGCATTAATTTTGAAGATTTTTTCTTCCTCAATTTTTATCAAAATCCATGCATCCATTTGTCATGATTTATCTCCAACGGTAAGTGAGAGGCTCTAATTTTTAAGTTACTGTAACGGTAATATCGGTTGCTGCAGCACCCAATTATTTGCTCTAGCAACGATTACATGTTCCACTCCAATAGCCTCTGACACATGGCTTGCCTATGTACTCTGTTACAATACAACCCCAATTGTCAATAAGGAATTCATTTGTCACACATACTTCCCTCAAAAACTAAAACCAATTCTAGAAAAGAAAAAAATTAAAAATAAAGATATAAAATGATAACAAAAGTAAAGAGTTCAATAATGTGAAAGGATAAAAATGAATAGCCAGAAGTGAATAACAAAATTAAAATAAAAGAAAGAGCCTTCAACAAAACTAGAGAGGATCAAGCTCGGTTTAAAGTGACTGCCTCCACAATGGGTTGCCTCCCATTGAGCGCTTGATTTAAGGTCCTTTAGCATGACCTTCTTTGACTGCTCAATAGCTTGGTTCTTTAAGGAGTAAGACCTCCTTTGCGCAATCTGACACTGGGTGTATGTAATGCTTAACCATGTGTCCATTAACTTTAAATTCTTGGCATGTTTGTTCATCGAGAAGATCAACAGCCCCACGAGGGTAAATTCTGAGCAGCTTAAAAGGTCCAGATCATCGAGATTTTATTTTTCCTAGAAATAATCTCAGTCTTGTATTATGGAGCAGCACTAGTTGACCAAGGATGAATTTCTTGTTTTGGATATGTGTCCATTAACCATGTGTCCATTAACTTTAAATTCTTGGCCTGTTTGTTCATCGAGAAGATCAACAGCCCCATGAGGGTAAATTCTTAGCAACTTAAAAGGTCCAGACCATCGAGATTTTAGTTTTCCTGGAAATAATCTCAATCTTGTATTATGGAGCAGCACTAGTTGACTATGGCTGAATTTCCTGTTTTGGATATGCCTGTCGTGCCATTATTTTATCCTCTCTTTATAGATTCTTGCATTTTCATATGAGAACAGCCGAAATTCATCAAGCTCACAGAGCTGAAGCTTCTTTTGCTCTGCTGTAGCATGTATATTCCAATTTCATTGCTTCAGTGCCCAGTGTGCTTTATGCTCTAGCTCAAGTGGCAAGTGACAAGTCTTTCCATAAACAATTCGGTAAGGAGACATGCCAAGTGGTGTTTTGTATGTTGTTCTGTAGGCTCATAAGGAGTCATGTAACCGCAAAGACCAATCCTTCCGTAATGAGTTCACCACTTTTTCTAAGATCTTTTTAATTTCTCTATTAGACACTTATGCCTGACCATTAGATTGTGGGTGATATGTTGTTGTTATTTTATGCCTGACTCCATATTTTACCATGGCTGCAGCAAATACTTTGTTGCAAAAATGAGTACCTTCATCATTAATAATTGCTCTAGGAGTGCCAAACCTGGAAAAAATGTTTTTCTGAAGAAAGGCCACCACTGTTTTAGCATCATTGGTAGGTAATGATACAACTTCTACCCACTTAGAGACATAATCTATAGCAATAAGGATATATAAGTTCCCAAAGGATGGTCGAAAAGGTCCCATGAAATCTATTCCCCATACATCAAAAACTTCAACTTCCAGAATATTTGTCAATGGCATTTCATGTCTTTTAGTTATGTTCCCTGTCCTTTGACACCTGTCACAACATTTGACAAATTCATAAGCATCTTTAAAAATAGAAGGCCAGTAATAACCTGATTACAGAACTTTAGCAGCTGTTCTGTGACCACCAAAATGTCCCCCATATGCTGCAGCATAACATGACTCCAATATGTGAGGAATTTCTCCCTCTGAAGCACATCTTCGTATTACTTGATCTGAGCATAACTTATATAAATATGGGTCATCCATTGGTAGCTTCTAAGATCATGAAGAAATTTTTTTTCTCTTAAAACTTCAACTCAGGTGGTAGCAACCCAGTTACTAAGTAGTTAGCAAAATCTGCATACCATGGAGATCCTGATTGCTGCAGCACCTGTGCTTGCTGTACTACCAAGAGCTGTTCATCAGGAAAAGTTTCAGTGATGTCCTTTCTTGTCAATGTACTTGTGTCTGCGTCCAGCCTCGACAGGTGGTCTGCTACTTGATTCTCAGTCTCCTTTCTATCTTTAATTTCCATATCAAACTCTTGAAGCAATAAGATCCATCTGATTAATCTTGGTTTGGCATCCTTCTTTGAAATTAAATACTTGATGGCTGCATGGTCTGTGTATACAATCACTTTAGTACCCACCAAGTAAGCTCTGAATTTATCAAAAGTAAATACTACTGCTAGCAACTCTTTCTTTGTAGTGGTGTAATTAATTTGAGTTTGAGTAAGAGTTTTGCTTGCATAGTATATGGAGTCAAAAACCTTATCCTTTCTCTGCCCTAATACTGCTCCAACAGAATGGTCACTGGCATCACACATCAGCTCAAATGGTAAAGTCCAATCTGGTGATATAACCATTGGTGCAGTGATTAGAGCTTTCTTTAATTCTCCAAAGGCTTGAAGACAATCTTTGTCAAAGTGAAAAGGCTTGTCATGTTCCAGCAATGAGCATAATGGTTTCGCTACCTTGAAAAAATCCTTAATGAATCTTTTGTAGAATCCAGTATAACCCAAAAAACTCCTAATACCCTTTATTGAAGTGGGAGGTGGCGGTTTATTTATTACTTCTATCTTGGCTTTGTCTACCTCAATGCCATTCTTGGATACCTTATGACCCAACATTATGCCTTCGTGCACCATGAAATGACACTTTTCCCAATTGAGTACTAAGTTAATCATCTCACATCTTTTAAGAACTTCTTCCAAGTTGTGTAAACAATCATTGTATGTCTCTCAAAAAACTAAGAAGTCATCCATGAAAACTTTTAAAGTTTGCTCTACCATATTAGAAAAAATAGACATCATATATCTCTGAAAAGTTGCTGGAGCATTGCACAAACCAAAGGGCATTCTTCTAAAGGCAAATGTTCTATAAGGACAGGTAAATGTAGTCTTTTCATAATCTTCTAGAGCTATAGCAATTTGGTTGTAGCCTGAATACCCATCTAGGAAACAATAGTACTGTTTCCAACAAGTCTATCCAACATCTGATCTATGAATGGGAGTGGGAAGTGATCATTCATTGTGACTTTGTTGAGCTTCATGTAATCCATACATACTCTCCATCCAGTCACTGTCCTTGTAGGAATAAGTTCATCCTTCTCATTTGCTATCACTGTAATCTCTCCCTTTTTTGGAACACATTAGACTGGGCTCACCCACGAACTGTCTGATATTGGATATATGATTCCAGCATCCAACCATTTGATGATTTCCTTTTTCACCACTTCTTTCATAATAGGGTTTAACCTTCTCTGTTGCTCCACTGAATTGTTGTAATAGTCTTCTAACATAATTTTATGCATGCATATTGATGGGCGTATCCCTTTGATATTTGCCATGGTCCATCAAATTGCTCTTTTGTATCTCCCAAGCACATCTACTAGACTTTGTTCTTGCCATGCATCCAAAGTAGAGGAGATGATTACAGGGAGTGTTGTTTTGACCAAGATAAACATATTTCAAATGTGAAGGTAACAATTTTAATTCAAGACTAGGAGGTGATTCAATAGATGGTAAAGTTGTCTTTACTTCCCTGTCTGAAAGACTCAAATGCTCAACAAATCTGTTATGTCTATCAGATTGCTTTCCTTCCATCCAATCTATCTGGTTTGCTGCAACATCTTCTTCTTCAAAGCTTTCAAAGGTGGTAACTTTGTTGATCTCATTATTGCAGCATCTGTCAATTCTGTCTGCTACAATAAAATCCACAACACTAAGAAAATTACAATCTTCTAACTCATCAGGGTTCTTCATAGCCTCTAATACATTAAATGTGACTTGCTGATCATTCACTCTCATGGTGAGCTCTCCTTTCTGCACATCTATCAAAGTTTTCCTAGTTGCTAAGAAATGTCTTCCAAGTATAATAGGTACCTCTTTATCAGCCTCAAAGTCTAGTACAATGAAGTCTACTGGGAAGATAAATTTGTCAACCTTCACCAGTACATCCTCAATTTTTCCTTGAGGATATGCATGAGATATGTCAGCTAATTACAAGGTGATTGTGGTTGGCCTGCATTCCCCTACTCCCAACTGCTTAAATACAGACAATGGCATCAGATTAATACTGGCTCCCAAGTCACAAAGTGTTCTGCCAGTGTACCTAGTTCCAATGGAACATGGTATTGTAAAACTTCCTGGATCCTTCAATTTTGTAGGAATCTTACTTTGGAGCATATGACTGCTTTCCTTTGTTAAAGCAACAGTTTCAAATTCTCCCAACCTTCTCTTTCGTGCTAAGATGTCTTTTAGAAATTTCACATAATTAGGCATTTGCTCCAAAGCTTCTACAAAAGGTATGTTGATGTGTAATTGTTTCAGCACTTCCAGAAATTTGTTGAACTGCTTGTCTTATCTTTGCTTCTGGAATCTCTGTGGGAAAAAAGGTGGATGCCTAAACTGCTGGGTAGCTTCAGGAGGTGCCAAACTCTGCTTGTTTAGTTTGTTGTAAGTTGTGGCTACTAGTGTTGCAACTTCTTTTTCATTATGTATTGGTTGAGTTCCTTCCATAGTTGCTGCAATTTGGTCTCTGTCACAAGTGTCTTGATGGCTGGGTTGTTGTAACTTGCTTCCATCTTGAGGTGGTTTTTGTGAGGAATTAAGTTCTAGCCCTTTTTTAGTCACATCAACAGGGATATCAACATTCTTTCCAGATCTGAAGTTAATTACTTTGCAGTGTTATTTGCCCTCTCTTCTATGATCTTCTGTGTTGCTAGGTAAGCTTCCTTGAGTTCTACTACTCATTGTTGTGGCAAGTTGTCCCATTTGGTTCTCCATGTTCCTCAAGGATACAACTTAACTCTGCACAATTGCTTCATTCTTTACAATGTATTCCTTAATCAGTGCTTCTAGTGAAGTGATTGGATCCTGACTGGTATGTTTTTTCCCTTGACTTTGCTGATGAAAACCAGTGGTTGAATGTTCCTATTTTGTCCATTCAATGCTGGAGCATTTCGATTCTTACTGCTCCATGAAAAATTTGGGTGTTGCTTCCATCCAGGGTTATAAGTATTTGAATATGGGTTGTTTTGAAGCTGTCGATTGAAATTACCCACATAGTTTACTGATGCTGGATTTCCAGGACAATTATAAAAGTCATGTTCTTCACCACAGTATATGCAAGAAAGTTCAGCAACTTGCTTTACTGCTGCTGGAGTAGATGTCATGGCTTTTACCATGTTAGTCAATGAGGTTACTTGTGCTGATAAAGCAATAATTACATCTATGTTATGTACCCCTGCTGCTCCTCTTGCTACTGGTTGCCTTGTTGATGGCCACTGATAATTATTGTTGGTAATTCTCTCCAGAATTTCATAAGCTTCAGTGTAAGATTTGGATAACAAAGCTCCATTTGCAGAAGCATTCACCATTAATCTTGTCCTAGGATTCAACCCATTATAGAAAGTTTCCAATTGTATGCAGCAAGGAATGCTATGATGAGGACACCTTCTGAGCAGTTCTTTGAATCTTTCCAACGCCTCATACAAACTCTCATCTTCAAGTTGATGGAAAGAAGTAATCTCATTCTGTAATTTTGTATTTTTTGTCGGTGGAAAATATTTCATTAAGAATTTATCAGCCAACTCATTCCATGTAGTGATGGAATCAGATGGTAACGAATTTAACCATGCTCTTGCTCGATCTCTTAATGAGTAAGGAAAAAACCTCATTCTTAAAGCATCTTGGGTTGCTCCAGCAATCTTGAAAGCATCACTCACTTCCAAGAACAACTTAAGACGGAGGTAAGGATCTTCATTTGGCAATCCATTGAATTGACCTACTGTCTGCAACATCTGAAACATCACTGGCTTCAATTCAAAGTTTGCGGCTTCTACTTCAGATCTGATTATCCCAGGGTGTACAACTTGAGGAGTTAACACAATATAATCTCTAATAGTTCTATCCCTGTCATCGGCCATGTAAATAATATTGTTGTTGTCTGGTTGTCTTTGGTTAGCATGTGCATTCTGCTCTTCTTGAATGTTGACTGGTTGTAAGGGCCCGTAAGGGTCCAACTTTCCCACATCCTGCAAGTTATCCATGCCTGAAACAGTTTTTGAATTCTTTTGTTCTCTTCGTAGTCTCCTAACAATCCTTTGAATCTCAAGATCAAATTGGAATACAACAGATCTGTCTTTACGCATGCAAGTGTTGATATGCCAATAAATAGAATAAATCAAATCAAATTGGCACTATCAAGATTTACTTCACACTTCAAAAATAAACAATCAATCCCCGGCAACGGCGCCAAAAAACTTGTTGGTAAATTTTTATAATCAAATGCTATTGATGCCAATTTGCAAGTGTACACAACAAGTAATAAAGTGATGAATATTCAAGATCGTTTCCACAGGGATTGATGTCACTAAAAGTGCTACATCAATCACAATAGTACAATCTAACTTAAGTCTGAAGTTAACAAATGTAAAGTAGGTTCTATCGAAATTGATAATTGTGAAAGAATTAAATAAAACAATGCAGTAATGAAATAAACTAAATTAAATGTGTCTAAGATTCAATTGAGAATATGGTAGTTGAATGATCAAACTCTCTTTATGGGCTGACTGCTTTTCATCAAGTTAGCACCAGTTGTTACAACAATTGCTACAGAACTGGGCAGAATTAATCTGCACCCTCAGCTGTCGTGTATTGAAACTCTCACACCCTTAAGTATATTAGCAATGACCAGTTGCTATTCTACCTATGGCATGGCCTTATGACCCTTTAGTCTCTCCGCCCTACAAGATGAGTACCTATGTCTAGTATGTCACAAATCTTAACTTCAAGTATAGCCCTTATAGGATTCAAGATAAACTTAATCCAGGAAACTTAAATTAAGATCAAGTATTACTCTAATAATATCCGCTAAGACATGCCTTTTTGCGGCTCTATCTTAACTTGAACTATTAAATGGGTGGTCAACCGAAATAACAGTTATAATAATAGCTACTAGAGTAAAATGCTACAGCAATGACATAACAACTCATAAGAACAGTCAAGAACCCATTAGATTGTTCGTCACTCAACTACAAGCAAATTTAGTTCATATTCTGAAAAAGAAAAACAAACATCAACATATTGTTCACGGGATACATTAAATCAGACAAAGAAAGAAGAAAGATATAAGTTGAGAACGGCAAAAAGTGAATCCAAATAATTTTGCGAGATTTTTCAATGCTACTGAAGTCGTCCTCTTCGATTTTGATCTTCTTCTTCTTTTTCTCTCTAAAGTCCCTAATGATAATTTCTTCCCTGATTTATGTGATGCACGCCTCCTTTTATAACTAAAAACTAGGGTAAACAAAGGCCTCGGGAGTGCATGAGTTAAATTAGGAAACTGCAGATCGCAATTCTGCAGCTGACCCGCGCTAAGTTTTCTCCATCAGTGCTCCAGGATTGCTACAGCAATGGTTGCTCTGACAACAGCTAAAACACTGCACTGTTCTCGGTTTTGCTTAACTTATTTTGTGGCAATATTCTTTCCTCCTCTTGCTGGTCTAATATCTCAGCATCCCTTCATGAATTATAAACTTCTGAAAACCTACAATTATGCACCTGTTTTGAGCACAAATTACTCTAATTCAAGCAAAACTTATTAAAACTCACTAAAATGAATGTTTATGCAAAATATAACCAAAATATAATAAAAACACCTCATTTACTCTCTAAGTGATCTTGATTTAAGTCTAGAATTGCTGTAATAACTCTCATTTCATAGAGTTATCAATAATACTATAAGTTAAAATGAAAGTTTCTACAACCAACATTTTATAGTTGTTTAGATATTATGTTGAAATCTCTTTAGCAAAAATAATCACGATAGTAAATTAAATTTTTCTAGTGAAATATTTACAAAAATTTATCACTATATTTGCTCTTTTCGGGTGATTTTGTGTACTGTATTTATATTTTCAATTGATAATGCAGGTTATGTGGATAAATACTACTTGTAAAAGAGTTTTCGATGCAAATTGAAAATGAAATAGTATTTTTTTGGTTTAATCATTGCCTTTTTTATATGGCACACTATGTTTATAATTAAACATACTTTGCATTCGTACTTGATATATATTTTTTTAAAAGAATTTAGATCTATTAAAATAGATGTATGCAATTTTAAAATCCCAGAACTAATTAATTAATCAAATTAATTAATTATATTACTTAACAGAGAGAAGCTTAAGAAAATATCTTGTATAATTAACCTGATTATATTAAGCACGAAATTAGTAAACTAAATTAATTCTCTGAAAATATTATTCACAGTTACTATTTACGGAACTGTTAACTGATACTATTTATAGTTACTATTCACGATTACTGTTTATCCGCATAAAAAATATTAAATTTTCAAAACATAATAGAATTGCAAAAATTAAAGGAAACGAAGATTTTTACGTGGTTCAGATTAGTCAATACTACATCCACAAAGCCACACTCAGACAAAAAGTAATTCATTAAGTTGAGATGTTACAACCTATAGATTTACTAAATTTAAAGTGCTATGGTTTACTTTTAGTAGCATTTTCTACGTGCTACTATATCTTAGTTTTATTGTAGTGAGAATTGCACTAATAAAAGATGCTAGTGGTTCAAGGCATATTATGAATTATTTATATTTGATTATAGTTAGTGATATTCGGATGCCAATAAAATTTCCATTTGTTTAATATATGTATATTTTTCTTGGAGGCATAGAACGTAACTTACATTAGAGTTCGTGTAAGAAAGGCTAAGATTGATGAGCCAAGATAACATATAAGAAAGGCTAAGATTGCTAAAAATATTTTAGGGGTTTGTTTATGAGATATAAAATTCATCTTCATGATGTCTGGATATGAAGGCTCTGCCTCCAATCCAAGAATACTTTGTGATGCATTAAATAAGCCGATTGGTATAAGAGTTTTTAGAGGTATCACTTATTCCAAAAAAAATTAATTTAATCAAATTACATATTCAAACTAAAAGATACAACAATTGGAGGGATAAGCCATTTCCACATTACAAGAGGCTATCAAAAATAAATTTAGAAAAAACCATGGAACTCAAAGGTTGACAGAAATTCTAATTGATATGACTAATGTAGCACTACAAGAAGACATTCATGATGATGACAATAGTTTGATGATAAAAGTTCTCCAATGTCTGCCACCCACTATGTTCATAATCATCATAGAGGAAGAGGTCTAAATCAAATAAACATATTGTTGTTCAAAATATTTTTGAAAGTGGTGAAAATCATGATTATATTATTGAAAAGCTCTTTGATGAGACTTTTATGTGGATGATGAGTTTATAACCTTAAATTTAATGGTAGAGAAACCTTCAAATGTAAAGGCTTTTAAGACATTATGAAATTATATTTACCAAAAGTTGGCATATGTTAGGATGCGTGAGCACAAGAGGAGAGGTGGAATTTGATTTGGGAGTATGCATTTCCTAACAATGATATTTTGAAGTAGTATTTTCGCATGTTGATTTGTGTACTTTAATTATTTAACACACCCACATTCTTGGTGATTATATTGTAATTATTTTATCGCTTTATTATTTTGTGATTATGTTGTGCTATGTCTAAACTTTTATACTATCATCTTAAGATTACTTTTAAACGAACTTTATTTATTTCAACTATTTATTTATGTTGTGATATTTTTTAGAGGTTATTCAATTGAATTATTTGTTTTAATCTTTATTTCACGAATTTAATATTTGAGAAATATTAAAAAATAAATGTTATGCTGTCGAAAATTTTAAAATTTATTAGTTTTACATATGTTTTATGAAAAATTATGATATTTTTTAACATTTATACTAAAAACGTTAATGGAAAAGTTCTAATAGTATTTCTCTAAATACTAATAAATATCATTTTTTAAATATATAATTTAAATTAGTCACCAATAAAAATAATGCAGTTTAGTGTAGTATCAAAAATAGTATAATTAAAAATTAATATAATTTAATTTACCTCAGAATACTATGCAATATTATTTTAATATACTACTAAAATAATAAAACATAATATGATATACATGCATTAAAAGGAGCCGCCTATGTTGCAACAGTTGCAACATACAACAACTTTTGTCATTTTGTTTTTTATTACACTACACTACCTTATATTTTCTGTAAAATTCAATAGCCACTAAAAGTAATAAACTTTTACATATAAGTCCATTTTTGGAATAAAATGACATTTGAAAAGAATTTTAATTTTTTATTATTATTATTATTATTATTATTATTATTATTATTATTATTATTAATATCACTATTATTATATAAGATTATTGCTATTAAATTTTATTATTTTTATTTATTTTAATTATTATTTATGATTATTACTGTCATTATTATTATTAAAATTTATTACTTTTATTATTTTAATTGTTATTATACTGTAATTAATTTATTAATATTAATATTTATCTTGTTATGATTAAAATTATTGTTATTAAAATATATTAACTTTATTATTTTAATTATTATTAATTATTGTTGTTATTATTATTATTAAAACTTATTAATAATTTTTGTTAATTTTATTATTATCATTATTAATATTATTATTTCAGTTATTTTTGTTGTTATTATTATTATTGTTAAATTTTTTTAATTTTTTGTTTTAATTAACATTATTGTCATAATTATTATTTTTAGTTTTATTATTATTATTGTTTTAATTATAATATATACAAATAATATTAGGGACACAATTAATAAAGGGTATTTTAATAACTTATAATAGTCTATTCCAATTATAAAATAAAGTAAACACATCAATTGGAATGTTGTTCATTCTGATTCCAATTCCTATAGCTCAAGTAAATAATTTATTCTAATTCAAATTCCTTATTACAATTCTAGCTCATTTCAATTCTTATTTAATAAACGCACCATTAGAATGTGTTTAGAACATAATATTGTATATTGTTATAATATTGTTCACATCAATTTATTATTTACCTATGTTTAAAAGTTTTAAAAGTTAGATTGTAGTCAATTATATCATTCAGTACAGTGTGCTAACTTTTGTCTTAATTGAAACATTAAATATATTTAAATTATATTTTTATTTTTACTATAATAATTATAATATTAAAAATAAATTATATTATAATATTTTTTTATTATATCATATTATATTTATATATTAATAATTAATATATAATTATTAATAAATTTAAATAATGAGAGTAGATCTAGAAATGATAGTAATAATTAATAAATTATGAAATATTTATGAATTTGTGGAATAAATAGACGAGTATTAAATCATGCATTGCAATTGCTTAATATCAATAATAAAAGTCCTCTTAAATTTCATACTTATTCCTTATTCATATCATTTAACAACTAAGCTAATAAATAAAATAATTATTATTATATTTTTTCCTGGCATTTCAAAAAACAAGAGGGATTGCAATGAAAAAAATCAAAATAAATACACCCTTGGATTTACTTTTACCATTCTTGCCTTGGATCTAATGATTCAATTACAAAATGACAAAAGTAGTGGTATGTTGTAACTGTTGCAACATAGGCGGACCCGCATTAAAAATACATTACAGCGAAATATAGTACAATTTTTTCCCGAATATTAATGATTACATTTGGTTGTGTTTTTAATATTTTCATTTCGCTTTAACAGATGATTTCAAATTGAAACGGCGTCGTATCATCCTTTTTTTTTTTTTTTTTGCTCCTTGAACACAACGATGAAATCAAAACCCTACTAGAATCACAGTTACTCTTTTGGTATTATTGGCAGAAACCCCCTTTAAAAAATCGGTGAATTGAAATCGAAATGAGAGGAGTGATAGGTAGACGAATCAGTAATCCTAACAATTTCATCATCCCAAATGTAACCAATCAGACCACTTTTTCCTTCTGCTCTGGCTCGTCCGGTTCGGGCCGGGGCCGCGGCCGAGGAGTCCCCACCGGCTCGTCGCCGTTCGACCGCTTCGCTCCGGCGAAACCCCCAGGTCAGCCCGCAGCAGAATCAAAACCCGAGTCGTCGGCACAGCGACAGCCGCCGTCGAGTGGAAGCGGTCACGGCCGTGGCCACGGAGTCCCCACTGGTTCCTCATCGTTCGACCGCTTCACTCCGTCCAAAGCGCCAGGTCAGCCCGCATCGGAATCAAAGCCCGACTCGCCCCCACAGCCACAGGCGCCTCCGAGTGGAAGCGGTCACGGCCGCGGCCAACCTTCCGCTGCCCCATCTCCGTCCATCTCGTCTTTCTCGTCCTTCCTCACCGCCGTTAAGTCCGGTGCCGGTCGCGGCCGAGTTTCCTTCGCTTCAGATCCTAATGAGTCACCTCGGCCTGACGCTCAACCTGCAAAACCCCGAACATTTACTCCGAACGAGTCAGCCACCGATTCCACTCAGCCGAGTGAGCCCAATCTCCCATCAAGTATCATCTCCACCTTACCTTGTGCCGGGCGTGGAAAGACAGCAGTAACACAACAACAACAACAACAGCATCAACGACAACAACCGGGGCCTCCCCCGCAGGAAGAAAACCGCCATATCCGGGCCCGACTCCAACCTCAGCCCCGACCTGAAAAAGCTCCAGCGGCAGAAACTGGGTCGGCTCAGCCCAAGCTGAGTAAAGAGGATGCTGTAAAAATGGCGATGAAGGTTTTATCGCGGGGTGAAGATGGAGAAGGTGAAGGGATTAGTGAAGGTGGGCCTGGGAGGGGGAGAGGGATGGGGAGAGGAAGAGGGAGGGGGAGAGGGAGAGGGCGGGGAAGAGGGAGAATGCGGAGACAGGAAATGGAGGATGATGAGGATGGAAGATTCGGTGGTTTGTACTTGGGAGACAATGCCGATGGGGAGAAATTGGCTGAAAAAGTAGGAGCTGAGAAAATGAATATGTTAGTTGAAGGTTTTGAGGAGATGAGTGGTAGAGTACTTCCTTCTCCGATGGAGGATGCTTATATCGATGCCTTGCACACTAATTGCATGGTTAGCATAATGATATTGTTTTTTTTTTTGAATCAGAACTTGTTAAATTTAACTTGGTGTATAGATGTTTGGTCATTAATAATGGCCTTATCAAATGCAGATTGAGTTTGAGCCAGAGTATTTGATGGAGGAGTTTGGTACAAACCCAGATATAGATGAGAAACCACCTATTCCTCTACGGGATGCACTTGAGAAGATGAAACCGTTCTTGATGGCTTATGAGGGAATTCAAAGTCAAGAAGAGTGGGAGGTAAATTCTTTCTTCATCTTCCTTTTTTTTATGATTTTAGACAAATTGAAAATAGTTGTAAGCAAAATTTGGTGGAGATTATATTAGTGTTGAACTATTGGTGCATAAGTTCTGAACATCTTCTGTTTAGTTGTTCTGAAGGTTCTTGTCAGTCTTCGTGCTTTGACTTCTCCTTTATTTCTTATTGATTGATTTACATTAATCACATGTTGGGTAGTGTTTCAAGTGATTGAACAATGATTATGATCTTTAAGGAGATTGTATTTTACAAGTTTAATGTCCTTCATTGCTCTCTAAGGAGGTCATTGTCCAAGCTGGATATGCAAGTAGTGCTACCGTGTGAAAATCTTTATTAACTTCTCATGAAGTTGAAGTCTCTAGTTTCCTGGATTTAAGAGGCTTCATCTTTGATGACATCATTTATTACTAGGAGTCTGTAGTTTTATCGTCAAAGATTCTAAGGATAGGTTAACTGTTTTGCTTTCTTAAGCTATCTAAGTGACCTGCATCTCTTGTATTTGTTTGATGCAAATTTTTGCAACGTTAGCATCATCAAATTTCACTGCCTTGACCATATCAATATTTTTCCCTTTTTGCATGATCCAAACTTCTATGTTTTGGAGATCAAGCAAGAAATGTATCCCATAGGAGGGAATAGGGAAAATTAAATTAGTTCTTCACAAGTTTCTTGGTGAACTGTGTTTGATTATGGAGTTTTTTATCTGCTTTTGCATGGTGCAAACATATAAAAAAAAATTTGTTGATATTTTGCAACTTTAATAAGGAGAGTAAAGCTGTTATAGCATTGTTAAAACTTTTTGAACCACAATGTAACTAAATTGAATGGCTTGTAATTTTCCGTAATTTTTTTATTCACCTTTTGGTTTTTTTGGATATAGTTTGAACTGCCCTGCAATACAGATGTAACACTTTATGCATTAAATTATACAATTTCCAGTTCCTTAGTATGGGGGGGAAAAAAAAAGAAGTGAGACACCAGGACATCCTAGAAAAGTACGATTGTTGTATTGGCACCCTAAAATTCATGAATATCTGCATGCATACAATTATTTATTGTCTATAAGTGAAGTTAGTAGAGGAATAATCCACATTGATCAAATTTCAATATTGTCTTAGTTTGCTTTTGTGATGAGTGTTTGCATGATATGTACCATATATGCATATTCACGTGTTTTCTACTTTATGGAATTGCTGTCCTTGCTATTGTGAAGCCAAAATTTTCCACATCCTTGCAGGCCTTTTTAATGTTTAGTCACATCCCAAATAAGCTTTCACGACATTAATATAAAAGAAGACTTGAATAACTGTAACAATTATTATGGACTAGAATAAAAGTGTGTATTGATCTACAGGGAGTTGTATTTGTACATTTAAGAAATGATGATTTAGTGCTTTTATCTAAAATAAATGTTTGGTTAACAATGAGTAGTGCAATTTTTCACTTTGTTTACTGTATTTTTGACCTTTCTTTCTTTCTTTCTTTCTTTTTTTTTTTTTTCCCTTTCCTTTTTCAGGAAGCTGTCAATGAAGTAATGGAGAGAGTGCCGTTATTGAAAGAGATTGTCGATCACTATAGTGGACCGGATAGGGTGACTGCAAAGCAACAAGGAGAGGAGTTGGAAAGAGTCGCAAAAACTATTCCTGAGAGTGCACCAGCTTCTATTAAGCGGTTTGCTAATCGTGCAGTGCTTTCTCTTCAGGTTAGTCTTTTCCTTGGTGGTTTTATTAAGATTTGAAGTTAATTTGATATGGGAATGTTTTGTTCATTGGTGTACTTCATTTATCACTGTAGTCTGCATAATACATTCTCCAAAGGTAATGGGTTGTGAGGCAGCCAGAACAATTAGAGGCTGTTTCAAAATTGTCATTCTGTAAAGGTCCAATAAGGTACTTTTTATTTGGTTTTGTGTTCTGGCTCATTTGTATGAGTGATAGAGAAAACATGGGTTGAATGTGTACACGAAGATAAATAAGCAATTCCTGGTGGATCCAGTAACATGTTGTTCCTGGCATGCAAAGATAAATGCAATTCTGGTGAATTGGATGTGACAAACACCATCGTGGTTGATGATATCCGCTGTTCATTTACCATTAAAGTTTGACGAATGGGTATATGACGAAACTGAATTTTAGGATAATTGAATTGAGATTGTATCTTCATATGCGGGGAGATGGTTTCACATGTTGTGGTGCCGCAATGACAACATTTGGGTGGCTGCAAACCTATTGGGTGTGCATTGTGTAGAAGTTAATCCAATCATTTCTTTTTATCCCCCCTTTTTTCCCACAACATTGAAGCTCTTAATATGTGTTTTTGAACCCTTTGTTAGACTGCTCTTATCTTTGGCATTATGCATTTTGAAGATTTTTTATCTTTTTACAACATTTGTAGGTGAAATAGATGCCTATCAAAATGAGATGCCCATATATTACATGCATTTAATCTGTTTAAAAATGATTGTCACGATAATATTTGTGAAAAATTGCATGTACTGACCGCAAACCTCGTTATTCTTTCACACGTCTTAATTTGAGATGCCTTGCCCAAAAGGTTATCATATCTAACAAATTTTCATTGCAGAGCAACCCTGGTTGGGGATTTGACAAGAAATGTCAGTTCATGGATAAGCTCGCGTGGGAGGTTTCTCAGCAGTATAAGTAGAACAGAACACCTATTGTATTCCAATGAACAACCAATTCAACATCTTCCTCAAGGTTATATTGTGAAGCCATCTGGTATTTGAAAGATGAGATCATTCATTTTCATTGGAGAAATGATCAGAAATTTGCAAATTCTTTTTTTTTTTTTTTGGCTTTTGAATTTATGTGCTTACTAAGCACTTTCAATAATCTCATTCAAGTGTTATATTGCTTTGTTTACCATTTGTATATTAGAGGCTATATTTAGTTTTGTTGCGAGAAATATCAGGTTGAAGTTATAACAGCATCGGTATGGCTTTAAGCTCTTCATGTGCAGCAGGTCATGCATGATTCCTTTTGAAGGTGAGTGCTTTTACTGTCTCTTGGTGTTTGCGACTTAACAGTGTTCATGAGGAAAGGAAATACAAGCACTAGTTACATGCATGTGGTTTTTATGTCAGCAGATTTTAACAGCAGGATGCTACTTGTTTTGCCTCTTTACTGTTGAGACTACGCTTTCTTTCTATTTTCTTTCGAAACAAACCATTGGTTGATTGTATATAATAAAGAGAAAATTAAGGGGTATGTGTATTCCGGATGAATGCAATTTCCAGGAGAGAAACAATTTTAGTTGATATAGTATTAGGATCTTTTTTCTGCAGCTCCTATCTCTTCGGTTTTTTATAATTCAGCATTCTTCCTGATAAAGGTATTTAAAAACGAACCTTTCATTTTCATTTCTCTTATTATTTTAGTTTTGCACCGAAAATGTTAATTTTTGAAGTATTCAGAAGTTATGGATTGTTCCAATGGTTGATGTGTGCCTGAATAAACAATAGACAGATTGAACAGGAAAGGTTCTTGAGTGATTTTTATTTCGGGTTCTGATTATTTTGGTTGTGGAAGAAAAATGATTTTCTTTTCCTCAGAAATAAATAGAATTAGTTTTTGAATCTCTCTCTATATATATATATGGATAACTCATTTTCTGGTAATATTTTGGTTTTTTTTTTCAAGTTCTAATTTTGAAATGAAAATTGTTCAGTAGTCAAATAAAATAAATTTATAGTTTTTTTTTAAATCATATTTATCTTTTAAATCTAATAAAATGTCATAATGCAAATAAACTGAATGATTCGTTCTTTTTTCACCAATTTGTTCCCAAAGGAATCAGTTGTTTCCTAATTGAAGCTTGCGTTCAATCTTATAATCTCGACCTCCGTTTTTGGTTTGACACGTTGACTTTTACCATTTGTAATGCTAGCTTAATTTATTATGTTGTTGTAATCGTCGGCTCCAATAATTTGTATAAAATATGTGTTGATATACAAATATTTATATAATTCTTTACGTTGATATGATCAACTTCCCCATGAATCTTTGTCTTACCATCTTGTTCATCATCCTTAAAATATTTATATCTAATTATCACCTCTCATCCTTGGGTATCTTCTCCGACAACCTATCATTATAATTAGATTAGAGTAGTTTAGTTGGTTAACGTAAAAAAATTACTCCATTATTTTAATTATATGATCTCTGGTACTTTTATTATGTTGGCTAATATTAAGTATCTATAGTATTATGAAACTAAGGATTATCCTATACTTACAATAAGGTATCGACAGTGATTATCAAATTATGTAGAATATGAAATCCGTTTATTCTCTTTTGATTAATCATAAGAAACTTATAGCAAATATAGTCATTCTTTTTAATTATATCTAAGTCTGATGTGACCTATGATTGGTGTATTATTGTGTTCCAAGGAATAATTTGTAGTTAAGCACAAGGGCCTTGTTATCTTATATAATCCGTCAGATTAGACTAATGAAATCGAACGGATGGAAATTAATTGCACAACTAAAGATAATAAGTGGGCAACCGTGAAGAGGGAATGCGAGTTTGGGCGATTAAACACGAATCAACTGAAAATGTCAAATCTTTTAAGATACTACACAAGCCCAAGCAATTAAGATATCCATTCTCATTAATTAAATTAACTTAAAAAATAAGGACTTAGTTCTATCACGGCCATCAATGAAAATTATGAAACATTAGACACAACCATGGTGCCATCGTGAAGCACTCTCTTTCAGCTACTCCTTTGAAGGCAATGCTGGGACTAGCAGTTTGGAATTTAAATTTAAAAGAATTATGTTCCGGTTGATGAGCAAGCGATGAAAGATAAAGAGGAAACGATGAATGAAGGATATCTGCACCAAAAGATAAGGGACAGCCAGAGTTATGATCGGGTTCATGGATTAATGCTTATTTTGAAAAATTCCTAGACATTTTTTTTTTCTTGTTCAATTTTGTTATTAATGCTTTTTTTTTTTAAATAAACATTTCATGATGCATGTGCATTCTCATGTTCTTACATGATGATATGTTTTTAGATTTTAAAAGTTACATATTTTTCAGTAAAACTCAAAATTTTATTTTCTAAGTGCACTGACAAGTTTTTACCCGTCACAATTGAGTATGTTGCGTTCTTTTAGTTATAATTTTGTCTATAAAACTCCAAATTCAGTTCTGTAAAATCCTGTGAAAAGCTGATTCAATAAGCTTTCTAACGGTATGTAAATCTCGTTCTAATTATATTTCATTCGTTCTCAGTTGAATTTCGAAGTTCTCTACTCTGAACTATGTGTCTGTTTCTTAAAATATCATGGATGATATTTCGTTTTTGGTATTTTCCTTTATGTTTCTTACTTGTTTGTGTTGGATTATATTTATTTATTACTCTTCTATAAAATTTATGTTTGTAGTTGCTCCAAATTCTTCCCTTTTGCAATCTTTTGGCAAAAGAGGGGGAGTAATTGAATTGTTCATTTCAAGTTTTCAATTGCTTGATGTAATGAATTAGGGGAGTAGTATTTTCAATTATAGGGGGAGTTTTTATTTTTGTTTAAAAATTTTTAAATTTTCGGATTTCTAGTTCTTAGGGGAAGTTTATCTTTGTATTGCTCTTGATTTTCTGCTTAATGTTGCCTTTCTATTTATTGATCAATAAAATTAGCATTTTATTTTAATTCTTGCCTTGGTTTATTTAAATGAACTAATATGCTAATTGCCAATTATTTTGGTTGGTTCCTTATTGTTGTTTATGCTTATTTCATATTCATGTTTTAGCACCAAGTTTCATGGAAGACTTATGTTTGATTGTTTTTGCCACAAGAATGCTAAAGGGGCATATTGTTAAGTCCATTATTTGTAGAGTTGACATCTTATGATAAGTTTAGTTAAATTGAAATTTTATTTATTGCATATCTTGTAATAGTGATTAATTTATTAATTCTCTAATTTAGTGAGATTCTAATTTATTAGAAATATTTGTTTTCTAATTTAATTAGATGTGTAATTTAGCAAGTCAATTAATGATGAGATTTCATAATTGGCGCATGAGATCTATTTAGAGCAAGAAGTTGGTTTAAACAAGAGGTTCATTAAATGTTCTAGATATTTCTTGTGAGACAAGTAAGACAAGAATATCATATTTATTTTTATTCAGACTCATAAGAATTATAAGAGTAAAAAAACTCTTATTTGGAAAGAATTTAAGTCTTTTAAGACTTGCTATTTTTGTGAAACTCTAGTACCCATATAAAGAGAGGTATTTCACAATTGAAGGTACACAACACAGAACATAAAGTATAAAAGCAAATTTTGGTCTCCTCCCTAGAGAATTCGGATTTGGCGCATAATGTTGTATTGATTTATTTACTTATTTTCTTTTCATCTTTGTAAATAGTCTATTTAGATCTTGGATCACTAGACATTGAAGAATTAAAGAATTGTTATTGATCACTTTGTGAAGAATTAAAGAATTGTTATTGATCATTTTGTGAAGTGCCTTGAGGATCATGAATCAAGAGGAGTAGCAATTATTCAAGAGAAGTATATTCAGTCTAAGATTGAGTAAACTGTATGGTGATAAACTGTAAGCGAGAGTCTTAAAATTGATAAATCTGATAAATCTATAGGTTATAACATCTCAACTTAGTGAATTACTTTTCATCTGGGCGTGACCTCATAGATGTAAAATTGATTAATCCGAAGAACGTAAAAATCTTTGTGTCATTTAATTTTTGCAATTTATTGAATTTTTAGAAAATTAATATTTTTGATGCAGATGAACAGTAATCATAAACAGAAACAGTGCCAGTGAACAGTAATGGTAAACAGTATTTTCAAAAATTAATTAAATTATTAATTCTAGATTTTTAATTGCCTACATCTATTTGCAATAGATCTAAATTCATTTCACATGGCATGCGGATGTTGAGCTTGATGTTGAACTCTCATTGATCATTGCAGATCAATGCCCCCGAAAGAGGTTCCTCCCGAAATCATACCTCCTTATAATAAATAACATTTCCATTGTTTGGATGATCTCACTAATTTAGATCAAAACCGTTAATCAATTTCCTGTATAACCTTACTGCACATGAACTTAGTCCTTCTTCTTAGTCAATTTTTCCAAGGTCCAAAGACACTATACATCAAAACCAAGCATACCCATTAGCAAAGCTTTTCCACTTATTAAACTAACCTCTACACAAAGATTTACGCACAATCCAAAAATCCCATCACTTTAGACCAAGTAAATATTTATTTCCGTTACCATTTTATATATTCAATACATCACAGCCAGTTCCTCACAACTCCCTCACTAGTGCTAACCTTAATTTCCAACGGTTTAGATTTTAAACTTCATATCCAACGGTTCTTATTTTCTTATGTTTGTTACCTTATTTTATAACATAACATCTACCTAATTGCAAATTACTAATAATTTGATCAAAATTGAAAATCTAACCATTCTCTTATAAAAAGCTGTGTCAACTAACTTTCTAGCTCGGAATAGCATCAAGCAGACATTGTCTATTTTAGATTGCATTCCACTTGTCAATTTATCATGAATTTGGTTTTTGAATACCATTAATAATTACGAAATTCGCCTAAATGTTTTTACTTGTAACTTAAGAGCATTTAAAAGACTCGTATGCTCAATGAAAAATTTAATTGCGCGGAAAGAACATTCATTGAGTGACCTTTTCAGAGCTCGCAAGAGTCATCAGTCATGCATGCACGGGCATTGCCATTTCAGGAAACAAAAAATAAAAAATAAAAAAGGAAAAAGAAAACGATTATATGAAGATCAACCAAACATGCCCTTACCAGCTGAACAATTTTTTATTTTTTTTAAAAATTATTCTAATCTTTCCCAACAACAACTTGCTACATAATCAAATCCTTTACTTGTAACATTAATTGAATTTGTTACTTTGGATTTATCATTTAATGGAGTGCGAATCCTCTCTGCTCTGTACTCTGTAACAGTTTGTAATCTTGTCCTATTGATAAATTTGGTATCATAAACAAAAATTTCACATGCAAAACTTATTAAATTATACATCATATTTTTGGTGATTGGCTCTCTCTCTCTCTCTCTCTCTCAGTGTGATTGTGTCTTTTATTATATTTAATAAAAAAAAACTGATCGTAATTCCAGATCTATATATACGTCCTAATCTATAACTGAAAACAAAATCAATTACTTCCCAAATCCATTTTTAACTCTTTATTTAAATGTTTTTAGAATTTGAATTTGGGCAGATAATTAGACAAATCTATTTTAAAAATCATTCGATTAAACAAATAAAATTATAAAACACTGAGTTACTGAAATAATCATGACTCCGCACAAAGCCAAAGGCCATGATTTCGCCATTTGGGTTGATGATCACACCATGATTTGTTTCCCTATTCACAGTATCATCGTCATTGTTTGAATCAAAAGACACAATAATAAGCACTGGAGTAGCAAATCATATAATATAAGCGACGGTGCATGAAATCATGTGATATCAGGCGTCACGTGATTAAAAATAAGGGAAAAAAAAACAATAATTGCGTTTTTTTTAAATTAATAATTTTTTTTGTTTTAACGGAAATATAAAAATTCGTGTCCGTAAGTCTGTCACTGTCAACACAACAGTTATACTTATCCCTCTAGAACGATCACATCCGTCCACGTTTCACGCAGTGAAAAATCTTTGGGAATCTACATTCGCTGGGTCCCACTCGTTCGTACTCTCCCTTTAAATAACACCTCACCGCCATTTTATCTTTGACCGCAAAATGACCTCGCTACCCCCCCACCCCCTTCTCGCATCCGACGGTCCAAAGCCAGTCATTCCACCTTCGTCACCCCGAACCCCACGTTTTCCACATTCGAGCTAATAGTGTTGCGCCACGTGGATGATCTGATTAAAAGTGGATTGTGTTATGGTGTGAGTTAAATAGATGGAAAAATTACCAAAATGTTGAGAATAAAGTGTGAGGGAGAGATAGTGTACTAACTACTAAGAGTGTGAGTGAAGGGGAAAAAAAAAAAATATTGAACGTGAGGAGGCTGCAGTGAGCTTACCATCTAAAGAATCAAAGAATCTTTTTTAGCCAAGAAGAAAACGCAAACAAAACAGAAGAGAAACAAAGAAAATAAAGAAAGTGTATTTTTTTGGCTCAAATTTCTTGCTGTGGATTTGAGGTATGCTTTGCTTTTTTGTTCAAACCAAGCCCATTTTGGAATTTCCTTTCTTTTTTTTTTTTAAATTTTTGTAGCTGGTTTTGCTTTTGCTTTTGTTTCTGAACTTTTCTGTGCTTGAATCTTAGGTTAATGCGATGCTAGATGGTTGATTTAATCTGGGTTTTTTTCTTTATTTTTTTTCCCTTGACTGAAGTGGTAAATGGGTTGTCTGGTGAATTGTTAGCTTTGTAGAATAATGCTGCATTTTCTGGGTTTTGTTTCGGGCACTTTTGTGAGGGATTATGTGGAAATGGGAGTTTTTTTTCCCTGCTTTAAAGATGGTGGCTTGGTCTCTGGCTCTTGTATCTCTGTTGGGTATGTTCAATGGGTCTCTTTTTGTAAGTATCGTTGCCTTTTGCTTTCTTTGAACTGGATTTAAGTTTTGATTCATAAAAATGTAGATGTTTCTCGGTGGAAAAATTGTTATATCTGATTTTTTTTTAAAGAGCTTAGAGATACATTTTGCAAAGGGATTTAGGAGTTACTAATTTAGGGAATTAAATTTTAGGCTCCAAAGTGTGTTCTACTCCACAAATAAGCTCTTTATGCAATTACAAGGGCTTCTGGTAGTGGATTTTGCTGCTGGGAAATTCTTGGTGTCCTAAGAGAATTTGTAAAGTGTGTGTGAGAGAGACAGTTTGTAAAGGAGGGTGTTTTCTCTGAAATGTGGAACACAAGGATGGGAGAAGCTTCCGAATGTTATAACGTTGCTTATTTGGCATAAATGGTGGTGTCGTGACAAATCATGAAAGTATCTGAATGTATTTTTATTTATTCTTGAGTAAAAGTGGCTGTTTTATGCATGACTCTGCATGGATATCTAGAATTGGGTCAGTAAAAGGCTTTTAAAAGTATGCTGTCTTGGCTTTAGATCTTGGTGAGAATTTGGATTTTAAATTTGTGAATGTGTATAATGTATCAAGTTTGAGATTGAATCCCATTAGCACTGGATGATATTTGTGGAGAGTGTTTTTGGGTCTAGAATCTTCTATTTATGTGCTAGGGTGTATAGTGGTAAGGATGCGAGATTAAATATTATCTGATGTGGATGATAAGAGTTTTAGGGCCCAGAGTATTCTATCTACAGCCAGGACGACTTTGTTGAGATCATTGGAATTGTGATTCTCCTCATGCTCTCCTTTTGGCAAGTATAGGTCTTTCTAGGATGTTTGTAGACACTTAGTCCTGTAGGCATTTGTGTTTTAGAAGTTTTAATTTTTCTTTTGGTGTAGCTTGGAGTGCTTATAATGTGTTAGATTTGACCACATTAAAACATTTGTTTGATTTGTTTTTTTATCAATCAGATGTTTGGATATATATTTGTTGTAATTGATATTCTGCATAAGTAGTTCGGGAGGAGCTCTTCAATGCTTATTGTGAGAACCTGGGCTTATGCTAAGACTGTGGGAAAATTGTCTTTGTGGACTTTGATTTTTAGTCATGCTCCAGGTCGTAGTCTTTGAAATGGAGGTCTTTGCTTAATTTCAGATACTACGTTATATTGATGTGAACAAACAGGGAGCAAACGGGGAGGCTTATCTCTACTGATTCTATATAAGCAAACAATTGATTTTCTGGACTCAATAACGCCGAGTGCTACCTTTATTGCTTTTTGTTGAAATCTTTACTCTGGAAAAATTTATAAAAATGTCATAGTGACTTTTTTCTTCTTTTTGATCTACTTGAAATCTGGAAGTAGGTATTTTTGCTTCAATTCTCATTTTGTGGGGTGGATTGTTACTGTAGACGCTTCAAGATTACATACTAAAATAGACCTCTTATTTATTTATTTATTTATTTATTTACTTATTTTTATACACCGCAGAGAAGCACATACATCTGGTTGTGCACTGCATAAAAAGAATGAATGATGTTTGTTTTTCTATAAACAATGAATGATGTCTGCTTCGCTATTCTGATTGCTAACTTTGCAAGTTTGAATCAGAAAACTTGTAAGGATTGCACCACCAGGTATTGATTCTTGCTACATTCATGTTGCTGATCCTAAGGTATTGATTTACCTGGCCACATGTAGCTTTAGAGACTATCTTCTGGGTAGTGGGTTTCAGAGAGTTGGACATGAATTTGTGGGTGAGGACATGCTTGAGCCAAGGGAAGCTGATGTACCTGTCCTGTTTCTGGTCTTGGTTGTGCTTCCTCTGGTTGCTTATGTCTTGCTTGGAAAATGGAGTGAGGCTGCAAAGAAGAGGGAGAGAATAAGTTTGCTTGCTCAACTGGCTGCTGAAGAAGCTCTTAGAGTAGAAGCAGTTCCTTCTGTCAGTGTTTCTCCTCTTGTGCCTACATCAATAAATGAATTTCATGTGTCTACATCAAAAAATGAATTTAATGTGCCCACATTGAAAAATGAATTTCCTGCGTCTACATCAAAAAATGGATTTCAGCTGTGTGCCAGATGCTTTGCTCCTGCTACAACTCGCTGCTCCAGATGCAAATCTGTCAGATATTGGTATATTTCACTTCTTTTTTTGCTGTAAAATATGCTTTTATCAGTAATTTATATAATTCTTAAATTCTTGTCTAAGTTTTTATCTTATTGAGCTAGATCAAGACTGTATTATCTCAATCAAAGTGCCTACATTTAGAAGAGTTGCCGAATCTTAAAATAGTTCTCACCATAATCCGTACTCTACTTTGCAAATGGGTGGAATTTCCCACCTTGCATTCTTGGTTGAATAACTTATATCATGGATTAGAAGAGTTGACTATATCCCATTAAATTTCTTGATAATTCAACAAGTGTGTGTATACACACCTGCGCGCGCGCGCACACAGACACACATGCATGCACGACAAACCTGTTTTTTATTATCTTGCAGACCAGAGTTCTTACTTGATGTCTTTTTCGGTTCCGAAATCTATTCAGCTTCTTTGTTTTTAGTCATGTAACTATTGGCATTAGTGGTGTGAGTCTCAGTTTTTAGCTTTTTGAGGGAAATTAATTATAAGTTAGCATCTCTGTGGCACATATTCCACCACCACTCCTGGCTTATCATTTTTATTTTATTGTTTGCTAATCAGATTTTGATACTTGTAATTTCTTTTAGTGATATTGCCATTCATGAGTTTGTTATTATTTTTATGCACATAAAAAGGAAAGAAAAATGCATTTGAAATGTGTTTATCACCAACAGGTGTACAATATAACATAGTTATTAAACATCTCTTAGCATTTCTCAGTTTCAGACTGATAACCTGTGTGCAGTTCTGGAAAGTGCCAGATAATTCACTGGAGGCAAGTTCATAAGCAAGAGTGCCAGCAACTGGAGAAAACCAGCTCAAGCTCACCTTCTCTGGCTGGCTCAGTTGATGATTCTGTTAATGAAAGCTTGAACTTGCAGTTATCTGGGTACAATAATAAGCAGGGTGGGATGGGGGAAGCACCTCCAGATGGTGTGATTCATCCTTCAATGAGCAGATGTGCCTCTTCAAGCATGGATTGTTCTACACTTGAGAACTCCCAAACCTCCATGATGGAGAGAACTGTAGAAAAGCGGGTTTACCGTAAATCCAAGAAAGACCTGTTAAGAAGAGATGTTGCAACTATGTTTGATTCTCATGATGAGATCTTGAGGAGTTGCACTAGTGATCCAATTTCTTCTAATAATTTTTCATCAAAAGAAGTTCCTATAAGGCATAAGGTTATTAGCATTTAAGTTAAATATTTATGCACCTGTTTTTTTCTAAGTGACGTTCATTTCCAATAATTATGTTAAGCATTTTTCTGCAGTCAAGAACTGGTGCCTCTGCTGTATCATCTGAAGAAAGTCAGAGAAACCACAATTTGAACAGCTCAGATGGCTGTGCCTATGGTCAAGGTACTACTGGAAGTACTACATATGATAGTAATGGTTATCGGAGCCGACATTGGAATATATCTGAACCAAGAAATAGCTGTGAATCTTCAAGCTCATCAAATTCTGCAAAATACGGGACATATACGCGTGAAAATGAGCTTGACTTCACATCTAATGGAAAAAAATTTCTTAATGAAAGTATAGAATTGAATGGTAATTGTGAAATGAAAGCAATGAATCCCATGGGGACAAAAATTTGTAAATCAGTAAAATCATGTACGAAAGTGGTTGGTGATCAGTCGTGCTTAGAAAAAGAGAGGAAGGGACCGATTGCAGATGAATCAAGTAGGTTTTCTGGAATTTTTCCTTTTTATATTTCTATCACTATTTGGTTTTTCTAATTTTCTTTTTCTTATTTCTTTTGCTTTGCAGAAGCTGCAAGAGTGAGAGATACCATCCCTGCACAAGGAAGCAATGGGGTCTCAAAGATGGGAATTATGAAGATGATGGGATTAAGGAAGTCAACAAAACTCAGACAGGATAGCTCAGAACTCTGGCACGATCAGCACAGGAAACTAAAGGTTGGTTCCCCGTTTCTTATAGTCAGATATGAATTCAACTGGACTCATGCAAAGAGTTTGTGGAAGCTTTCATTTATATTTGTTATTTATTGTACTAGATGCTGTTTCCATATGAAGAGTTTCTGAAGTTATTTCAATATGAAGTCATTGACCTATTATCACCCAGGGGCCTTCTCAATTGTGGGAACAGGTAATGTTTGTGCGTTCTACTATATGTTGCAGATTAGGAATGTAATCTTGATAAAAGGAAGTGAAAATGGTTTGGTTAGTCTAAATAGTCTAGGAATTAACCATTTATTAATTTCCTGATTTGCACATGTAGTTCAAAAGTGAAATTGTAATCTCGAGATTGTATTGCTTCTGATTTTCTATACTTATATATGGTAGCATGCTTGTACTATTTTATGGATGATTGTTGATTATCCATACCTTTTGTTTTATTTTGTTTTTTAATCTCAGTTCTTAGTTCCATTCATGTATGAAGGGCTTAAAGGCTGATAAAATTTGATTATAAAGTGCCTACAATGATGCAAATTGGTTGCACCTAACATATAGGGTCATCAATTAATAGGCCACAAATCATGTGGAAAGTCTACTGTATTCAATGGATATTCTTGTCTGAATTGTAAATGAGTGGGATACACTTTGTGCTTGTTAAAGAAGTTTTAGAGCCTCATGCTACTTCATAGCATCTCAGATATTAGCTTATTGATTCTAACTTTTTATTATGCAGTTGCTATGCTAATGCTGTGCTGCAGTGTTTAACCTGCACAAAGCCTCTCGTCATCTACTTGCTCCGTAGATCACATTCAAGTGCCTGTACTTACATTTGCTCATTTCCCCTTATTGAGAGCTTTTAATTACTGGTAGTACTGTACTTGTCATGAACATTCACATACCTATTGCTTGAATGACAGGCTGCAGGAAAGATTGGTGTCTCATGTGTGAGCTTGAGCAACATGTAATGATGTTAAGAGAAAGTGGGGGTCCTCTGTCTCCTGGTAGAATCCTTTCACACATGCGAAGTATTAGTTGCCAGATTGGGGATGGGAGTCAGGAAGATGCGCATGAATTTTTAAGGTCTTTGAGAATTGACAAGCTGAATTTTTTTTTTCCTCTAGAGATACTGTTTTCCTTTTTCACTTCTCCTTTTATGTATCTAATAGTATCTGAATTATAAATAAATTTAAGTTCAGAAGTACGAACTTCTGTAGTTTTCTTGTAACATGAAATTTCAGTTTTCATTTATCCACAAATTCTCTTTCATGTGTCAATTCTGTCTTTATCTAGGCTCCTAGTTGCTTCGATGCAATCCATATGCTTGGAGAGACATGGTGGTGAGAGCAAGGTTGATCCCCGATTGCAAGAAACAACTTTTATACAGCATACTTTTGGTGGACGACTTTGGTCAAAGGTTTTATTTCTTTTGTCTCCCTTATAAACTTATCTTACGCTCTGTTCAGACATATCTTTAATTTACTGCTCATACCATATTATCCTTAACTTCTACTCTTTTGTTAATCTGTGATGCTCACAGTCAATTTTAATTGAATCAGGTCAAGTGTTTGAGATGTTCTCATGAGTCAGAGCGGTATGAAAACATTATGGATCTCACATTGGAGATATATGGTTGGGTTGAGTCACTGGAAGACGCATTAACTCAATTTACAAGCCCTGAGGATCTGGATGGGGAAAACATGTATAAGTGTGCAAGGTTTGTCAACCTTGTTGAAGCCCATTTTTTTAATTTATGTTAAATGTTTAAACATGTATAATAACTTACCGGCTCTGCAAATGTATTGATTAAAAGGTGTGCTACATATGTTCGAGCAAGGAAGCAGTTGAGTATACATGAGGCTCCAAACATCCTAACAATTGTCTTGAAGAGATTCCAGGTATCATGTTATTTATTGATGAGAGTGAGGCCTTTATATGTTACTCTGTTATTGCTACCAATTTTATTGCTCTCTGGCTTTGCTGTAATCTCCTAACCATGAGTCAGTTTCCTTGTTGCTGACAGCTTTTAGTTTTGAACTCTTTTTTTATTGATTATTTGGTTGGTAGAGTTGTTTGAAAATTTATTCGTGTTTAAATATATTCACGTTTATCTTGTCTGAATATTATCTTAGGTTTATCATTATTTGATTTGTTGGATTATTTAGTTTTGGGTTTTGCTTTATCAGGAGGGAAGGTATGGAAAAATAAATAAATGTATCACTTTCCCGGAAATGCTGGATATGATGCCATTTATGACTGGAACTGGTGACACTCCTCCCCTTTACATGCTTTATTCCGTTGTTGTACATCTGGATACACAGAATGCATCTTTTTCTGGACATTATGTGTCGTACATAAAAGATATGCAAGGCACTTGGTTCAGGATAGATGACACACAGGTAAATTTGTCTCTCCATTTTAAAAAGTGTTGGGTGAATTGGTGATAATTTCTTATGGAATGCTTTGTTTTTAACGTGTTTCTTTATGATGGCTCGTTTTGATCATAGCTGCCAAATAACTTTTTTTTCCTTTGCACTTTGGGTGTGTTTAGAACATTGCATTGTATTACATTTTAATGCAGGTGTATTGTATTAACATTGTACTATAACAATGCTATATAATATTTGTTGTTGCATTGTACTGTATTAATTTATTTGTGATTAATTTAAATTATATATATAGAAAATAATATTTATTAGTACTTAGAAAAATACTAAATATAGAAGTCTTAAACTTAAGAAATTTAATTTTTTTAGTTTAAATGTTCAAATGTAATAATATTTAATATCATTATTTACATTATTATTAATTATTAATTAATATTATTCCAGTTTATTCATATTTATTATTAGTTATTTTAAATTAATTAAAAATAGTTGAATTTTATATATTAATTATTGTAATAAAAAATGTGATATTATATTTTTATATATCGTTTAAGTATTTATTATTAATTATATTAAATTATTAAATATTAATCAATTTTATATATTAATTATTATAATATAATTAAATAATACATTATTTAGTTATATTTTTAATATAATATAAATTAAAATATAATATAATATTATTTAACAAAAATTATAAATTATTATTTTATATTAAGAATTATAATGTAAAAATTAAAAATTAAAATTATATAATGTTATATTACATTAAAAAGTTATATTTATTATAATTATTATAAAGTAAAAAAAAAAAAAAAAACTAATGCAGCCATTGTCGCATTAGCTAAACCTGACTCTGCATTACAGTGCATTATAATGCACCATAATGTGGCCACTTGATGCAGCCAAACATGGGGTTGCATTGCAACTCCATGTTTAGCTAATACAATGAGGGCTAATGAGCGGTGGCAAACACCCCCTTATTGTATTCTCTCATTGAAAACTTGAATTCTGTTAACCAGTGAACATTACACATAAAATCTATTCTAGAGAAAACTGCATAGGAGTTACTTATATGTGGTTGGTGGGTTCCATGCTCATATATGAAATAATGAGCGGTGGCAAACACCCCCTTATTGTATTCTCTCATTGAAAACTTGAATTCTGTTAACCAGTGAACATTACACATAAAATCTATTCTAGAGAAAACTGCATAGGAGTTACTTATATGTGGTTGGTGGGTTCCATGCTCATATGTGAAATAATAAGATTGAGTAATGTTGATTGGTTTTGCATATGATTAAATAATTATCATTATTACTTTTTGCTGCTGTGGAATTCTAAGCCCCAGATTTTGTATCATTTGCAGGTTCATCCAGTGCCTATGAGTCAGGTGATGTCAGAAGGAGCATATATGTTATTTTACATGAGGTAAGCATTTGACTTGCTGGTAATATGATCTTCAAATCAGTCCTTTCCTTTCTGTGAATATTTGTTACCATTTACTTATCTATATGATTCGTTAATCATTGCTGTATCCTGGACACAATTGTGATGTCAGTTTCTGCCCCTTGTTATGTGTTCTTACTCTTTTATTATCATTGTACTCGGTTGTATAGTTAAAACTGCCGCTTATGTGTTTAAATGAGTTACATGAATGTTCTACTAGTTGTTTGTGCCTTTGTGTATAACAGCAGCCCCTTCTTCTTTTCATTTGATATCGATAACTATATTTTGTACTTATATAAATTTTCTCTTAGATCCTGTCCCCGTCCTCGGAGGACTCTCTCTCGTAAAGCTATGCAACAACAGGTTCCAGCCTCTGCAAGACATTCCATGCCTAAAAGTCAGAAGCATTCAAGACAAGGACAAAGCAATCCAAGCAGCCATTTTGTTGGACCAGAGTCATTTTCTGACCTCAGACCAGAGAATAATGGGTTTACTGATCACACTTCCAATGGCATTCTAAGGTGGGGTGCAAACAAAAATATGTCTCCAGTAATGGAAAGCTATGCTGAGTCACCAAGCATGGAGTTCTCTGATGTTACATCAAGTGATTGGTCCCTTTTCACAAGCTCAGATGAGGCTTCCTTCACGACTGAGAGTGCTAGGGACTCTTTTAGCACCGTTGATTATGCTGATGGAAGCAATGGAGATCCATTCTGCAGCATATATGGTCCTGAATCTGCCAGTCCCAGGACTGTTTGCTGTAGGACTTTCTCTAGTAGTAAGCCTCAGACTAGATTCGTGTCAGAGAAGGGCTATGTTCTGGATTCTTACCTGTCAACTCAATCTCTAAACAGAGTACGGCAAGGAGAGAATTTAAGGCAGGTTATTGATTCATCAACTGAATTGTCTTCTGATAGTAACTGTGGCAGTTTTGTAAATTACGGGAGCAACCAGATGTATACTCTTGATCGGACTTCTGGTCGCTGTAATCTTAGGTCATGGGATTCCTGACTTTTTTCAGTAGATGACTAAGCCGGGTAGACGTGGTGCCTCAAATTTTTGTTTTCAATAGTGTGTTGATTGGGGCATGTTGTTGGAGTCTACCAAAGGAACATTCTTGTTACATCTAAAATTATTGTTGGAAGTTGTAAAGTGCCGGCATTTCCCTGAGCTCCAATTTGTTTGCTTTGGCTTTTTCTCGCCGTTTGTTTATTTACTATAGTTACTTGAGACCTGGATATTTGGAAATTTCACAAGCAGCAAACCAAGATCATTTCTCTGCAGCTAAAGTACCGAAACTATGCCAACGGACGACACTTTATTCAATAATGGATCCCTCTAACATTTCACATGACAATGCAAAACGATTATTACATTAACCGTATAAAGCAAAATCCATCTACTTGATTTCTCTCCACTTAGTTCTTCATTACAAACCAGATTTGCAAACTCAAATTGCAAACCCTTCTTCCAAATCAAACAAAAGCCATATCTCATTCACTCTGTTGTAAAATTCAAAGGGAGAGTTATACTGTGCAACAATGTAACTTGAAGTGGAGTCTTCTGCATGTCTTTTCTCAATGGCTGCAGCCCATTCAGTGCCTGCAAGGCTGGCTTGCAATGCAGCAGCTTCTTCACCAATGTTCGAGTCTGATACAAACCCGCTGAACTGTCTCACAGCCGCGTACGTTGGTTTCCATTGTTGGAGATGGAGGCCTTTTGCTGGAGGTGGGTTGGCTTGGTTCACCTTTGGGACGTAAAAGCTAACGGTGAATGAAGATTCACAGAAGGGTCCATCACTTGGTAAAACTTCAGTGATTACTGGAGCTGTCATCTCTATTGTTTGCTCATATTCGTTCTTTCCTTGAATGTAATCAAATAGCCTGGAAGAGGATATATAAAGCCACACGTTAACATGACATTTGTCCAAGACAGTTCAGTTTGTGAAGCACGCTGAAAGGACGATAGAGAATTAGAGAATCAAATGCTATAAGGCTCTGAAGGGATAATTGATCAAATATTTCAATGACTACATATTTGTAAGGATAACACAGCAACTAGTTCCTTTAAGGAAAGAGCCCAAAAACAAAAAAAAAAAGAATAGTTGATTCTCAATGAACCCCCATTAGATCTTAGTAGATGGTAAACCACTTTTACTCTCGAGTCGAAGTCCCTCATGTGCATATAATTTTTTCTTGAGTACAAGTTCCTTTGTGTGCATTTTGTTTTTCTACGACCTATTATGAGTCCAATATTGACCCTTGAAGGCTTAGATATTTGGACTATGGCATTTAAAATAAATCTAATTTAAAGCACCAGGGAGGGATCGAATAAGAGAAATTTTAAAATACATAATACAACTAATTAATGCATGTATAACATACATAATTAAATTTAATATAACCACTATTTACACGGTAATTTTTTAAAATAAATACACACATATCATAATATCATTTGCCTATTATATGACTAATACGGTATCTATAATGTATTTTAAAATTTCTCGTCCAATAATCTATATTAAAGAGCAATATTAGGCATCCCAGCATTCAATTCCTAATTTGAGTCCTAACTAATGTAGTATCCATCTATTATATGGTGATTAACAAATTTTACAAACTCTAAAATCCATCATCTAAAAAAATAACACATGGCATTAGAACTCACTCAAATATTGGGATACTAACATTATTGCTATATTAAAACAGGTCTCGAAGACTTTCATTATAATATTCGAAAAAATGAAAGATATAAAGTCCTAATCTTGTATTATCCGGCTTTCTATCTATAAAATAATCGCTAGTCAAACAAAGCAACAACAAAAAAAACTTAAACAAACGAAATCAACAAATTAAATAGATTACTAATAATTCAGAATTAAGAAAACAATCTTACTGGAGAAAGCCAGTTCTGGTAGCTTGAACTAGAGAGATATCTTGAATAGGGGAAGTAGACATCCACATGGACGAATTATAGCGACGAATTTCAAAGCCATTGCCAACATGAACGGTCTCAAAGCTGGGACACTCAATTCTGTTGCATGTTGGTGGAAATATTTTCAACCCCTTTGAAGATTCAGGCCATAAACCCAAGTTCAGATTTGAGAGTAGGCCCAGAAGAACTGAAAACTTTAACATGCTCAAGCCTGCAGCCATTTTTGTTTTTTGAGTGGAGAGACTTCTGGGTGCTCGATGGTGAGGATAATGGATGAGTAATGCCTCAACGCAAAAATATTTATCACCCACAGTGTTCGTGTTTTTGAACTGATGATTTTCTTGAGGTTCATGTGAAGACACGTGTCGTAACTCTTTTCATTGTTAATTTATCGAAAAATCGAAATTTATGGAAAAATGCTGACCAAATGGGTCTTGATGATAAGGCTGACTTTTACTGTTTTAAACCTTTTTAACCAAATAATTAGATTTAGTATTAAGTTGAGTTTTAAAATTATAAGTTTAATTTATTTTTTTACAAATTTTGAGATTAATTTGTATTAATATTATAAGCTAAATAGTACAATATTTATGTGTTACATCATGTAAGGAATGTCGATTATAGTAAGAGATCACCACGTGATAACTTCTCATTAAGAGATTATAGGATTATTTGTAGTTTAATTAACTTAGGGATATTATCATTTTTCCACCAAAGGTATTCTGACACATCATGTCAGTACTACGGTTTGGTAAAACCATTAATTTACCACCAAACGTTTAAACTGTTAGCATTTTTCCACCATTCCGTTAAAACTCAGTTAATATGTAATAGAAAATTTATAAAACGTCAAATTTACCCCTGGAGCGTAAAAGACTATGTAATTAACCTTGAGCTTATAAAATTGAGCTTTTGCTTTATCTCAGCAACAAGTTGAGTTTTATGTGATTTAAGATTAAAATATTAATCAAACTACAAAATTATGTCATTTAAGAAATTATATTTAAGTATTTACTTAATTAAAGTTTTAGTTAACCAAAAAGTGACTTAGATTTAAGACTCTAGTTGATCTCTCATTTGAGAATGTTAATTCACTTACTTAGCATTATGTGGTATTTTCTTTAAAGATTTTGAATTGTTTGATGGTTGTGAGAGTAAAATTTAAAATAATAAAAACTAATATAATTATCATGTTAATGTAATAGTCTGAGTTTTAAAAAATTTTAAAAATAAATATTTTTTTTCCATGTGAAAAGGATCGAAAAAAAAGGTTTATTCAACTAAATATTATTTGGTCCCTATCATTTTAAAAGTTTAATATCTTACCTCAAAATTAACATACTTTTTATTAAGCATTAACCCCTCAAAAAATTAAATCCTATGGCATTTCGCTCCAAAATTTCCAATTCTTAATTTGCCCTAACCAGAGGACCCAATCCATTTTTTTTTTTTAATTTTCTCCTAAAGATTATTTGGATGTGAATAAAAAAACTCATCCACTAAATTCGTGTGATAATTATATGGTCTTTTATGCTCCAGGGGTAAAATTGACCTTTTATGAATTTTCCGTTACATATTAACTGAGTTTTAACGGAATGGTGGAAAAATGCTAACAATTTAAACGTTTGGTGTAAATTGATGGTTTTACCAAATCGTGGTATTGACATGATGTGTCAGGATACCTTTGGTGGGAAAATGATAATATCTCATTAACTTAATTTCAATCAATTAAGTCATTAAATTTGTCCATCTTTCAACTTAATAATAATTTTTAGTCATTATATAATTTAGTGTAGTTGTAGCCTCTATTAGAACCCGTGTTCGATTCTTGGAGGTGGTAAGTGAGGTAAAAAATGTATTTAGGCTTGCCCACCCCCTTACCTTTAAAATTAAAAAAAAAAAGTTATTAAGCTAACCTTTTTAGCTTAATATTTAATTTAAAAAATCTGAATAATATCATTAAAAGATATTCTATAAAATATCCTTATATACTTAATTAATTTTTCTCATTACCTAAATAAAAATTTAGTAATTAGTACTATTACCTATTTTTATAACTTGTGATAATATAGTGGCATACTATTATTATTCTTGTCTTTTCATTTTATTCTTCAAATTAGCATTATTTATCTCCATAATTTTTTACGAATATTTTTCATAAAAGATTGTATTCAATTGAAAATGATTTAAGTAATGATAATATATTACTTTATTTAAATTCTTTACATGTTTATTATTTTTTTAATATTTATAATTTGTAAGGATATAAATATAAAAATACTAATTTTAAAAATTTTTAAAATTAAAAAAGTGAACAACTTAACATTTATTATTAACAATTCTGATAAAAAAAATAAACATATCATTGCCTGTGATATTTAGAATTCAGATTAATTTTAGATGTATTTAAATTAAAAAAAAAATACTATCTGTGTCATGAAATCCACAGGTCAAGTCTCAAGATGAAAGACTGACACGTCACAACGTTCCCCATTAGCCACATAATAGTTAAAGGGTTTCCATGGTATATACAGGGGCAAATTTTGAAAGACTTGTGTTAATTTTCTAAAGTAATACGAGATTTACAAACATCGTGTATCTCCGAGTCAAATATTAAAGACTTTGAAGTTTGCAAGATTGATAATACCCACACTTGAACCCGCGAGAGTGTTCATCACTGTTTTGGGACTAACTTTTTCTAGGTTAGTCAAGAGATTTCTTTGATATAAATCAATTTTCATGGAATCTCTGTAATGACTCAGTTGAGCGCACGCATTGTGTTCGATGAAATTCCTGAATAAAACTTCTTGACATTTCTTCGACAAGTAAGACATCATTTCTTTTCTTGCTTACACATTTGTTGAATGGAGGACCATGAAGAAACAAAGGTGCATGACAGATCCTAAGCCCGTTACTGCCCAGCTCTCATCAGCTGCTGGTGGTTAAGAAATTATGCGGCTGGATTTGATGTTTGCCTTACTCATCTGATTGTCTTCCTAATTTGGTGATTCTAGTTTATGATAAAGACAGTGAATTAAAAGCCACAAGCACCTTGATCTCTAAAGTTCTTTGTTGTGTTGGTCTGATGCTGCGTTCAACAGTCTACCTCCCTGGCTCTTATTAATGTCTTCTATGCTTTATTTTTAAGAAGGCAGTAGGGTTGATAAAGCACAAATTGATTGTTTGATCCTCCGATGACCAGTCAAATAAAACTACTTAAAAACTATTCGGTCAGGTTTTTAGAAGTACATTCAACAATATTTGTAGATACATCTTAACTTATTTTCAGAAGCCTCAATTCCAAAAGGGATGGAAGAGTGTCTCTTATTATCTGAATCTTTCCCAAATTGTTTCGATATATATTTGGCAAAACTCATGGTATAAAATTTCAGATCTTGATCTTCGAAACTAACTTTCTCAATGGACTGCTTCTGGTTCCGCACCAACATTTTGGGCTACACCAAAAACTTTGTGGGATCTCATCAATTTCATCATCAGATATTGCTAAAAAGAATCTCAACTTCCACCATGATATTTTGGGCCACACTAAAAACTTTGATGATGGAAAGTGGCAGCAAGAGGAAGCTGATTTCTATAGTTGTCGATCTTTCTCTTATAGATTTGTTCAAGTTGAACTGCAAGGCTATTTGGAAGTTCTTTTCTGGCTTCGTATTGTATTATAATGATGGATGATGCTTTGGGGGCCATTTGGATCTGCACGTTCATATTTGGGGAAAAAAATTAGTGATAAAAAGAACTATAAACCCAACTAGATTTATTCAATTTATAATATTGCAATCCCAGGGTGTACATATTATTTTGTTGGTATTTTATCACAATATATTTTTGGAGGAGTAATCGAATAGGAGTAAGCTACATGCATATTATGCCCTTCTTTTTAGCTTCACTAGTTAAGGAAAGGATGAATTTTATATGAGGAGCTAATGCCTAAACGTCATACATAACTGTTGATTCTGCTACGACAAGAAACAACAATATACATACAATTTAACCTCTCACCAGGCTTATAAGTAAAGGACGACTTTCACTTATTTCTTTACCTCCTATGTCTTTGTCTTGCTCTTCTAACATTCTTCTGCTGGTCTCCTTCAACCATACGCACAAACCATTGTGGTTTTCCAGTTGAGAATACCATGTATCCAATGGACAATCCAATCACTAGTCCAGACGCATACCCCATCTTCGCCATTTTCCAATCAAACCGGCTAGCAGTTTCGTCGTGATCAGAAGAAGCCAAAGGAGGTGCTTCTGGCAGGCCGTCATTGCTACATCTCACAGTCAAGGGCTCTCCACACAAATGAATGTTCCCTATATAGGAATCATTTTCAAATGTGTTAAATTGATTGCCTCGAGGAATGCGTCCCCAAAGCCGGTTATATGAAAGATTTAACAATGCAAGGGCTGTAACGCTTAACAACTGCTCTGGGATTCTTCCATCAAGCTTGTTGAAAGAGAGGTCCAATGATTCAAGTGCTGTCATATTCTCAAAGGACACCGGAATGTTACCTGTCAGGCTATTGTGTGAAAGGTTGAGCACTTTGAGTGATTTAAAGTTTCCTAGTACTTCAGAAATCTCTCTGTGGAATCGATTGCTTGAAAGATCCATTGCTCTAAACATGACAAAGATCTTTTGGAATTGAAAATCGTGTCCTTTCATTGCCACCGTTATGGACTCATCACAAAAGGCTCTACCCATATATTCAAGTCTTCCATGTTCGTCCACATTCTTCATTGCTTCCATACTAGGAAAAATCCTTCTTGGTAGAAAACCAGTGAATTCATTATGAGAGAGATCAATGATTCGAAGGGCTTGAAAGGGAAATGTAATATTGGAGTTGCATAGTGGACCATAGAATCGATTAGACCTCAAGACAAGAATTTTTAGCTCATGAAGTGATCCCAACCAGCATGGAAATGAGTCACTTATCATGTTTTTCCCCACATTGACAACTTCCAGCTTAATACATTTAGCCAGAGATCTTGGTAATGGCCCTTCTAACTTGTTGCTATTAAGGTCAAGACTCCTTAAATGACTTGCATTTGCGAAAGTATCATGGATGTGACCCTCAAGGCTGTTGTTCTTCAAGTGCAGAGTAATCAGCTCAGTGCTAAAGTTTCCAAGACATGGTGGAATTGTTCCGCTCAAATTGTTGTCAGATAAGGAAAGATATTGAAGGGAACTCAAGCTGCAAATAGATGGAGGGATCTGTCCGGACAATTTATTGTTTGAAACTAAGAAGACTTGTGTTGAAGGTGGTGGAACCAGAATTGATCCTTGGATTCTGTTGTTTCGCAGATCAAGGGTGGTGATATTCATCCATGGATGTAGCTCTATATGCGTCAGAAAATTGTTAGAAAGATCAAGATAATTCAAACTCTTCCATCCTGGAGAATCAGATTTCGAAATCCGACCTTGAATTCTGTTGTTGGAAAGGTCTAAGAGGTACAACTCCTCTGAGTTTCTCAAGAAACCTGGGAACTCAGTGATATTGCAATAAGCGAAACGCAATACCTTAAGACTAGGTAATGAATATTTGATACTGATATTGGCAGAAGAGGTAAATGAAAGTAGACTGTTATTTGAAAGATCAAGAAATTGAAGCTTTTTTAACTTTGAGAACTGGTCGAATCTGATTGCGCCACTCAGATTATTTGATGAAAGATCGAGAATAGTGAGGTTCACTAATTGAAAGATGGAATTAGGAATTGTACCACGGATCTCATTTTCTTCCAAACGAACATCTTGTAGTGAATTAGGCAACTGGAATAGATCAATAGGACCATTAAGCATGTTCTTTGAAAGATCTATAGAAAGCAAGGAAGGCAGAGTGAACAACCAAGATGGTACTCCGCCTTGGAAATAGTTTCCAGAAAGGTCGAAAGTGGTTAAATAAGACAATCCACTTACATGATGAGGCAGTTGGCCCGTAAAATGATTTGATGCGAACGCAATTTCAGTAGCTCTGGTAAGGTTTCCGATTGATGTTGGAATTGACCCAGTGAAATTGCAGAATCCAATATCTAAAACCTCCAAGAAAAATAGATTTCCAATTGAATATGGTATTTCACCTAAGAAATTACTGAGAGAAAGATCCAACTCCCTAAGAGGACTACTCCAATTAGACTTCGGGAGATAGCCTGTGAGTTCACTGTTTAGGTTTAAAAAGAGTATTTGAAGATTTGGAAGACGAAAAATGTGATCTGGGAAATTTCCTTTAATCCTAGTACCACCCAGATCGAGATCCGTCATTGTTGAAGACAAGTTTAACAGAGAAAAAGGTTTGATCAAAGACATGTTTGTCGCTCCCAGATGGAGAAGACTTAACTTTGTAAGGTTACTCGCAAGCAAATCAAAAGTTCTTTGTTCGATTGTCAAGACACAGAAGGAAAGGTCAAGATGAGTTAGTTTGGACAAGTGGGACATTTCATGAGGGACTAGACCACCAAAATTAGAAGCCGAGAGGTTAAGATATGTCAATTCCTTCAGCCGTCCAAACTCCGGAGAGAGTTGAGAACCGAGGAAATTGCTATAAGCAAGGTTGAGGGATTGGAGATGGGAAAGATGAAAGAGGGTGCTATTGTCATCGATGGTACCTAAAAGCCAACTGCAGTTGCTATAAAGGTCGAGGCCGATCACGTTTCCAGTCACATGATCACACGTTACTCCATCCCATGAGCAACAATCGGTACCCTCCGTCCAAGAGTTCGTCTTAGGAGAATAATTTTCTTCATTGCAAAAAGAGTAATTCGCTGATCTGACGTAAGTGTTATTTTTAAATTGAAGCAAAGCCAAACTTTGTTCGGGAGGGCAGGAATGAGTTGTTTTAAAAGAAAAGTGATGGAAAGGTGATGAACAATCAACTTGAAAACTATAACCAAGCAAAAGGAAGTAGAAGAATAAGAGAGTGCAGGAGACTTGGTCATAATGCCATATCAACCTCTCCATGGTTTCTAAGAATTAATGCAAAGAAACGTGACAATTACTTATCATATGTCTAATTGTTGAGAGGTAGGTGGATGAGTGTTTATATGAATTCCAAGGACTGTATCTTTAGCTTTTATGTTTCATTTCCGGGCCGGGCGTGTTGCGAGTTGGTCAAAGATTGATTCAAATGATACATTTAACATTTTCTGAAATGCATGCAATGGAATGCAATGGACAAAAATAAAAAAAAAATTCCATGAAATGCATTATCCTCCAAATGGCGTGAAAGAAAGCATACGATGGAATAAATACGAAAGACGGCCGCGGCTGAGTTTCACGAATTATCTTTCAGCCGGCCAATATCATTTGTTGACTGAAATCCAACGAATGCAAGGATTAATAGGAAAAATAGAAAAAAAGTAGTGGATAACCGGATGAACGGGTTAAGTTCCATTTTTTTTTTTAATTCTGTTACTAAAAGGTGTTCACATTAATGGTTTTGTTTTTGACCTTGTTTCACAGTATGGACTTAAAAGAGCAATCTCGATTCAAGCAAATCCAAAGAGTAGGATATTTTTATATTTGACATTACATATCATATGGTTGTGCGTTTACTTTAAAATTGGGAAAATTGAAATTTAGAATCAAAATAATTGAGAGTATTTACTAATTAAAAGAGAAGGGGAATGAAAATCAAGTATGCGGAACCCACAAATTTTACAATTTGAGAATAGGAACTTGATTCTCGAGGGGATTGAGAATGAAATTCCCATTCCCAGAACTACCATTTTACTCCCATTAAATTTTCATAATCTCCAAATTACCTCAACCAAGTACTATTTCTTTTACATTTTGATCCTTATAGAATTTATGAAAATGCTTAGAAAATTTGTAAACAAATATATCCCTCAATATTTATTATTATTAATATTATTAAGATTTTGCTAAGTTACAATTAATATAACTTACAGCCCAACTAAAATAATGCAAAAATCAGGTGGGTTCCACTACCATTTTACTCATTTATGCATATTTTAGGCGGATTGTAAGTTTTATTAATTATCATCATCATCATTGTATTTATTACTGTTAACATTATTATTATTATTATTCATTTTTTTATTATTTTTATTCTTGTAATTGTTATTATTATAATAGATGCAAATAATACTAAGTGCAACAATTAACAAAGAATATATTAGTAACTTATAACAATTTATTTCAATTTCAAAATAAAATAAACACATGAATGAGAGTACAGTTTGTTCCAATTTCGATTCCTATATTTTAAGTAAACAACTTATTTTGATTACTTATTTAATTGCGCCCATCTCCCGCGCGAGGCCGCGCCCTGGCGCGAGCGAGTTGCGCGTAGGCTCGCGCGAGGGAAGCCAAGCGCGCGCGAGTTGCGCGCAGGCACGCAGCTCGCGCGCATTCTTGGCTTCCCTCGCGCGAGCCTGTCGCACCAATAGGTGCTGCCTCTTGGTACGAGGGGGTGCCCGTCGCACCAAGAGGCAGTACCTCTTGCTGCTGCCTCTTGGTGCCCGTCGCACCAAGAGGCAGTGCGTAGTGTTGCCTTAATTTTTTTTTCTTTTGTTCAAAATTTTTTAATGTGTGATACTTTTAACTTGTACCAGATAAATGGGCAAATCAAAATTAGCATTGCATAACCCACCCGGACCGATTAAAGAACCGGGAATGATGAAGATACCTTATGTTGATCACTTCCCTGGGCGTATCACGAGTATGTGCAAATTAGATGTCGTTGTTAATGCCATCCGGGAAAAATTAACAAGGCAACAGTTGCAACTGTTCAAAGACAATATATTTGGGCATTTCCTACAGTGCCGGAGCTATCCGTTCAGTGGCGTAATTGTGCACAATATATTGCTTCGGCAAGTGTCACATGGCAATGGAAATGACAAAGATGAGTTATGGTTTCAAGTTGGCGACCATTTGATACGGCTATCGATTGGAGAGTGGTGCCTTGTAACGGGATTTTGCTGTGGTGAAAAAGTATTCCTGACGAAGCATAAAACAAAGCATAGGTTACTTAATAAGTACTTTGGAGGCAGGAATCGCGATATAAATCTTGGGCAGTTCGAGGAAATATTTATGAACTTACACTTCAAGACTATGAATGACACCGATGCGCTAAAAATTGCCATGTTTTACTTTGCCGATAGAGTGCTACATGGAAGAAAGGATCATTGTCAAATCAATTTCAATTTGCTTAATGAGGTAGATGACATAAATCACTTTCGAAGTATTCCGTGGGGTCGTTTGTCATGGGAAACAATATATAAAAGCATTGATAATGTATTGAACGGAAAAGCCAAAAAATTTAAGAAGGCAAGCGCAGAAAATCCATTGCATAGAATTGAGAAATACAACTTTTACGGCTTTACGTCAGCAGTGCATGTGAGTGAAGAAGTTTTTTTTATAACTTAGTTTTGTTATAATAAATATTTAATGACACCTTTTTTTACTTCATATCTTTCCTTGTTGAAGGCATGGATTTTTGAAGCGATTGAAGGACTACCATTAGAGTGGGTGGAGAAAATTAGGAGGAAGGGTCCTCGGATCGTGCGATGGAAGCCCGTGGCTTCTTCAAATATTAACTTCGGCGAAGTGTATTCATACCTGAACGAGCGTCTTGTAAGTCATTTATATGTATGTCTGTATATAACTATTACATAATATATGGTTATACTAATTGAAAATTTGGTAATCTTTACGACAGGATGGTACCATTTTCCAAACCCTCAAACCGGATGCAAAGGAGAGAGCCACAAATTATTGGAAGAGTGTCGAGGATTACGTGCCATATTTGCCAAGTTGGGTCCGTAATGTGGGTATCATCTACAGTATCATTGAAAACCAGATGCAAAGTCATTTATATGTTTGTTTTTTTTGTATTTACTGTTTTCTGTTTTACTTGGTGCAGCACCAGCCTTCAATCAATGCGCCATCCAGTTCAGGGCCAAACGAGGTGGATCCTGACCCCACGAGCGAAATAAGACTGGAGCAGAGTCCTGTTGAGGATGCCGGTGCTGCCGACGACCATTATGAATCCGCACATGATTCAGATGACAGAAATGAGCCAGAGGTAACTTCTGTCGGAACTTCAATTTACAATGCACATATATCTATCCGGCATTTTGTCATTACTTTCTTATTTGCGTAAATTGTAGGCAAGGACTAAGTTCCGCAATGATTATTTCATTGGACGACTGGATAAAATAGAGTCTTCCATTCACGAGTTGAGGTCGGAACTTCAGACTGGACACAGTTCCATTAACGAACTGAGGTCAGAAATTATGGCGGAACGCCGAGAAGCACAACAATATAGAGCAGCGGTCATGGGGTTTATGGCTTCGTTTGGCGCGGGTGCTTCAAAGGGCACGTTCGGTGATTCTCCGTTTGGCCCCTCGCACACGGTGAGCAAGTTCCATACGTTTTCGGATTTTTATTATGGTTTCAAACCCGAACTTATGTTAATATGTTCATCTCCTCGAAACAACAGGCCCCAGATGGCTATGGTCCGAACGTTGATGCTGGCTATGGTACGCATAATGCTGCTGGTAATGACGACGAGCACACCCCTATGTCCGTGTACAGTGTATATGGGGACATAAGTGATGACAGTGTACAGATATTCACGGAGGCACCTCCCGGCGTTAGTAAGTTTGGGCGTCCGTACCGACCGTCGTATATATTTGGCAGTCCTTACTTCATTCCTCTTTTCAAGAGAGTTAGGAATGTCAGGCCTATACCCGCACTCAACATTACGGACTATGAAATTGATGAAAGATCGAGTGTGGATATGAATCCGCTTAGGGGACTAGAAGACTCAAGGCTATGTGAGGAGTTTGATCAGTGGTTTGCCGGCAACATTTTCGTGGATCGGCCTGTCCAACAACCTCAAAATTTCTTTGAAATACTCATGGGCAATGCTTCGATAGGGTGGCTTGGTGACGAGGTAAGTGTGTTTAATGGTCAGTACATTACAATACACAATAATATTTCTGCTGCCATGGATAATGATATAAATTTACTTGGTATAATCCCCTCACAGCATATTCACACGTATTACCGCTTGATCAGCGAGAAGCAACGGCGGTTTCCAAATGCACTACCACAGCGCGTCACGCATACAGATACATTCTTTTGGGCATGTTTTCGAATTTTATAATCATTAATTAACATTTCGATGTTTAAAATATCTCAAAATGTTATTAATTTTCTACTCATCATGTAATAGGTGTTCCTAAAGCAATTATGGAACAATGGTAGTTGTGATGTCCATTCATTACAATATGGCAACAACTTGAGCAGCTATATGGATGGGCGGGAAGATCTCATGTCCAAACCGTTTACGGATGTTGATATGGTAAGAATTGTCATCATATCTTATGGTAATTGTGTATAAAATATACTAATTTACCAATTTATTTATGTAGATATTCATCCATGTGAATTTGGGCGGCGATCATTGGGTACTAGCTCGAGCGGACCTTCGCGCGAGGAGGATGCGGATTTACGACTCGTTGGTTACCTTTCGCGAGGACAAAACATATTTGCGTAAATTCAAACCTCTTCAGGTCGTCTTCCCTCAATGGCTTCAAGATGTTGGATTCTACAACATTCGACCTGAGCTTCAGAGTGCTGACTCTTGGAAAGTAAGAATCGTTAAGGATGTGCCCCAACAACAACCTGGAAGTGGTGATTGCGGCGTATTTATGTTGATGTTTACAATGTATTTGATGTTCGGGCTAAAACTTGATTTTGATAGTAGCCACGGGCATTACTTCAGGAAGAAAATTGCTGTAGATATATTCACGGGCGATATTGCCTTGTAAGTCGTTGTATTGTATTCAGACTTGATGTATGGATGTAGATTATTTTTCTAATAGATATAAACTTTTGATATATTCATATATTTAGCTATAAGTAATTATTCATCATGGGATTTTTACTCATAATGCAAATGAACATAACATAATATACCTCATTACATATAACTCATTACATATAATTGTAATATAAATTATAATAAGAGTTTAGAATCCATAATTAGTTACAATGACACAGTCAGTTTGGATTCGACACAATGAGATTTTTACATCTCTGGCGGTTATGACCGGGTTGGTTGCATCGACCACATCTCACAGTTCTTCGGTTAACATCCTCACCGATAGAAGGAATTCTTAACTCTGGACGACGCCCAGGTGGTGGTGCTTCGATCGGTGGGTTAACTCTGATTTCTTGGATTTCTTCTGGAATGTCCCAATCTGTCATGTCCCCAACCGGCTCCACTGGTTCTGCATATGCCATGACCAATGAATCTTTAGAGTAATAATCAGAGCAAAGACTTATGTAATCCACACGGACGATCAGACAAGCAGCAATTGCATGCGCACAAACAAGCTGATCGAGTTGGAATACTCTACAGGAGCAAGTTCTTTCATGAATGTCAACTATCCCTTCCTTCATACCACCACCCAAAACATGAAATCGATGCTGAGACACTGGCCGAACGGTCATTCTTTCGGCCAAAATTCTCCTTTCGCCGACTATCTCATCTGCCCACGTCGTTAGACGAGTGCTCATCGATTCAGCCACAAGTTTCCTATCATAAAACCATTGCTGTAATGTTTTTCTAAAGTGATCAACAAGATGAGTAATAGAAAATTTTCGCGGTTCCCTCATTAAAGAATTCACGCTTTCTGCAATGTTGGTGGTAAGTATGCTGTATCTCCTACCTTCAAATTCGGACCTTGCCCAGTTACACGTGCCCACATTATTCTCTAAGTAATCAGCCGCGGCCGAGTGGAGCATCCACAACCCTTCAAGTTGTCTTTTAAATTCTTCGTGTGCATATGCCTTTGCTGCATTAATAAAAGCTGGCTCGAATTGATCCCAAATAGCTTTAGACATCCTGAATTTAGACTTAATGTTGCCTTTGACATGGTAAAAACAAACTCCATGACCAGCAGTGTGAAATGCTTTTAAAACGGCTCGCTTGATGGCAGTGCATCGATCAGAGATAAATACTAACTATGGCCTATCGCCAATCACTCCGTGTAACTTCGTCATAAACCATTCCCAAGCATCATTGTTTTCTGAATCCATGACCCCAATAGCTAACGGATACAGTTGATTATTACCATCCAGACATGTTGCTACAAACATGCTTCCACGATATAGCCCCTTCAAATGAGTGCCATCTACAGCGATCACAGGCCTTATGTACTGTGTGAAGCCCTTGATGGAAGATCCAAGCGCAACAAAGTAGTATAAGAAATTATCATCTCCATCCCACTGGAGGTGTGTCACCGTGCCCTCATTCGCTTTGGTCAAAACGTGAGAGTATTTGGGAAGTAAGTTGTATGACTCTGCAGGGTTCCCTCGTACTATTTCAAGACCGACTTCTTTAGCTCGATATGCTTGCTGATATGTTAACTGGACCCTGTATTCTTGCTGCATGTCTGCTCTAATGTCATTCGGCGTGTATATCCGTTTATCCTGAATAAATTTATCCGCGATAAGATGGCCAACAACCCGACTTCTAACTTGACGGAGGCCACTAGGCAAAACCTCATTAGAGCATGTATGAACATTGTCAACTCTTCTCACTACCCAAGGAACATTATGGTCATCTGAACCTCTTGTTGCGCGAAGACGCCAATTACATGATTCCGAAGAACAGTGAGCCTCAAAGCGTGTCGTTGTGGACCGTGCAATCTTGAAATCAAACTTTTCCCGCAAGGCCACTTTGCGCAATTCCAGTATTAACTCATTCTTCTCAGCGAACAACTTTCCCACACCAATGTCGGCAGAATTACAGCTTCTAACTAAGTCTGGAGCAACCAAGTTTGAAGGCATAACTAGAGCAAGACTCACCAGGGGATCAACTGTTGTCCTCCTCCTCGAACGGGCCATCGGAGGAATAGGTCGATTCTCTCTATTGTTAACAGGAATATCATACTGATTCTCATCCTCATCATTGATAGGAATATCGGAATGACCAGTGTCCCTATCATCAACTTCAGTATTGGAGTTCATGCCTTGCACATTATCAGCTTCTGTGTTGTTGGTGTTATAACCAGGATCATCATAACTGCGGAACTCATTATTCTGAAATGGAGAGTAATGTTGCCCTAACGATGTCCGTAATGGTAACACATTATCTTCAACATCCGCTAACGTAATGCCATTATCATCAATAGTGTCATTGTTTTCGTTGACTGGTGAGTAATGTTGTTGGAACGACATTTGTTGTGGTATCACCTCTTCCTCAATATTGGGGACAGACTCGTTTGCTCTAAACGAACTTTCACTTTCCACAAGTGGCTCAGGATTTTCGGCCGGAACTCGAGGATGTGTGGTGACAAATATAGGGATGCATCCATTATTGACCACATCAGAGGCCATGTGCAGCACAACATTAACCATTTCATCATTAAATATATCCATAGGTAGTGAGCATGCACGATACATTGTGTTACTAGATCTCAAAGTTGTCTTCATTGACAAACTATATTCATTATGATTTATCTGTAAAACTTCATACACCCTTGCCATAAATTGCTCAAACGTACAATCTTTCCGAACTAAAAATGCTGTATTCTTCGCATTCACGTACTCCGTACGGCCATCTGCTAATGTCTCCCACCAACGGTCATAACATAATTGAAGTACAACGGAATTCATTAAACCTAAAAAAAAAAACAAAAGAGATAAGATTTCACGCTACAAAACCTAGTAAAAATGAATATGTAGTACATTTATGTGGATGAAATGAAGTATACAATTTTGGATTTACTTCGTCTCATCGTAAGCTTCGAAACGATATATTATACACCTAAAACGGACACATGTAGCCCACGTTATTACTTTCGGAAAATAACTTAAATTTAGTGAGACAGGGAAGTGGGACAGCGCCTGTCTCACTTGTTACCACTGGTTTTATGTGAGACAGGCGCCTGTCCCACTTGCCTGTCTCACATAAAACCAGTGGTAACAAGTGAGACAGGCGCCTGTCCCACTTCCCTGTCTCACATAAAACCAGTGGTACCAAGTGAGACAGGCGCCTGTCCCACTTCCCTGTCTCACATAAATCTAGTGGTAACAAGTGAGACAGGCGCCTGTCTCACATGCCTGTCCCACTTGCCTGTCGCACATATTTTGGTGAGACAGGCAAGTGGGACAGGCACCTGTCTCACATAAAACCAGTAGATTTATGTGAGACAGGTGCCTGTCTCACTTGTTCTAGGCTTCTGTTTTACTCGATTTTTCAGGGGTTTCAATGATTGATTTTCATTTCTCAACTCAAACTAACTACTTTAACAAGTCACATTGTTTTGTTAACGAAAAATAACAACATTTGCAATAAAAACTCACTTCAATTTCGAACTCAAATGATAAAATCAATAGATTAAAAGTTTAGGTTATGGTAAGAGTATAAACTAACCTTAAGAAGCTCTCCAATTGATAATTATATCTTCAATTATGTAATGTTTGTTTGATGAAATTTGCTAATTTATTGAGAGTGATGGAGTTTGTTGAGTGATGAAGTTTGTTAAGTTGAAAAGAGAAAAGTGGTGGAGGTGCTGGAATTGAAAAGGGAAAATGGCATGCCTTTGTAAATTTGATGAAAATGGTGAGGGTAATGTAGTCCAAAAATAGGGTATTTGGCTAGTTATGATAGAAAAAAGTTTGAGGGGTTAAAGTTGAAAATTGCCTAATTTTTTTGGCTATTTTTGTAAATTTCCCTTATTATTTCCGTCTGATATCAAATTAACGACACATGACGCGATTTCGGTGGTTTGATGTTATTGCTGCTATTAAGGTCAGTAGGCAGTCGTCAAATGTAACATATGCACTCTTTCTTTTTAATCTTTTATTTTCATGGGCCAAAGGCTTTTGGCTAATAAAAACGAAGCGCATTTCTTTTATGTGTATTAGGCATTTAAAAAAAAAAAGATATTCACCTCAACTTTGTCTTCTTATCAAAAATATTATTAAAATTTTACCCCAAATTTATAATTTGTATCATCTGTCAACCAAAACATCAAAACATTTACATTGTTATGTTGTTTAACAAATTCTAAGTAAAAAGTACATCTTACCCTTGAATTTTGAGAAATTATCAATCATTCTCCAAAACGTTAACTGCCGTTTATAATTGATGACGTCACATGAGTAATTTAGAAATTTAACATGTTAAATAAATTAGTTTAAAATAAAAAATAAAATCCATTTTATATAACCAATATTCAACTAAATGCACTTAACACTCTAATTTCTTCTTTAATTGAAAAAAATCTAATTTATCTTCTCAATTATCTTTACAAATTTGAATATCAAACTTAATCTAGAAATTACCCTAAACCCTAATTCATAAACACCTAATCAATCCAACACTTAAATTCGATTTCATAAACACCCAATCAAACCTAATTTATAGTGTCATAGACACCATTCCCGTTGATCGTTGCTGCTACTACCTCTTCTCTCAACCTCGTGGATAGCAGCAACCACCACAAGACTCCTCATTAGCCGGTCTTCATAGCACAATGCATACTTTTGTCTATTGTAGTAGTTGGCTGAAGGATCTAGTGATAGAGGATGTAGGTGATGAAAGATTTGAACAATTTCCGTGTTGATTTTATAAACTCTAAAAATTTAGACAAAGAGAAGATAAGGAAGAAGATAGTGAGATGTATTTTATTTTATTTTTATTTTATGTCATTGACGAAGGGTTTGATACAAATTCTAGTTAGGGATCAAAATTGTATGTGGATTTTGTTTTGAAACAAAGAGTTTCCGAGGTTTGATGGGTTTTGATTTTTTTTTAATTTTATTATTTATGGTGCAAAGCCAAAAATGCCCTTGAATTCAAGGTAAAATGGTCATTTTACATAGATTCTATTAAATTCAAGCTTTAGTGTGGAAAAATAAACAAATTCAAACGTTTATAGTACTTTTGATAACAAAATAAACTTAAGGTGAATGACTAATAAATACACAAATTCAAACTTTTATGGTATTTTTAATAACAAAGTAAAATTAAGGTAGATGACCGACATTTTTCTTTTAATTTTTATTTATTATGTTAGATGTCTAAATTACCCTTTTGACATCATCAATTATAAATAGCAATTAACCGTTTAATGGATGGTTGATACAATACAAATTTTAGGTTGGAAAATTGGACAAATTCAAATTTTTATAATATTTTTGATAAGAGGGTAAATTGAAAGTGGATAACTTATTTAAAAAAGAAGAAGAAGAAGCATTTTTCATTGTTTTGGAAAAAGAAGCTATTGGTGAAGAAGAATTGAAATGGGGAAAATTCGAAGGTTAGAGTTTATGAAAAATTAAAGTTTGGGTCTTTTAAAACTTGATTTGATGCGTTATTTTGGAGTGTTTTCAACGTTAATTTCATTTAGGAAGACCGTTGAAGGTGAATTTGAAGGTGGAAAGTGTAGAGAGAGAGTGTGTTTTTGGAGTGAAAGAAGTCTATAAATTAAACATACATGTTCGATTTCTCACCAAAGGGAGTAAGATTTCCATCTTTGCATGTATATTTATGTTGAATTTCACGGAACAAAGATAATTTATGGATTTGTGTACTTTATTTGTAATTAGGGTTTCCACAGACTGGTCTTTGCTTGTAACGAGCAGAAAAATAAGAAAGGGAAAGGATACAAGTACCAGACCAATCTCATGTTGATAATATGTTATTAACTGTGGACAAAATGGGCAGGAAGTATTTGATAATTGATGTAAATAATAAAGATTAGAGTAAGTATGAGAAGCTAAATGATATAAGCTAGAAAATATTATTACTAATCTCGGATTGAAAGTGAGTACAAATGAAGCTAACCCATGAATTATAATGATGGGTAGCCAATTAAATGTTGCCACCATTTAAGTCACACATGTATGGCTGTTCTTTCATGTAGATCTTATCCAAATTACTTGCTCCACTTGACTAACTAATTAAGCGGTTTCACCAAGCCTGGTAGTAAGATAAGCACGGAGCATGTGATTTAAACCGCAAGCATCACAAGAAATGGTTTGGTTTCAGTAGATAGCCATACCGTTATTTACACAACCGAAAGAAGGATTTTTAATTAAAAAGCTAATACATAATTTCACATACAATCGTCATACATGACCAATGATTCTGCTACTAAAAAAAAAAAGAAAAAAAAAAGCAACTATTACTGAACAGCAAAAACACCTAGAACTTATTCTTAGCCTATAGCTTAATTTCAGTTATTTGTATTTTCTTCTACATTCTATCTCTTGGCCTTCGTCTTCTTACCTTCTTCTGCTGATCTCTTTCAACCATCTTCACTAACCATCGTGGTCTCCCTATTGACAATAATATGTATCCAATTGACAATCCAATCACCACTCCGGATGCAAACCCCAGCTTCGCCACTTTCCAGTCAAACCAGCTTGTAGTTTCATCTTCCTCGTGATCAGTAGAAGCCGAAGGAGGTGCTTTTGGCAGCCCGTCATTGCTACATGTTACTGTCAACGGCTCCCCACACAAATGAATATTCCCAATGTAGGAATCATTGATTGCCTCGAGGAATGCGTCCCCGAAGCCGGTTATATGAAAGATTTAATGATGCAAGGTCTGTAACACCTAATAACTGCTCTGGAATTCTTCCATGAAGCTTGTTGAAAGAGAGGTCCAATGATTCAAGTGCTGTCATAATCCCCAAGGACACCGGAATATTACCTGTCAGGCCATTGTGTGAAAGGTTGAGCACTTTGAGTGATTTAAAGTTTCCTAGTACTTCAGGAATCTCTCCATTGAACCGATTGCTTGAAAAATCCATAGCTCTAAATATTATCAAGATCTTGTACAGTAGAACATCCCGTCCTTTCATTGCAACAGTTACAGAATCTTTATAGTAGAAACCACCAATATATTGAGGTCCAAACTCCATTTCCTCCACATTCTTCATTGCTTCCATACTTACAAAGATCGTTCTTGGCAGAAAACCAGTGAATTCATTATGAGAGAGATCATTGATTTGAAGGGCTCGAAAGGTAAACGTACTATTGGACTTGCATAGTGGACCATAGAATCGATTAGATCTCAAGACCAGAATTTTTAGCACCGGAAGATATCCCTACCAACATGGAAATGTGTCACTTATCATGTTGTTCCCCACATTGACAACTTGCAGGACGCTACAATTCGCCAAAGATCTTGGTAATGGCCCTTCCAACTTGTTGCTATTAAGGTCAAGACTCCTTAAAGAACTTGCATTTGCAAATGTATCATGGATGTGACCCTCAAGGCTGTTGTTCTTCAAGTCCAGAATAATCAGCTCAGTGCTAAAGTTTCCAAGACATGAAGGAATCGTTCCACTCAAGTTGTTGTGAGATAAGGAAAGATATTGAAGGGAACTCAAACTGCAAATCGACGGAGGGATCTGTCCGGACAATTTGTTGTTCGAAACTAAGAAGACTTGTGTTGAAGGTGGTGGAACCAGAATTGATCCTTGGATTTTGTTGTTTTGCAGATCAAGAATTTTAATTTCCTGCCATGGATGTAGCTCTACATGTGTCAGAAAGTTGTTGGAAAGATGAAGATCAATCAAATTCTTCCATCCTTCAGAATCATGTTTTGAAATTCGACCATGAATTCTACCATTGGAGAGGTCTAAGCTTGTTAACTTTCCTGAGTTTCTCAAGAAACGTGGGAACTGGTTGACATTGCAATTAGATAAATTCAATTCCTGTAGACTAGGTACGGAATATTTGATATCCAAATAGCTAGAGGAAGTAAATGAGAGTAGGCTGTTGTTTGAAAGATAAAGATATTGTAGGCTTTGCAACTTTGAGAACATGTCGAACTTAACAGTGCCACTCAAGTTGTTTGATGTAAGATCGAGATAAGTGAGGTTCACTAGTTGAAAGATGGAATTAGGAATTGTGCCATGTATCTCATTTTTTTGCAATCGAACTTCTTGTAGTGAATTAGGCGACTGGAATGAATCAATAGGACCATTGAGCATGTTATTTGAAAGATCTATAGAAACCAAAGAAGGCAGAGTGAACAACCAGGATGGTACCCTGCCTTGTAGAGAGTTTCCAGAAAGGTCTAAAGTGGTTAAATATGACAGTCCACTTACATGATGGGGCAGGTGGCCAGTAAGACGATTTGATGCGAACACAATTTCAGTAGCTCTAGTGAGGTTTCCAATTGATGTTGGAATTGACCCGGTGAAACTGCAGCCTTCGATATGTACAATCTCCAATAACAATAGATTTCCAATTGAATCGGGTATTTTACCTGTGAAATTAGTGGAAGAAAGATACAACTTCCTAAGAGGACTACTCCAGTTAGAATTTGGGAGATAACCAGTGAGTTTACTGTTTCCATATAAATAGAGTGCTTGAAGGTTTGGAAGACGAAAAATTTCATCAGGGAAATTTCCTTGTAAACTAGCTCCACTGAGATCGAGAGCCGTCATTGTTGAAGACAAGTTTAGAAGAGAAAAAGATTTGATCAAAGACATGTTTGTTCTTCCGAGATTGAGAAGGCTTAAATTTGTTAGGTTACTCACAACCAAATCAAAAGTTTTTTGTTCGATTGTCAAGAAGTAATTTAGGGAAAGTTCAAGATGAGTTAGTTTGGACAAGTGAGAGATTTCATATGGGACTAGACCACCGAAATAAGAAAAAGAGAGGTTAAGATATGTCAATTCCTTTAGCCGTCCAATCTCGGGAGAGATTTGAGAACCACCGAAATCGTTAAAAGCAAGGTTGAGAGATTGGAGATGGGAAAGATGGAAGAGGCTGCTATTGTCATCGATGCTGCCTTCAAGCCTACTGCAACTGCTGTCGAGGCCAATCACGTTTCCTGTCACATTATCACATGTTATCCCATCCCATGAGCAGCAGTCGGTACCCTCTGTCCAAGAATACGTCTTAGGATAAAAAACTTGTTCATTACAATAAGAGTAAGACCCAGAACTGAAAAAAGTTGTGATCAAGAAAAATTAGTTGACTTGGAAATTAGTTGTTTTAGGAGATGAGTAATGGAAAGATGATGAACAATCAACTTGAAAATAACCAAACAAATACAAGAAGAAGTAGAAGAAGAAGAGGGCACAGGAGACTTGATTATAATGCCATACGAACCTCTCCGTCATCATTTCTAAGAATCAATATTCAGAAACTTGACAATTAATGTCAAATTGTTAAGAGGCAGATGATAAATGTTAATACAGAGGAGTTCTTATATATAGGCATTTCGTGGACGATATCTTTTGACTTTTGTATTTCATTTCCAGGCATGTTCCAATTTGGTCAATGATTAATATATCTGAAATGCATCAAATTATGAAATGCAATTAATGGACCAAAAAAAAAAAAAAAGAAAAAAAATTCCATGAAATGCATGATCGTCCAATTGGTGTGAATTAAGCAAGCATGCAATGGACAAAAAAGAAAAAGGAAATCAATAAACGGTACCCATCAATTAATGATAAAGTAAATAGATGTTTTTAAATACGAGAATGTGGAATTTTTAGCTAATAAATTTAATTTTGAAATAGTATAATCAGTGACTATATACGAGCATCCTTTCAACCGGCTAATTTTCTGCATCCTTTCAGCCGGCCAGTATCATTTTTTAGGATTTGTTGACTGAAATCCAACGGATGGAAGTAACTGGAACCAAAAACAAAATAATAATAAGTAGTGGAGAACCGGACGGAAGGATTAAATTATGGAAAATTCTATGATGCCGTGATTAATGCTAGAATTATTGTTTACCGTTAGATTAAATTAATGGCACGTAATAATTATAATATAATAAAAATTTTATTCTAAAAAAAAAATAGATTACAAACCGGTTAACATGTTTTTTACCAATTAAAATTATATATATATATATATATATTTTCAAAATTATTATAACTGATTTATTTTCAAATCACTCATTCACGTTAATTAGGGATTACGAGAGGGAAAGAGCAGCCGAGTATTTCTCTACTGTCAACTCGACGTCGTCATTGTACTGCCATTCTAATCCATTAGGTGTTGGTGGAGGGACAGAGATTGTTTCCCAATGGCCAAGTCGAAGAGTCTTAAGTTCCTTAAATTCCGAAACACATAATCCTTTGAGCCGGCCAATTTTCTGCGTCCTTTGAGCCGACCAGTATCATTTTTTAGGATTAGTTGACTGAAATCCAACGGATGGAAGTTACGGAAACCAAAAACAAAATAATAATTAGTGGACAACCAGATGGAAGGATTAAATTATTATCTATTAATAGCACACCGTCACATACTGTTTTTTTGTTTTGTTGTCATTATTTGTCGTAAAAATAAATTCCAGCAATGTCTAAATTATTACCAATTTGTTTTCTTTTTTCCGGATATAGCATTCTCAATAAGACGAATTGCGTATTCGCGAAAATACTCACTCATCAATTAACCTGCAAGAACGTCATAATGCAATTTACACGAAAAATAATCGTTCAAAAAATCTGTACTCCAAGAAATTCAAATCATTCTCCTCATTGATTTGTCCTTCTTACGCCTCTGCTTCTCTATCTCATTTGGATGTCTAAGCTACCCTTTTATAGGTTTTTATTTGGGGCCGATTAAATTTTAACTGATGGGCTGTTATGTTAAAATTTTTTTAAATTGTTTTACACATTAAAATTAAAATTGAAGGGATGTCATTCAATCCTAATGCATTTGTGCAAGAAGGTGATATGTTTGAATTTATAAAGAAGAAGTGAAAGAGAAAGAAGAGATGGTTTGGTTTTCTTAATTTCCTCCTTTTTATTGAAACACTTCCGACTATATATAATAGTCTTTACAATACTGAAAATTAACAAACAATGCCAAAAAAATAGGAAACCAACTTCCCACTTCGCTGAAAATCAGCACATCACGGGATTATTGAACAAAACCCACAACTAAAAAAAACAACTAAATGTAACACGTGCATGCATGGCTCCATGAATGATGGCGTGAATAATGGCTTGCATGGCTCCATGAGTAATGGCACGTATCATTCCTCCCCGCTCAAGGATCCTTGTCCTCAAGGACAAAATCAGGAAATGACTTGGAGAAGCGCCATTCATTCTCCCAGGTGGTGTCTTCCATTGGGGCTCCCTTCCACTTAATTAAGATTTCAGACCTTGGACGATATTTCCCTTTACGAATGACACGACGGTTCAGGACAGCTTCAGGTTGAGGAAGAATGGTAGAATCCTCTGCAACTGGAGGAAGTTGAGTAGAGGCCGGAGCGTTGGTTCCCGCATGCTTCCGTAACAAACTAACATGGAATACATTATGAATTTGAGAACCCGGAGGAAGAGCCAACTTATAAGCCACAGCACCCACCTTCTCAATTATCTGATATGGACCATAAAAACGGGGAGCTAGCTTCATGGAACGTCGAAAAGCCACAGAAGTTTGGCGGTATGGTTGAAGCTTTAAATACACGTAATCTCCTATCTGATATGCTTGGCTCTTCATTCGATCTCGGGCCACTGAAAGATTATGCCGTAACTCTCGTAAAATAGCATCACGATCACGTAGATACTCATCAACAGCTTGGACACGGGATGTGCCCGGAACATAGGCTAGCGGGCTTGGAGGTGGGTATAAAGAGAAATAATATCAATTGTGAATGAAAAATGAAGCTTATCATTATTATTGATGTTAGTCATATATATATATACAGACTGTAGTTGGAATACGGAATACAAAGGGTAATAACTATCCTAGATTTGATTACAATTTGAATTAAATAGAGTAAGTCAAGGAGAGAAAGAAGGAGTAAATAAAGGAGCAGTTACAACATATATTATCTATAAACGGTAAGCACAAGATTAGGAGAGAATTGGTCAAGAGATTGATTCTGATGTATCTCTATCATGCCCCCGCAAGATGGACGATCGGTAAGTGAGACCAATCTTGGACATAAGTTCATGGAACCGGGTGCGAGCAAGCGGCTTTGTAAGAGCATCAGCGAGTTGATCGTTACCAGAAATGTATGACACACGTAGGTTGTGACGTTGAACATTTTCACGAACAAAATGATAGTCAAGTCCTAAATGTTTCATTTTTGAGTGGAACTTTGGATTGGCGGCAACATATGTAGCTCCCAGATTATCACAGTAGATGACTGGTTTGTTGGTGGGTAGGTATCCTAGCTCACGTAGTAAGTTTTGAACCCATAGGACCTCGGCAGTAGTCGCAGCAATAGCACGGTACTCGGCTTCGGTGGAAGAGCGAGCAAGAGTTCGTTGTTTGCGGGAACTCCAAGATATAGGATTTCGACCCAAGTATACAATGTAACCAGTTGTAGAAATATAGTCGTCTTTATCACCTGCCCAGTCGGCGTCTGAAAAAGCATGAAGAGTGGTCGGCGAGTCTCGGCGAAGTAGTAAACCATGTGTAGTAGTTCCTGCGAGATAACGTAATAGGCGTTTGAGAGCGGCCCAATGATCTTCAGTAGGTTTGTGCATGTATTGAGATAACCTGTTTACAGCAAAGGAGATGTCAAGTCTAGTTAAAGAGAGATATTGAAGGCTTCCCACAAGTGCTCTGTATTCAGTTGGGTTGGCTAAATGAGCTTTAGTTTGTGTGGATAGAGGGGGATGCGTGACCATAGGAGTGGGTACGGGTTTGGCATTTGACATATGGGCACGGGTTAGAAGATCTTGGAGATATTTATGTTGGCTGAGAAAGAGACCTTGAGGATGAGGTAACACCTCAACGCCAAGAAAATAGGAGAGGTTACCAAGATCTTTAAGAGAGAAACGAGAGGAGAATTGAGAGATGAATGTGCTTAGAAAAGATGAATTTGAGCCAGTGATAATAATATCATCAACATAGACAAGGAGGTAGATGAGACCATGAGTATTACGTAGAACAAATAAGGATGTGTCGGAGACGGAATTTTTGAACCCAAGAGTAAGAAGATAGGATTTGAGTTCATTATACCAAGCTCGAGGAGCTTGTTTAAGACCATAAAGAGCTTGGCGAAGTTTGCAAACATGAGTAGGATGAGATTGACTAACAAAACCAGGGGGTTGGACCATAAACACGTCCTCCATGAGAGAACCTTGGAGAAAAGCATTATTAATGTCAATTTGACGAAGAGACCACCCATAGATTATGGCAAGAGAAAGAACAGTGCGGACAGTAGCGGATTTAACTACGGGGCTGAAAGTTTCAGTGTAGTCGAGGCCGGGACGTTGGTGGAACCCTTTAGCTACTAGGCGAGCCTTGTGACGGGCTACGGAGCCATCCTGGTTATACTTAGTCCGAAAGATCCACTTACAACCAATGAGATTTTGTGATGGAGAAGAGGGAACAAGGTCCCATGTTTTATTTTTGAGCAAGGCATCGTATTCAGTTTGCATGGCATCACGCCAAACGGGGCTTTTGAGAGCTTGAGTGATTGTGGTAGGTTCGGTAAAAGAAGGTTGGAGAGAGACATGGAGATTCATTTTAGTAATGGGTTTACGAATATTATTTTGTAGGCGAGTGAGAGGGCATGGTGGAGGTGGTGGGGGAGGAGGAGTGGGGGTGTTTGAGGTAGTCGAGGTCTGGGAGGGGGTTGGAGAGAGAGTTGCTGGCGGGTTATGGAGGGGGATAGCTGGTGTGGATGATACATCGGAGATAATAGGAAGAGAAAGTGCACACCATTCATCCGTTTCGATGGACGTGTGCGGTGATGTCGTCATGGAAGAGGAAGAAAAAGGGAATTCATGCTCAATGAATTTGACATGTCGAGAGACATAGATTTTGTTGGCGTGAGGAGCAAGACAATAATAGGCGCTTTGGGTAGCAGAATAACCAACAAAGACACAAGGAGATGAGCGGGGATCGAGTTTATTTGAGGTATAGGGACGTAGCCATGGATAACAAAGACATCCAAAGCTACGAAGTTTGAGATAATTAGGCGTGTGGCCATGTAGTTTAGAGTAAGGAGATTGAAGGTGAAGCGTAGGAGTAGGCAGACGATTAATTAAATAGCAAGCAGTAGCAAAAGCAAGAGGCAAATATTTTCGTGGCATAGAGGAATGAGTGAGGAGGGAAAGACCGGTTTCAACGATATGGCGATGACGACGCTCCGAATAGCCATTGTGCTCGGGCGTATGAGGAGGAGAGGTGAGGTGAGTTATGCCATGAGACTCAAGTGTTGGATCTAAACCAATATATTCACCACCATTATCACTATAGATTGTAAGGATGGGTCGTTTAAAAAATTTTTCAACCAAGAATTTGAATTTATGAAAAGTGGCAGTGGCATCATTTTTATGTTTGAGAGGGTAAAACCATATATATTTGGAATAATGGTCAACGAAAATAAGATAATATTTGTAGCCATCATAAGAAAGAGTGGGAGAAGTCCAAACATCACTATAAAGAACATCAAGAGGACCATGAGATTGAATGGTATTTTGATAAAATGGCAATTTGTGGCTCTTATTACAATCACATGAAGTACAATGAAAGGATACTGTTTTTGGAATATTTAAATTGAAAGCATTGCTAATATGACGTAGAACAGAATAAGATGGATGGCCTAATTTGTGATGCCAATCGGTAGTAGATGTCAATTTGACTGAGTGAATGGCAGGACGAGTGGGATGCCATTCATAGATTCCAGATTTAGTTGGACCTTGAAGAAGAGGTACCCCCGTGCGAAGATCCTTCACAATATAGGAATTAGGTAAGAAAGTGATAGAAGTATGATTATCATGACAAAATTTAGAGATAGAAATAATATTACGAGAAACGGAAGGCACATGAAGAATATGATTAAGATTAAATGTAGTAGTAGGGGTAAGAAGTGAAGTGGAACCAGTGTTTGAGATGGCGAGGCCCGAGCCATCTCTGATAAAAATGAAAGTTCTGGAAAATGCTATCACATCTTATTACTTTTACATAATAAAATACAAGGGATTATATACAAAATTCTAGTTGACTTCTAAAGATTAATAAAGGAAAGTAACTAAATGCAAAGCTGTACAATCCCTGAATTAAAGAAATAAAGGTAGGAAAGTAAATAAAATTAGAGAACAGAATATCCGGTAATTAAGAGGAAAATCTGCAGTGCATCAAGGTAATTAATTATATTCTCCAACACTCCCCCTTCAAGATGGCAGGTGAAGGTCTTGAACGCCCATCTTGGAAAGCATTCGATGGAAAGAATCAACTCCAAGAGGTTTAGTAAATATGTCTGCTAGTTGTTGTTGTGAATGAATGAAGGCTGTGCGAACAATTCCTCTCTGAATTTTTTCTCGAATTAAGTGGCAATCAATTTCGATATGCTTAGTTCGTTCATGGAAAGTGGGATTAGCAGCAATGTGTAAGGCAGCTTTATTGTCACAATAAAGAAGTGCAGGTTGAGGATGATTAACTCCAAGGTCTTTAAGTAAATATAGTAGCCAACTAATCTCACAGCAAGTTGTTCCCATTGCTCTATATTCCGCCTCAGCAGAGGAGCGAGATACGGTTGATTGCTTCTTAGATTTCCATGATACCGGAGAATGACCAATAAAAACACAATAACCAGTGACAGAACGCCTGGTATTTGGGCAACTTGCCCAATCTGAGTCACAATATGCTTGCAAATGTAGTGCACTAAAGGATGAGAGAAGTATTCCTTGTCCTGGACTTCTTTTTAAATAATGTAATATCCTGATTGCAGCAAGATAATGGGGTTGACGTGGTTCATTAAGGAATTGACTGAGAGTTTGAACACAATAGGCTATGTCTGGTCTGGTGACGGTAAGGTAGAGTAATCGTCCAATTAATCGCCGATAAGAGGATACATTTGAGATAAGTTCACCATCTGAATTAGTCAACTTTAAATTTTGTTCCATGGGAGTTTTGGATGGACAAGAGCCAAGAAGACCAAAATCCTCAAGTAATTCCAGAACATATTTTCGTTGACTTAAATAAATCCCACTCTTAGTACGAGCAACTTCAATGCCAAGGAAGAACTTTAAGTTGCCAAGATCCCTTACTTTGAAATTGCTCTGTAGCCTCTCTTTGAGTTTTTGTATTTCGATAGTATCATCACCTGCAATGATGATATCGTCTACATACACAAGAATCACAGTGAAGGAATTATTGACTACCTTAGTAAACAAAGAATAGTCCGCCTTTGACTGTCGATATCCAGCATCTAGCAACTTATTGGAAAGTTTTGCAAACCATTGGCGAGAGGCTTGTTTGAGACCATTCAAGGATTTTTGAAGCCTGCAGACTACAGCTCGATTTTCTGATTCTTTGTAACCAGGAGGGAGTTGCATATAGACTTCTTCATTTAGGTCTCCATGTAAAAAAGCATTACTAATATCAAGTTGGTGGAGACTCCAATTTTTCACAGCTGCAATAGCCAATAAACAACGCATGGTAGTGAGCTTTGCCACTGGAGCAAAAGTTTCTTGGTAGTCAAGTCCCTCTTGTTGATCATATCCTTTGACCACTAAGCGAGCTTTATAGCGTTCAATAGTCCCATCTGCTTTATACTTGATTTTATACACCCATTTACAACCAATAGCCTTTTTATTTGGTGGTAGAGATGTAAGGTTCCAAGTCTGATTATCCTCCAAAGCTGTGATTTCTTCGGACATTGCATTCCTCCAATTCTCATCAAGCATTGCCTGTTTAAAGCTTTTTGGTTCTGTGGTGGATGAAATTGATGCTAAAAAGGAACGATAAGAAGGAGAAAATTTTTCATAGGAAAGATAATGATGTATAGGATAATGTAAAGATTTACTTACAAGACATGAAGAAGATGTTGCAGATGATAAATCACATAAGGCCAGCTTGCAATGATAATCGTTGAGGTAAGAAGGAGGATGGGTGTCTCGAGTGGATCGTCGAATCATTGTTGGTGGGTCATCAACTGGCTGGTTATTTTCCTGACACATTGGTTCATCAATAGGAGTTGGACTAAGGTCATCATGATTTTGTTCAACAAGTGGTGGACTAGGGTTATCATGATTTTGTTCAACAATAGAATGGGGCACGACAATTTTATTAAAAGGTGGGGACAACTTTGGAAGGAAAGGAAAAATATTTTCATGAAATTGTACATCTCTGGATATGAACTTTTTTTTGTTATTTAAATCATACAATTTATAACCTTTTTGAGCATATGGATAGCCAAGGAAAATACAACGGGTGGCTCTAGCATCAAATTTTGTCTTTGAAGTATTTGTATTGGTAGAATAACACAAACACCCAAAGACTTTTAAATGTGAATAAGAAGGAATTGCTTCAAAAAGCATTTCATAGGGTGTCTTACCATTAAGAAGAGGAGTTGGCGTCTGATTTATAAGATAAGCAGCAGTCAAAACACATTCTCCCCAAAACTGTAAAGGAAGTGCTGCTTGAAATCGCAAGGCACGGGCTACATTCAATAGATGACCATGTTTTCTTTCCACAATCCCATTTTGTTGGGGTGTGTTAACACAACTCTTTTCATGAATGATTCCCTTAATACGATAAAAATCTATCATGTTAAATTCCAACCCATTATCAGAACGTAAAACTTTAATTTTCTTGTTAAATTGGGTTTCAACATAAGAATAAAAGGATTGTATGAGTAAGCAAGTCTCACTCTTACACTTCATGAGAAAAATCCAAGTACATCTTGTATGATCATCAACAATAGTAAGAAAGTAATGAGCACCGGATAAAGAAGCAACATGATATTTTCCCCATATGTCACAATGGATTAAATCAAAAGGCTCCAGAGAATTTTTATTACTTAAAGCAAAAGGAAGACGAGTTTGTTTAGCTAATGGGCAGACTTCACAAACTTGATTTAGATTAGAAACATTTAAATCAGAAATATAATTGGAAAGTAACTGAAGACGTTGATGGCTTGGATGTCCCAAGCGTTGGTGCCACAAATTAGAAGAAGACGTAGATTGTAGACATTTTGGATGAGTGACTGGTAATTGAAATAAGAAAGGCCATCATGTAATTTACCCGCTCCAATCACCTTCCTCGAGGACTGGTCCTGTATAAGACAAGAATTGGGTAAGAAAGTTACAATGCAGTTTGCATCATGAGTGAGTTTTCCAACTGAAATTAAATTAAATTGGAAGCTGGGAACACAAAGAACGTTATGCAAAACAATATTTGGTGTCAATTGAATTGTACCAATATGAGTAATTGGGGCATTTACCCCATTAGGCAGTTTAACTGTCCTTGAACAGTGAGACGTGATATGTGAAAGAATTGAGGGAGAACTGACCATATGATCAGTAGCTCCAGAATCAATAATCCAAGAAGTAGAGTGTGGTAAATGAACAACATTGAGGGCAATACCTGTCAAATTACTTTGGGGAACATTGTTACTCACTAGATTTGATCTTGATTGAATGTTGATTAAGGCCAAGATCTGCTGATATTGTTCTGGAGTGAAAGGAGAAGCTTGCAATGCTGGAGGATTCATAGAAGTTTGATTGGCAGCAGGCTGATTTTGGCCCTTATACAACTTATGGCCAGGAGGATATCCATGCAATTTGTAGCATTTTTCTTTCACATGTCCCACCCTTCCACAAAAATCACAAGTTGGTTTATTATAATTAGATGTATTTTCAGTCATGATGACTAGTATCCAAAGTTTGAAAAGAAGGGGAAATGAATAGTAATAAGAATTACTGCTCTGATACCATGATAAAAATGAAAGTTCTGGAAAATGCTATCACATCTTATTACTTTTACATAATAAAATACAAGGGATTATATACAAAATTCTAGTTGACTTCTAAAGATTAATAAAGGAAAGTAACTAAATGCAAAGCTGTACAATCCCTGAATTAAAGAAATAAAGGTAGGAAAGTAAATAAAATTAGAGAACAGAATATCCGATAATTAAGAGGAAAATCTGCAGTGCATCAAGGTAATTAATTATATTCTCCAACAATCTCCAATAATTAGTTCCTCAGTACCATCATACGGGGAGTGAAGAGCAAGATTTTCAAGATCATGGGTGACGTGATGAGTGGCACCACTGTCGAGAAGCCAACCATTAGAGGAGGGGTCAGCAGCGGTGGCAGCGTAGGCACGAGGAAACGAGGATTGATAGCCTTTGGCAATAGGGCGAGGTGTTGCATGAGAATGAACCATGGATGGGTTGGATTGTTGGGAAGGTAGTATTGCATTTGGATATTGGTTGCGGAAAATGGGGCATTGGGAGACATAATGACCTTGGTTTCGGCACCATTGACACCGTCCTTTGAAGGGTTGAGAAGAACGAGTAGGAGGCTGAGAGTTGGAGTGGTTTGGAGTGGGAAGAAGGCCTGCATTGGAAGAGGGAGGATGGTATTGATAGTTTCTGTTTTGTTGTTTGGCCACATAGTTAACAGTGGCGGGGAAACTGTTGGAGGATTTGGCTTTGTGTTTGAGGGAGAGTTCACGATTGATGAGTTTTTCATGTAACTCATCAAACGTGATAGGAGTTTCACGGTTTTGGACGCCATTAATGACACTCTCATAGTCGGGATCGTTGAGTTGGTCAAGGACTTTGTCAACGATATCTTCGGGATCAAGGGGACGGCCAAGAGAGGCTAGTTGATCGGTACAGCACTTGATTTCCTGCATGTAGTCAGAGATGGAACGAGGACCCTTGGTAATATTTTTAAGATGATCTTTTATTTGTTTGAGATGGCCTTTCGAGGGATTGGCATATGTCTTAGCAAGAGTTTGCCAAGCGTCATGGGTAGTGGAGCATTGTGAAATGAGAGGGACAAGTGAGTTGGAAAGTGTGCCAGCAAGAGCTCCAAGAATGAGCTTGTCTTGACGGAACCATGTGATGTAGGCAGGATTAGTAGTGGTGGTGTTATTCTGGGTAAGTGTTGTAGATGGGGCAGGATGAGAACCATCTATGAATTTATGTAGATCATGGCCAAGGAGGGTAGCTTCAAGTTGAGTTTTCCATGAGATATAATTTGTTGGAGTGAGTTTCAGGATGTGAGAAAGGGAGATGATGATGAAAGGCTTGGTCGGTTCAGCATTGTTGGGTAGAAGAGATTGATCATTGGATGCCATTGAAGAGTGAGGGTGAAGAACCGTGGGAAAAAGGAAAGAAAAGAAAAAAAATGGATCTATGCTCTGATACCATATAAAGAGAAATAATATCAATTGTGAATGAAAAATGAAGCTTATCATTATTATTGATGTTAGTCATATATATATATACAGACTGTAGTTGGAATACAAAGGGTAATAACTATCCTAGATTTGATTACAATTTGAATTAAATAGAGTAAGTCAAGGAGAGAAAGAAGGAGTAAATAAAGGAGCAGTTACAACATATATTATCTATAAACGGTAAGCACAAGATTAGGAGAGAATTGGTCAAGAGATTGATTCTGATGTATCTCTATCAGTGGGAAGCCATAAACAGCCTCAAAAGGGGTCATTTTAGTAGATGAATGAATGGACGTATTGTAGCTAAACTCAGCCCATGGAATCCATTCTGTCCATTTTCGTGGTTGATCTCCTACGAAACACCATAAATATTGCTCCAAGGTGCGATTTACTACCTCGGTTTGACCGTCGGATTGAGGATGATAACTCGAACTCATGCAGAGCTGGGTTCCTTGTCGCTGGAACAGCGCCTGCCAAAATGAGTTGATAAACACCTTGTCTCGATTACTAACAATGAAGGTTGGAATGCCATGGAGGCGAACCACATTTGCAACAAATGCCTTGGCGACAGTGATTGTAGTAAATGGATGCTTCAAGGCTATGAAATGGGCATATTTTGTTAATCGATCGACGATTACCAAGATGACAGTATACCCATTAGATAGCGGTAATCTCTCGATAAAGTCCATCGAAATTTCAGTCCATGCTTGAGTAGGAATTGGCAGTGGTTGGAGTAATCCAGCAGGCTTCATACAATCAGTCTTATAACATTGACAGATATCACATTGCTGTAAAAATTCTTTTATCGTTCGGCGCATATTAGACCAAAGGAAGCTATGTTTGATTCGAGAGAGAGTTTTATGGAAACCAAAGTGACCACCAATTGGAGATGAATGACAATCCGCCATTATTTTTGGAATTAATGTTGAGGTGGGGCTAAGATAAATTCTGTTGCGCTTAAACCAAACTCCATCTCATTGGTACAATTGGTGGCGTGATTGAGGAGGGCTCTTTTCAAGCAAATCTTTGTAAAATGAATCCCGGTGAACTTCTTCTTGGAGAGTTGGCCACCACTCTGCATGTGACATAGAAATTGATAAGAATTGGAACTCAACTACACGTGACAAAGAATCTGCACCCTGATTTTCGACTCCCTTTTTGTACTCAATTTTATAATCATATCCAAGTAACTTTGGCAACCATCTTGCTTGTGCTGGTGTAGTAATCCGCTGCTCCAGAAAGTACTTGAGACTTTTTTGGTCAGTTCGAACCGTAAAGGGTTTCCTAATTAAATAAGGACGCCATTTCCTAATAGCTTTGACGATTGCCAACATCTCTTTTTCATAGGTGGATAAGGCCAAGGCTGACCCTTTCAAGGCTTCACTGAAATAAGCTACTGGCTGATTTTGTTGGGAAAGGATTGCTCCAACTCCAGTGCCGCTTGCGTCGCACTCAATCACAAATTGTTGGGTAAAATCTGGCAGGCATAAAATCGGTGGTGAAGTCAACGCCTCTTTCAATTGTTTGAAAGCCACCTCTGCTGCTTCATTCCAGTGAAATCCCTCCTTCGTCAAGAGTTGAGTTAAAGGCGCTGCTATGCTCCCAAAATTACAGATAAACTTCCGGTAGTACCCTGCTAGCCCCAAGAATCCACGAACTCCTTTGACTGACACCGGTTTAGGCCACTCAATGACAGCCTGAATTTTGATTGGATCCACTGCTACTCCCTGCTCAGAAATTATATGTCCCAAATATTCGACTTGTGAAACACCGAATTGACACTTTGATTCCTTTGCAAACAAACTGTTAGTAGATAAAATATGTAAAACAGTTCGCAAATGACTGAGATGATCTTTCCATGACTTTGAATAAACCAGGATGTCATAAAAAAAACCAAGATAAACTTCCGGAGGTAAGGACGAAAAAGATCATTCATGAGACTCTGAAAAGTTGCGGGTGCATTCGTAAGACCGAATGGCATTACCACAAACTCATAGTGCCCTTCGTGTATTCGGAAGGCTGTCTTTGGAATGTCTTCATCGTTTACTCGAATTTGGTGATAACCTGATCGCAAATCTAGTTTGGAGAAAAATTTGGCACCATAAAGCTCATCCAACAATTCATCAATTACAGGTATTGGGTACTTATCTTTAACTGTAATATTGTTTAGGGCGCGATAGTCCACACAAAATCGCCAACCTCCGTCTGCCTTCTTTACCAACAGAATAGGTGATGAGAATGGGCTCTTACTAGCCCTTATCAACCCCGACTGTAAAAACTCCTGCACCATCTTTTCTATTTCAGTCTTTTGGTAGTATGGGTAACGATATGGTCGTACACTCACTGGTTCTGCGCTTGGCTGTAATGGAATTTGATGATCATGAGAGCGCCTAGGTGGTAAGCTGGTGGGCGACTCAAAAACGTGAGAAAAATCTGGTAGGAGACGACTCATATCTAGCGAATGCACCTTTGGCTTGCTAGTGCTTGTCATAATGATTTGAAAAAAAAACCCCATGCCATGTATTCCATTAAGTTCCTTGTCAGTTAAAGCTGCGATGCTAGTTTGGCCCAAGCCTTGAAAGGTATGAGAGACTCCTCGGACTTGGAAAGTCATGGTTAGCTTTTTGTAATCAGTTTCAACGGGTCCGAGAGTTTTAAGCCACTGTACTCCCAAGACCATTTGGCATGCGGTGACTGGAAGGACATAGAAATCCGTTGTGACTGGAAGTCCTTGAATGATGAGCGTGAGCGCTTGACACTGCCCAACACACTCTATCTTTTCTCGGTTTGCAACCATAACTTGAAGCTTCTTGTCTCTAACCACTGGTAACCCAAATTTGGAGACTATGGATTGATCAATGAAGTTGTGAGTGCTGCCGCCATCTATCAATACAGTTACTTCCTTATTTTTCAGCTTGCCCGAGACGCGAAGGGTCTGGGGATGTTCAATTCCTTCCATTGCATGAAACGAAATCTCAGGTATGGTTTCTTGAGTGTCCTGTTCGAATTGAACGCCGTTAACATCCTCACTTCCTAAATAGGGCAGGTCTTCGATCATGAATAATTGTGGTCGTTTGCAGCGGTGGCCTGGTGTGAACTTCTCATCACAATAGTAACATAATCCCCTTTCACGCCTTTCACGTGCCTCTTGATTGGTGATACGAAGGAATGTTGCTGGCGGTGTCACAAGATTTTGGTTTGGGCGCTGGTTTGGAGGGGGTCCTAACACACCAGCCGTTGGGTTGAGTCCTGGTCTTTGCATGATCACAGTGGATTGGGAGCGAGCTGCTTGGGTCGGTTTCCGTTGTAATTGGTTTCGCTCCTCAATTAATCGCGCCACACCTATCGTGTCTGACAATGTCCGAGGTTGTTTAATTTTCACGTCCAACCGGATGTCATCGTGAAGTCCTGCAACAAAGCAACCAATCAAGAAAATTTCAGGTAAGCCATCAACCCGGTGTGAGAGTCTTTCGAAAGCTTCTTGATATACGGCCACCGACGAGGTTTGTTTAAGGCGAGTCAAAGCTTCTGATGGGTCCTCGTAATCTGTTGGACCAAAACGGAGGTGTACTGCCTTGGTGAATTCTTTCCATGTGAGTGGCCCATGAAACTTTGTCAACCACCTATGCCACTGTAAAGCAATGCCTTCTAAGTGAAAAGATGCTAACTGAACTTGTTGGTCTGGGGAAATATCTTTGAAATCAAAATATTGCTTTGCCTTGTAAACCCAGCCGGTTGGGTCCTCGCCGTTGAACCTTGGAAAGTCCAACTTGAGGTGGTGATGGGGCTGCTCATGGTGGATGGAACGTTCATTGACAGCATTTGAACGAGAGGTTTCTTCAAGAGCAAATGGGTTGGTATCGGGTTGGCTGGAACTTGGGTTCCGAGAGTGACGAAGAGCTTGAAGTTCAGTTAACATAGCTTGCAAGGCAGCATTAACTTGGTCAAAACTTGCTTCATGTCGAGCTAAAGTCGTGGTGACATCATTGCGGAACTCTGCATTTGTTTTGCCGCAAGTGTCCATGGTTGGAACCGGGCTCTGATACCACTGATATGTTTGAATTTATAAAGAAGTGAAGAGAAAGAAGAGATGATTTGGTTTTCTTAATTTCCTCCTTTTTATTGAAACACTTCCGACTATATATAATAGTCTTTACAATACTGAAAATTAACAAACAATGCCAAAAAAATAGGAAACCAACTTCCCACTTCGCTGAAAATCAGCACATCACGGGATTATTGAACAAAACCCACAACTAAAAAAAACAACTAAATGTAACACGTGCATGCATGGCTCCATGAATGATGGCGTGAATAATGGCTTGCATGGCTCCATGAGTAATGGCACGTATCAGAAGGGCAATGCTCTTAGTATGGAGACTATTTTGCACATTACAATTGTGAAGGTCCGTACTAGCCTAATTTATACATACATATAACTGAGTGAGATAATTGAAATAGGATTGGAGGATTTTTATTTAAAGAATGAACACTTCGATTGATTTTTAAGTTCCTAATTAAGTATGTTAGGAATCTCTCCGTGGAAATGATTGCTGGAAAAGTCCATAGCTCTAAATATGATCAAGATCTTGTACATTAGAACATCTCTCCTTTTCATTGCCACCGTCATAGAATCGTCGTAGTAGTATCAGCTATATATTGAACTCCTTATTCCTTTTCCTCCACATTCTCCATTGCTTCCATGCCTACAAATATCTTTCTTGGCAGAAAACCTGTGAGTTCATGATGAATGGTTGTTCGTCATAAATCAATGATTCCAAGGTCTTGAAAGCTTACTGCGCCGGGGAGGGGCCGGGGGGGGGGGGGGGGGGGTGGGGAACATCTCGAAAGGGAAATATGACTTTGGAATTGCACATGGGATCTACTTGATCAAAACCAAAATTTTTAGCTTAGGAAGCGATACCAACCAGCAGGGAAATGTGTCACTTATCATGTTGTTCCTCCCATTGATAACTTCCAGCTCAGTACAATTAGCCAAAGATTTTGGTAATTGCCCTTCTTACTTATTGCTATTGAGATCAAGACTCGTCAAAGAACTTCTATTTACAAAAGTATCAGAGATGCGATCCTGAACGTTATTGTTCTTCAACTGCAGAATAATAAGTCTCTAAGGCATGGTGTGTTGTGCACGGAATGCGAAATCAAGCGCACTAAATAAACACAGAAAATAAAGGACACAAAATTTAACGTGGTTCGACTACAAAGCCTACATCCATGGAGGCAAGAGACAATAATTGTTTTACTAACAATTAATAGAGTACAAATTTGAGTAACGAAACCTCACTTCCCAAATATCCAAATACACTCAGTACTCTCACACACTTTTGAAGGAAACATTTTCCCCAAAACATACATTCTCTCACATCTCTACAAATAGTGCAGAACTCAATTGAGCACCCAAGGAAAATGCTCTCCTAAACTTTCTAAGAGCTCACTTACAGATACTCCCTCTCTTTGGACTCTTTCATAGAGAACTCTCTCTGCACTCCCTTAGACAGCTCATCACCTAAGCTCTCTACTCTACATTTTTGGGATGTATTACAAATGAAAAAACTCCCTCTATTTATAGGAAGCATTTCGCACTATTCCACATTCGGTGCCCACCTACAATTTGGCCAATTTTGCCAAATTGTCAAATGGTCACATGCTTTACCAACTCTTTGGCTTCAATTTCTACGATTCCAGCCACATGCTTCATCAATATTTCTAATATTGTAGAAGATCATGCATATCAATTTCTTTTGACTTTTCAACATGGTGGAATGGTTCCACTCAAATTGTTGTCCGACAAGGATAGATATTCAAGTGATTCAAGTTGCAAATTGATGGAGGGATCTGTCCGGACAATTTTTTGTTAGAAAATACGAAGTGCATTGAAGGTTTTTCGACTTTGATAACAATTCAAACTTGACCGTGCCACTCAGGTTATTTTTGGGGCTGGAAAGCTGCTGGTCTAAATCGTCCTCCCCACCAATATAAATTTAAGTCTTGGCAATGGCGTTTGGTCGCAACTCTATACGACAGCACGACCAATATATGCTGTTAGATTTGATGTTTGCCTTACTCACCTGATTGTCTTTCTAATTATAGTGATTCTATTTTATGGTAACGGTAGTGGAAATCGCTGTTAGGGGATGAATTGAGTTTTTAAAAATTATGCAATGCTTGAATAAAAATGAATACAAATCTTAAACAAATTTAAAACAATAATAAATAAACCAATCAAAATGTAAAGAGATAAGAGAATAGAAATTTAAACACAAAGGTTTTTACGTGGTTCGGCCAACCCCGCCTACGTCCACGCCTACGTCCACGCCTCCAAGCTCACTGAGCTTGAGAATTCCACTATCCAAGCCTCCAAGGCTTCAAGAACTTTTACAATTGACTTCACAGGTGTCAATCAACCTTTACAACAAGAGATTATCCCAAATCTCTTAACCCAAGTGTTTCTCACACTCACACTTTATCAAATATAAGATTTTTCTCACACACAATCTATTTGTTTACAAATGTATGCCCAAGGTGTGATTTAAAGAATGAATGAACAAATTAAAGCTCAAGAAATATTGTATTCTTAATAATATGCTATTTGATATTCATTGGATTCACTTTGATTTAGATCTAATGCAGCATTTTTTATAGTTGGAGTTGAAAACTAGTCGTTATTGACTTTCTACATTAAGTCTTATCGGATCACCATTAAGCCTTATCGGATCACCATTTTGACTTGAGTAAGTTACCATTATGCTATAATTTCAAATTATCGAATCACCGTTTTCCATATGTCAGATCGCCGGTAGTTTTTAGAAACTAAACTCCAGTTCCGTTCGATGTTGGTTAGCCGTTATCTCCCAAACGGTTAGCCGTTTGATACAGTGATTGCTACAATGACATTATTTTTCGAAAATATATTTTTTCCAAAACTTTCTACAATTATGATATAGCCCAAATATTCAAAACGCTTTACAAATAGGTCCATTTCCAGAGTTTCAAAACAATACTTGTTGATTTCCAAAACTTTATAAAATTATAGTATGACCCAAACTTTATAAAAATATTTTCAATAGGTTCATTTTTAGAATTTCAAAATAATACTTGTTGATTTCAAAGTTCTCAAAACTTTTTCAATTTAAACCATTAACTTAAAAATAACGAATTTCATAAAATCATTTTTCCATTAAGTATAAAACCTTTATATTATGAAAATAACATTTATTTAAAAGGTATGAAAAATAATTTGAGTTTTTAAAAGATTAATTATTCTTAATCTTGTTTGTTATCATCAAAATCAGCATTATGGATATATATATGTTAACAAAGCAGAAGAGACAAATTAAGGCAAGGGGGAAATTACAAGAATTGTCATGCATTTGTAGCTCTTTCTCTGTTATCATATCATCAAAACAAAAAAAAAAGAGGTAAAAAAAGCTGAAAAGGCAAAGTCTAACTCATTCCCTGATGATGATGAAGGTGGCATTTTCAATCGATGCCATTGTTTTCAATCGGGTATCTCATCATTTCGGTGTTGTTTTCAATCAGATGTCGCGTTGTTTCGGTTTTTGTTTTTCAAACAATGTCGTTGATGAAGATGAAGGTAGCGTTTTCGGCCGTATCACAATTGGACAAACGGAGGCTGATGATGATGATTAACAGAGCCACGAAGGTGGCAATTGGCGAAGCATCGTGGTTTGATTCGATGAGGAGACAAGTTGAAGAGGAAGGAAATAGGGCGCTTGAATTTCTTTTTCCTAAATCTTTCTATTTATATTAAAAACAGTTAAAAAAACTAATATTAAAATAAGATATTAGGGTATGGTTTCTAGATTTGCGAGTTCACCCAACCTCGAACCAAACTCGGATACTTCCAGGTCAACAAAATTGTATTCAGATACCATATTTATTTTAATCAGATATGGGTTGAACCCGGCCCAAATTGTTTGGGTTCATTTGGGTTTAGGTCGGGTCCAATTAAATTTCCATCCCTAGCAACAAGAAGACATAAAATCAAGTCAGAATATTTCTCGCATTTATGGCCTCCGTATTGTTGCTGCAAAATCATGTTCGAAACATAAAATGTTAAGTTTAATTCTCTAACACATCTTCTTCGGTGATATTTTCGCCGTATGGCTTCAACTATGCTGTAATTATGTAAAGTGCAGAGTTGTAATCATTTACTAACTTTAAATCTTGCAGTTGGAGCTTATTCCATTTGCTTTGGGCATATGGAAGTATAACTGACTATAAGTACCCATATCTTTTATGTAAATTTTTCCAAAGCACATATGGGTCATTTACAGTGAAATATTCTGTTTCATGATTGATGACGAAGAAAGATCATAACCCTAACACATTCATGAGTAGACGTGTTATTGCCATGCTTGATTGTGTTGTCAGGCCCATGGAATCAAGGTGAATGTCTACATCAAGGATCCATGGCAAGTAATTTTCACTGGATATACTAAGGGCTTCAAACTCAAGTTTTGCAAGATTTGTCATCTTTATGGGCTTCGAAATCTTCGAATTTATGGCTTTAGAAATATTTAGGATTTGGTTTTTATTCCTATAATATTTTAATATGGATTTTATATGCTTCAACCTAAATTCATGTTGGGATTATATGCTCTTTTAAAGCATATTAATTTATTTTCTGATTAATAAAATATTTGAGATATTTTCAATGCATAAATATATATTGAAAAAGGTCCGTTTAATCATATTATATGTATTTATGTGATCATCGTATGGATTCACATAAGATATAAATACAAATTACCTTATGATTAAATAAATTTAGTTCGCAGTTGATAAATAGAGTTGGGCGCTCTATTTATGTTTAGGCTGTAGTAAATTCATTAAATGATTTATCTTAATCATGTATGAATTTAATGATGTAGTTTGACTACATTGAGCTGGATCACATATGAGATTTAATTAACCTTGAAATGATTGTCAGACTTAATAAATCTCATAGGCATTGATTTTACTGTAATCTTAATCTGGAGTTAATTATGATTTCATGATTGTAACTGTTATTCCATTTGAGTTACCAATGGGTACGACACATACTTATAGTCAAGATTACCCAGTATCTTGGTAGGAGTAATTATGAGTATTGGAATTATAGATTGACAATATAGAATTCTCTGGCCAGAGTGTGTCAACATATTTAGTATGTTGAAAATGATTATTAGAGAAAACCAGTAAGAATCAAGGAACAAGATGTAATTAAATTAATTGGACAGTTGAGATATCGATTTAATTAATGATGGGTACAAAGGATTGTGCAGTAAAGAAATCAATGTGGCTTGGGACGAATTATTATTCGAGCATACAATTATGGAGGTCAGTTCCAATCTTTTAGTGGAGTAGATTTGGAATTAAATAATTGGGTTAGTTTAATTACAGGCCTAATTATTGTAGCCACTATTGTATGTTCCCAAATGATCCCCGGGTTAGCTCATTTAATTGATTGCACCATTACTAGATTAATAAGTAAGATAACTAGCTATTTGGGTCAAAAGCCTAAATATATTATTTAGTGGGAGGCTCTATTAATATGCTTGAGTGTAAGGGGCCTTGTGTTATTTTACAAGGTGGACCCTAATAACACAAGAACAAGTAACGTGACTTTTGTTTTAATTGTTTTTTAATTTAAATCAAAAGGGATTTAATAGAATTAAAATAAATAAATAAATAAATATGGAGCCTAGGGTTTCCACTAGATAAAAATATAAAAGGGCTTATTTTCTCCCAAAAGAAAGAGAGCAGCCACTTTATACAGATCAGAGAAAAAGATTTTTCTCTCTATTGTTGAGAGAAAAATTTTCTCGTGCTAGTTGCTTTAGTGGTGATAAACCCGCTCACACGTCAAGTGTAGATCAAACTTGAGTCATAGCCTGGAAGATTATTTGGTGGCGGATCGTGATCTAACAAGAATGGTGGTGACAGATCGTGATATGGGAGCCTAAATCACTTCAGCGGAAAAAGCCAAATCGAATTTTCAAGGTATGATTTCTAGATTACAAATTCTTATATATTGTATGAGAGCAATTCTAAAAGTTTTCATAAAAAAATTAAAAAACTGTTTTTCTCCAACAATTCACGCCTCAATCTATACGCTTCGGTCTTGATAATTTATACTTCAATTGTACGCTTCAGTCTTGTATGCTTTGGTCTTTGGTTTTAAGAGGCGGATAGATAAGAGAGGGAAATGATACAAGTACTAGACCGATCTCGTGTTGATAATATATTATGGGCATGAAGTATTTGATAATTGATGTAAATAATAAAGATTAGATTAAGTATAAGAAGCTAAATGACATAAGCTAGACATTATGACTAATCTCATTGAAAGCGAGTACAAATGAAGCTAATCCTTGAACGTGGAGCATGTGATCATGTAAACTACAAGCATCACAAGAAATGGTTTGATTTCAGTAGATAGCCATACCGTTATTTACACAACCGAAAGAAGGATTTTTATTTAAAAAGCCAATACATAATTTCACATACAATCATCATACATGACTAATGATTCTGCTACCAAAAAAACAAAGCAACTATTATTGAACAGCAAAAACACTTGAAACTTAATCTTATCCTATGGCTTAATTTCAGTTATTTGTATTTTTCTTCTACATTCTATGTCTTGGTCTTCGTCTTCTTACCTTATTCTGTTGATCTCTTTCAACCATCTTCACTAACCATCGGGGTCCTCCTATTGACAATACCATGTATCCAATTGACAATCCAATCACCAGTCCAGATGCATACCCCAGCTTCGCCATTTTCCAGTCAAACCAGCTGGCAGTTTCATCTTCCTCATGATCAGTAGAAGCCGAAGGGGGTGCTTTTGGCAGCCCGTCATTGCTACATGTTGCTGTCAACGGCTCTCCACACAAATGAATATTCCCAATGCAGGAATTGTTATCAAATGTATTAAATTGATTGCCTCGAGGAATGCGTCCCCGAAGCTGGTTATACGAAAGGTTTAATGATGCAAGGGCTGTAACAGCTAGTAACTGCTCTGGAATTATTCCATGAAGCTTGTTGAAAGAGAGGTCCAATGATTCAAGTGCTGTCATATTCCCCAAGGACGCCGGAATATTACCTGTCAGGCTATTGTGTGAAAGATTGAGCACTTTGAGTGATTTAAAGTTTCCTAGTACTTCAGGAACCTCTCCGTGGAACCGATTGCTTGAAAAATCCAAAGCTCTAAATATTATCAAGATCTTGTACAGTAGAACATCCTGTCCTTTCATTGCAACAGTTACAGAATCTAGATAGTAGAAACCACCAATATATTGAAGTCCAAATTCCATTTCGTCCACAATCTTCATTGCTTCCATACTTACAAAGATCGTTCTTGGCAGAGAACCAGTGAATTCATTATGAGAGAGATCAATGATTCGAAGGGCTTGAAAGGGAAACGTACTATTGGACTTGCATAGTGGACCATAGAATCGATTAGACCTCAAGACCAGAATTTTTAGCTCCGGAAGAGATCCCAACCAACACGGAAATGTGTCACTTATCATGTTTTTCCCCACATTGACAGCTTCCAGTATGCGACAATTCGCCAAAGATCTTGGTAATGGCCCTTCCAACTTGTTGCTATTAAGGTCAAGACTCCTTAAATAACTTGCATTTGCAAAATTATCATGGATGTGACCCTCAAGGCTGTTGTTCTTCAAGTCCAGAATAATCAGCTGAGTGCTAAAGTTTCCAAGACATGAAGGAATTGTTCCGCTCAAATTATTGTGAGATAAGGAAAGATAATGAAGGGAACTCAAACTGCAAATCGACGGAGGGATCACTCCAGACAATTTGTTGTTCGAAACTAAGAAGACTTGTGTCGAAGGTGGTGGAACCAGAATTGATCCTCGAATTTTGTTGTTCCGCAGATCAAGAGTCTTAATATTCTTCCATGGATGTAGCGCTATATGCGTCAGAAAATTGTTGGAAAGATCAAGATCAATCAAACTCTTCCATCCTTTAGAATCATGTTTTGAAATTCGACCACGAATTCTACCATTGGAGAGGTCTAAGCTTGTTAACTTTTCTGAGTTTCTCAAGAAACTTGGGAACTGGTTGATATTGCAATTAGATAAATTCAATTCCTGTAGACTAGGTAAGGAATATTTGATATCCATATTGCTAGAGGAAGTAAATGAGAGTAGGCTGTTGTTTGAAAGATAAAGATATTGAAGGCTTTGCAACTTTGAGAACATGTCGAACTTAACAGTGCCACTCAAGTTGTTTGATGTAAGATCGAGATAAGTGAGGTTCACTAGTTGAAAGATGGAATTAGGAATTGTGCCATGTATCTCATTTTTTTGCAATCGAACTTCTTGTAGTGAATTAGGCGACTGGAATGGATTAATAGGACCATTGAGCATGTTATTTGAAAGATCTATAGAAACCAAAGAAGGCAGAGTGAACAACCAGGATGGTACCCTGCCTTGCAGAGAGTTTCCAGAAAGGTCTAAAGTGGTTAAATATGACAGTCCACTTACATGATGGGGCAGGTGGCCAGTAAGATAATTTGACGCGAACAAAATTTCAGTAGCTCTAGTGAGGTTTCCAATTGATGATGGAATTGACCCGGTGAAATTGCAGCCTCCGATATGTACAATCTCCAAGAACAATAGATTTCCAATTGAATCGGGTATTTTACCTGCAAAATTAGTGGAAGAAAGATGCAACTTCCTAAGAGGACTACTCCAGTTAGAATTTGGGAGATAACCAGTGAGTTGATTGTTTCCATGTAAATTGAGTGCTTGAAGGTTTGGAAGACAAAAAATTTCATCTGGGAAATTTCCTTGTATACTAGCTCTATTGAGATCGAGATCCGTCATTGTTGAAGACAAGTTTATCAGAGAAAAAGGTTTGATCAAAGACAAGTTTGTTGCTCCGAGTTTGAGAAGGCTTAACTTTGTTAGGTTACTCACAAGCAAATCAAAAGTTTTTTCTTCGATTGTCAAGTCATTTTCGGAAAGCTCAAGATGAGTTAGTTTGGACAAGTGGGATATTTCATATGGGACTAGACCACCGAAATAAGAAGAAGTGAGATTAAGATATGTCAATTCCTTTAGCCGTCCAATCACAGGAGAGATTTGAGAACCGCCAAAATCGTTAAAAGCAAGGTTGAGAGATTGGAGATGGGAAAGATGGAAGAGGCTGCTATTGTCATCGATGCTGCCTTCAAGCCTACTGCAACTGCTGTCGAGGCCAATAACGTTTCCAGTCACATTATCACATGTTACCCCATCCCATGAGCAGCAGTCGGTACCCTCTGTCCAAGAATTCGTCTTAGGATAAAAAAATTGTCCATTACAATAAGAGTAAGACCCAGAACTGAAAAAAGTTTTATTTCTAAATTGAAGCAAAGCTAAACCTTCTTCGGGAGGGCAGAAATGAGTTGTTTTAGGAGATGAGTAATGGAAAGATGATGAACAATCAACTCGAAAGTAACCAAACAAACACAAGAAGTAGAAGAAGAAGAGGGTACAGGAGACTTGATTATAATGCCATACGAACCTCTCCGTCATCATTTCTAAGAATCAGTACTCAGAAACTTGACAATTAATGTCTAATTGTTAAGAGGTAGATGATAAATGTTTATACAGAGGAGTTTATATGCATTCCGTGGCCGGTATGTTTGGACTTTTGTATTTCATTTCCAGGCATGTTCCAAGTTGGTCAAAGATTAATATATCTGAAATGCATCAAATTATGAAATGCAGTTAATGGACCCAAAAAAAAAATTCCATGAAATGCATGATCGTCCAAATTGTGTGAATTAAGCAGGCATGCAATGGACAAAAAAGAAAAAAAAAATCAATAAACGGTACCCATCAATTAATGTTAAAGTAACTATATGTTTTTAAATACGAGAATGTGGAATTTTTTTCTAATAAATTTAATTTTGAAATAGCAGAATCAGTGAGTATATACGAGAAATATTGACCCCATGCAGATGAGTTAAATATTCTGTATCCTTTCAGCCGGCTGATATATTTTTTAGGATTTATTGACTGAAATCGGATGGAAGTTACTGAAACCAAAAACAAAATAATAATAAGTAGTGGAGCACCAGATGGAAGGATTAAATTATTATCCATTAATAGCACACCGTCACATTTTGACTGTTTTTCTGTTTGTTGTCACTATTTGTCGTAAAAATAAATTCCAACAATGTCTAAAATATTACTAAAAAAAATTGATGTAAAAAATCTTCAAGCGAGAAAAATTGTTTTAATTTAACATTTTTTTTTCTTTTTTCCGAATATAGCATTCTCATTAAAACGAATTGAGTATTCGCGAAAATACTCGTTCATCAATTAACCTGCAAGAACGTCATAAAGCAATTTGCACGAAAAATAATCGTTCAAAAAATCTGTACTCCAAGAAATTCAAATCAGTCTCCTCATTGATTTCTCCTTCTTACGCCTCTGCTTCTCTCTCTCATTTGGATATCTAAGCCACCCTTTTATAGGTTTTTATTTGGGGCCGATTAAATTTTACCTGATGGGCTGTTATGTTAAAACTTTGTAAATTGTTTTACACATTAAAATTAAAATTGAAGGGATGTCATTCAATCCTAGTGCATATGTGCAAGGAGGGCAATGCTCATAGTTTGGAGACTGTTTTGCACATTACAATTGTGAAGGTCCATATTAGCTTAACTTATACATACATTTAACTGAATGAGATAATTGAATTAAGGATTGGAGGACTTCTATTTAAAGATTAAACACTTTGACTGATTTAAAATTCCTAATTAAGCATGTTAGGAATCTCTCCGTAGAAATGATTGCTAGAAAAGTCCATAGCACTAAATATGATCAAGATATTGTACATTAGAACATCTCTCCTTTTCATTGCCAACGTCACAGAATCGTCGTAGTAGTATCACCTATATATTGAACTCCTGATCCTTTTTCCTCCACATTCTCCATTGCTTCCATGCCTACAAATATCCTTCTTGGCAGAAAACCTGTGAGTTCAGGATGAATGGTTGTTCTTCATATATCAATGATTCCAAGGTCTTGAAAGCCTATCAGAGGGGGGCGCGGGGGGGGGGGGGGGGGGGGGGGAGAGGTCTCGAAAGGGAAATATGACTTTGGAATTGCACATGGGATCTATTTGATCTCAAAACAGAATTTTCAACTTAGGAAGAGATACCAATCAGGAGGGAAATGTGTCACTTATCATGTTTTTCCTCCCATTGACAACTTCCAGCTCAGTACAAGTAGCCAAAGATTTTGGTAATTGCCCTTCCTACTTATTGCTATTGAGATCAAGACTCGTCAAAGAACTTCTATTTACAAAAGTATCAGGGATGCAATCCTGAACGTTATTTATTCTTCAAGTGCAGAATAATGAGCCGAGTGCTGAAGTCTCTAAGGCATGGTGGAATGGTTCCGCTCAAATTGTTGTCCAAAAAGGATAGATATTCAAGTGAGACAAGTTGCAAATTGTTGGAGGGATCTGTCCGGACAATTTGTTGTTAGAAACTACGAAGTGCATTGAAGGTTTTTCAACTTTGATAACAGTTCAAACTTGACCGTGCCACTCAAGTTATTTTTGGGGCAGGAAAGCTGCTGGTCCAAATCGTCCGTCCCCACCAATACAAATTTAAGTCTTGGCATTGGCGCCTGGTCGCAGCTCTGCACGACAGCACGACCGGATTTCAAAACAATTAGACTCTCTATCTCTAAGTCAAATATTAGAGACTTTGAAGATTGATAATACCCATAGTTGAACACACAAGAGTGTTCATAACCTGTGTTCATAACTTTTGATTCGTTAGAGTTTTCTTTCATATAAATCGATTTGATCCGATTTTGTGTACTTTGTAATGGCTTGTTGAGTGCATGCATATTGTTTGAACAAATTCCTGAACAAAACCTAACTTAGCCATTTTTTATTTTTCACTTGCTTAGACATTTGTTGGGAGGAAAATGATGAAACAATGTGCACGAAGATCCTAAGCCTGTTACTCCCAAGCTCTCATCAGCTGCTGGTGGTCAAAAATATGCCGCTGGATTTGATGTTTGCCTTACTCACCTGATTGTCTTCCTAATTACAGTAATTCTATTTTATGGTAACTGAAATCGCCGCTAGGGGATCACTCGAGTTTAAATTCTGAAGAGGTAGCGAAGAATTGAAATCCACAGGCACCTTGACTTCCAACGTTCTTTGTTGGGTTGGTCTAATTATATTTTATGCATTCTTGAAAAATACTTATATATTATGGAAGCAGTATGTGGATGAGATTTGTACATGGGTTGTGGATATTTGCATAATCACTTCAAAGAGATTATTGTTGGAAAATTTTCAAAATAAATGTGTCTTATGGTAAAGACATGTCCTATTAATTGTACCTTATAGAAAATGTACCTTTCACTAAAGACATGTCTAATTAAATGATGTCTTGTTGTAAGGACATGTCCATTTAATTTTGTCTTGTAGAAAAAGTATCATTTTACTAAATGATATAACTTTTAATGGCAACATTTCACTTAGAGATGCATCATTTCATGGTGACATTTCATTTGAAATGGTGATGGTTCAATTTGGACCATTGATTAAAATCAAATCTAGATCCAATGGCCATGAATGAAGGGGTATCATGAAAGATGACAACCCAAATGAGGGGGCACAAGTATATCTATAAATAGGGGTCATGTTTAAGCCATTTAGACATGAAATTAATGATCTTACACCACTCTTTTCTTAGCATTCCTTTCTAGTACGAATTTCAACACAAAACACTCATTTCTTTTGTGCATTCACATTCCAATATATTATTTTCTGCAGGAACAATATATTGTTTATTGGCAGGCTTGTAACATCCAAGAGTATTCTGGTTTGCTTTCGTCGATGCACAACGCAAGTAAACAAATAAGTGCTTCATTGTATCATGGAGGCGTATTTGCTTAACCCATGTGCATCACTCAATTGGTGGGGGCAAATAACGTCTTAAGGAAAGCGACATTTGTAACGTGCCTTGAAGCACACAAAATTTCTGCAGTTTACTTATTACTATTATTTTCTTCCTACATACAGAGTTAGTTGTAAACACATTACTTTACGTAATAAAGTTCCACCATTATTGTTGTATTTCTCTACATTTGCCATTCCCCACAAGTTCAACCATCAACAATTATTGAAGAGATTATGTGGATGAATGTCAACCATTAGATCGTAAACATTTAAAATATAATGGGTACTTTTTAATACCGGTGACAAAAGTCAAATTAATCAAAACCGTTCATGAAATCTAACGAAGGAGACATAGGGTTGCACAATTCGTCCGAATGGACTGTAGCTTAGGCCATTGGACGTGATAATGCTAAAGAATAAAGCTGTTAAAAAAAAAGTAGGGAAAAGACTATCCACACCTTTAATGTTTGTTGAAATAGTTATATAGACTCATTTAGTTTCAGAAATAGTTATATGGACTAATTTTTTACTATTATACCCTTTGATTGTAATCAAACATTTTATAATAAATGCAAATAAAATATTAAAATAAATATAATTAATGAAATAACATATACATATCATAAAAATCATTTTAATTAAGCTATTATCGATATCACATATTTTATTAATACTTAAATACATTATTCCAAAAATTAACTTTAAAATTTATGCTAATGTAGACATAGTTTAAAATATATATATAAATATTATAAATATGAAATATAAAATATAGATTTTCTACTGTTATTTTGATTTTCAAGATACAATTATTTTAATATTGTTAATCTTAAAATAGATTAATAAAATATTACAACATATTTGATAGATTAATAAATTAAGAAAATTTTAATATTCAAATAATTTATAAAATTTATATTTTTTTATATGTTAGATTATATATTTTAATATTAGATATGTGCTTATTATAGAATGTTATTTGTAGTCATTTTTTGGGTTGTTATAATCAAAGGGTATAATTGTTAAAAAATAGCCTGTATGACCATTTATAAAAGCAAAGGATTTATGTGATTATTTAAGCAAACTTTGAAGGTGAATTTTTTTCCCCAAATATATGTATATATATATTCCTTTTCAACTAATCTTGCTAATAAAAATAAATTTTTACATTGCATTTGTCAACTCAAGATGAGTATCAGTATAAATAAAGTTTGTCAATAAAAAGGAGGGATAAAACTCTCACAAATGTTCTTGTAAGAACCAAAATATAATGAAAGAAAAAGGATTTAATTATCTATTCTGTTTTTCACAATGAAAACACCAAAACAAATAAGTGGAGAACAACATATATATTGTCATTATCAGAAGTAGCTTGTTAGACTTGGAATCTTCATCAAGGGTTGGTTGTTAGACTTGGAATCTCCATCAAATTATGATATGCAATTAATGGACCCAAAAAAAAAAGAAAAAAAAATCCATGAAATGCATGATCGTCCAAACGGTGTGAATTAAGCAAGCATGCAAAGCACAAAAAAGAAAAAAAAAATCAATAAAGGGTACCCATCAATTAATGTTAAAGTAAATATATGTTTTTAAGTACGAGCATGTGGAATTTTTAGCTAATAAATTGAATTTTGAAATAGTATAATCAGTCAGTATATACGAGAAATAATGGCCGCACATGAGTTAAATTTTCTGTATCCTTTCAGCCGGCCAATTTTCTGCATCCTTTCAGCCGGCCAATATCAGTTTTTAGGATTTGTTGACTGAAATCCAACAGATGGAAGTTACTGAAACCAAAAACAAAATAATAATAAGTAGTGGAGAATCGGACGGAAGGATTAAATTATTATCTATTAATAGCACACCGTCACATACTCACATTTGGACTGTTTTTCTGTTTTATTGTCTCTATTTGTCGTAAAAAAAAATTCCAACAATGTCTAAAATAGTACTAAAAAAAAAATTGATGTAAAAAATCTTCAAGCGAGAAAAATTGTTTGAATTTACCAATTTTTTTACTTTTTTTCGGAGTATAGCATTCTCATTAAAACGAATTGAGTATTCGCGAAAATACTCGCTCATCAATTAACCTGCAAGAACGTCATAAAGCAATTTACACGAAAAATAATCGTTCAAAAAATCTGTACTCCAAGAAATTCAAATCACTCCTTGTTGATTTCTCCTTCTTACGCCTCTGCTTCTCTATCTCATTTGGATGTCTAATGGGGCCGATTAAATTCTACCTGATGGGTTGTCATGTTAAAATTTTGTAAATTGTTTTACACATTAAAATTAAAATTGAAGGGATGTCATTCAATCCTAGTGCATATGTGCAAGGAGGGCAATGCTCATAGTTTGGAGACTGTTTTGCACATTACAATTGTGAAGGTCCATATTAGCTTAACTTATACATACATTTAACTGAATGAGATAATTGAATTAAGGATTGGAGGACTTCTATTTAAAGATTAAACACTTTGACTGATTTAAAATTCCTAATTAAGCATGTTAGGAATCTCTCCGTAGAAATGATTGCTAGAAAAGTCCATAGCACTAAATATGATCAAGATATTGTACATTAGAACATCTCTCCTTTTCATTGCCAACATTACAGAATCGTCGTAGTAGTATCACCTATATATTGAACTCCTGATCCCTTTTCCAGCTCAGTACAAATAGCCAAAGATTTTGGTAATTGCCCTCCTACTTATTGCTATTGAGATCAAGACTCGTTAAACAACTTCTGTTTACAAAAGTATCCAGGATGCGATCTTTAACGTTATTGTTCTTCAACTGCAGAATAATCAGCCGAGTGCTAAAGTCTCTAAGGCATGGTGGAATGGTTCCGCTCAAATTGTTGTCCGACAAGGATAGATATTCAAGTGAGTCAAGTTGCAAATTGATGGACGGATCTGTCCGGACAATTTGTTGTTAGAAACTACGAAGTGCGTTGAAGGTTTTTCAACTTTGATAACAATTCAAACTAGACCGTCCCATTCAAGTTACTTTTGGGGCTGGGAAGCTGCTGGTCCAAATCGTCCGTCCCGCCAGTGTTGGCATTGGCGTTTGGTTGCAACTCTGCACGACAGCACGACCGTATTTCAGCATCAATAGACTCTGTATCTCTAAGTCAAATATTAGAGATTTTGAAGATTGATAATACCCATAGTTGAATACACAAGAGTGTTCATAACCTTTTTCAAGAATGTTCATAACTTTTGGTTCGTTAAGAGTTTCATATAAATCGATTTGATTAGATTTTGTGTACTTTATAATGACTTGTTGAGTGAATGCATACTGTTCTAACAAATTCCTGAACAAAACTTAACTTTCTTGGACAAGTATGATATAATTCGCCTTAGCCATTTTTTATTTTTCACTTGCTTAGACATTTGTTGAGAGGAACATGAAGAAACAGTGTGCACAACAGATCCTGAGCCTGTTACCGCCCAGCTCCCATCGGCTTCTGGTGGTTAAAAAATATGCGGCTGGATTTGATGTTTGCCTTACCTGATCGTCTTCCTAGTTACAGTGATTCTATTTTATGGTAACGGGAACTGAAATCGCTGCTAGGGTGTCACTGAGTTTAAATTCTGAAGAGGTAGGGAAGAATTGAAATCCACAGGCACCTTGATTTCTAACATTCTTTGTTGGGTTGGTCTAATTATTTATTATGCATTCTTGAAAAATATTTATATTATGCAAACATTATGTTCTTTTTAAACATCAGATTCAATCATATTGTTTACTACATTTATATAAGAATCCTATTGGAGCAGTAAGAGACCACTGTACTCTTTGTATTTGCAAAATTTCTTCATATTGTCACCGGGTTTAGCTACGGTCCATCCCATCGGACCATACGTCCCACCACATGAGAATCATATCAACTATTTTGTTTTCATTTACTTTCTGTAGAAGGTTTTATGAAAGCTCATATCAAACCTCCGGTTACAACGTTATTGTTCCGACAATGACGAGTGAAGTCCCAAGTTTTATAAGAATAGCATCAACCCCAATATCAACGAGAACAAGATCAAACACGGGAGTAAACATGCAAAGCCCAAAAATAACGATGCTGTTCCCACTATAAATTTTAGACTCCCAGTTTCAATGTACAAATCTCTAAAGTCTTACAAGAAAAAATCCCAAGTACACAAACCCCGAATATTTACGAGAAAAACACCGAAGTTAACGAAAAAAATCCCAAGCTTCAATGTACAAATCTCCAATTTTTATAAGAAACAACTAGGAGTACGCAAACCCCGAATATGTACCCCCCCAAAAAAAAAAAAAAAACTGGGGGTAATGAAGAAACCCCAAGTTTCAATGTTTGAAACTCCAAGTTTTACAAGAAATAACCCGGAGTACTACACAAACCCCAAATATGTAGGAGAAAACCCCAGGAGTTAACTAAGAAATCCCAAAACACTAATATTTTGACAGAGAGATAAAACAACTATAAGTGAGGGGATTTGTGTGAATTTTGTAGAGAGAGCATGTGTCTTCAAAGAGATTATGTGGATGAATGTCAGGCATTAGATTGTAAACATTTAAAATCTACTGGATAATTTTTAATTACCTGTGACAAAAATCAAATTAATCATAACCGTTCATGAAATCTAACAATGGAGACATAGTGATGTACAGTCAGTGACTCCGCGCTAATGGACCGTAGCTTAGGCCATTGTGACATCATAATACTAAAGAATAAAACAGTTAAAAAAGTACGAAAAAGCTATCCACACCTTGAAGGTTTGTTTATATTGTCATATAGACTCATTTAGTTTTAGAAATGATCATCCAGACTACTTTTTTACTATTGTACCCTTTGATTATAATCCTATTTTATAATAAATACAAATAAAATATTAAAATAAATACAATTAATGAAATTATATATATATATATATATATATTATTTCATTAATTGTATTTATTTTAATATTTTATTTGTATACAAATCATTTTTAAAATTAAGCTATTATCGATATGACATATTTTATTAATAGTTAAGTACATTATTCCAAAAGCTTTAAAATTTATATGCTAATGTAGACATTATTTAAAAACATATATATAAATATTATAAATATAAAATATAAAATATAGATTTTTATTGTTATTTTGAATTTCGAAATCCAATTATTTTAATATTATTAATCTTAAAATAGACTAATAAAATATTGAAGCGTATTTGATAGATTAATAAATTAACAAAATTTTAATACTCAAATAATTTATAAAATTTATATTATTTTATATGTTAGATTATATATTTTAATATTAGATAAGTGTTTATTATAGAATTTTATTTAAAGTCATTTTTTGGGTGTTATAATCAAAGGATATAGTTGTTAAAAAAAGAGTTTGTGTGACCATTAATAAAACCAAAGGATCTATGTAACTGTTTAAGTAAACTTTGAAGGTGACTTTTTTTTGTCCTATATATATATATATATGTGTGTGTATGTATGTATGTATGTATGTATGTATGTATGTATAAATAATGTTTATCAATAAACTCTCACAAAAAGGGAAGATAAAACTCTCACAAATGTTCTTGTAAGAACCGAAATATAATGAAAGAAAAAGGATTTAATTATCTATTCTGTTTTTTTCACAATGAAAACACCAAAACAAATCAGTAGAGAACAACGTACGTATTGTCATTATTAGAAGTAGCCTATCAGACTTGGAATCTTCATCAAGGGTTACTTCGTAGAAGTAAGGTCAAAAGCAAACTCAAGTGCTACACACATATGTATTATATTAATCAACAACATTTTTTTCCCTTAAAGATAGAGAGATGGACAATACTCCAATTACTATTTTAATCTTATGCCTTTTTAGGATTTGAACTTTGATAGCCAGTCAAATAAAATTGTTTGACAGTCATTTAGCTAAGTCCTTGCAAGTAATTAACAACAATTTCTATATATGCATTTTGATAATATTCATTCTCATGCAACTGCAATTCTCACGCGGCAACTGAATTAAATAAATATTAACACTCACACTAATCACTGTGTCCTTATTAATTAAAGACGGATAAAGGACAAAGAAACCCAATGTTATGTATTAATTATATATATAAAAAGGTTTGATTCATGTAACATACTGCTTTTTTCTAGAAACTAGGGAGAAAAGTAAGTGACCTATACTAGGAGCAAGTTGCTCCTTGGGCATCAAAGACTCTTCATTTACTATTTACTATTTACTATGTTGATGGACCACAAAATACTGGATTATCAATTTATTTTTCTATAAATAAAGTCTCATTTTTATGTTTTTAATCATCTCTCTAAATCTCTCTTCTTCTTAATTTCTCTCCATCTCCCTGTAATCTTAATTTTCAAGTGTGTTTTTAATATTTTGTATAATTATTTTTATAAATAAATTTAGTTTTATTTTCAATTTTAGTTGTTTTTATTACTTTTAATTTTAATAATTCTTTTTATTTCAATTATGCTTAACTAAATAATAATAGTTAGGGTAAGGTGAAACTCTTAGGAAATAAATATGATTTAATCAAATTCTATTTTTAATTTTATAAATTAAATTATTTTCTATTTAATTTTATACATATTTTATATTTTGAAATTTTGATTTATTGCAGACAAACAAGGGAGTTTGGCACAATAAATTCTTAATATCTTAATATAAGGTATGGTAAAATGGTATTTTGACTTATTGTAGTCAAATTAAATTTTGGCACAATAAATACTTAATCCATCATAAAATTAAAGGGAAAATAATAATAATTTATATAATTAATCTTTTGGGCAGTAAATCTAAAAAAATGGCAAAAAGAATTTATTAAGTTTTATTTACTACTAAGAGTGGATCCATAACCCTAACAAATTCAATTTCACAGTTTTATTTAAATTAAGTTGTTTATATTTAAGTTTATTTTCAATTTTTAGATAAAATAAAATAAACAAATTAAATCTTTTCTCTGTGGATCATCCTCGGACTCACCGAACTATAATACAACAAGACACTCTTATACTTAAGAGTTAAAAATTACTTTTAAGTTGTGTCAAGTTTTTGGCGCCGTTGCTGGGGAACTTTGCAAAGAGTTTTTGGCGCCGTTTTTGGCTGTGTAAAGAGTCACGACTTTTGAGACGCATCCTAATAGTCGTGTTGTATTATATTTTGATTTTGAAATTCATAGTAAATTATTTTTGTTCCCTTTTCTTTGAATTACTCAAATTTGTGAACTCTCCACTTGGTTATTAAGTCATTTAATTGTTTACTCATTTAACAGATATTATTAAATTATTCTTCACACACACACTATGACACATACTAGTGGGTTGTAAGTTAAAAGTTTTGTAGCATTTAGTTCTTTTGATTTGTTAGGGATAATATCTAAGGTAGTAGGAAGTGTATATTTATAAAAAAAAATCCATAGGGTATATGAATTTTGGTCGACCTAAAATTACAAGAATTAGTTTATAATTATTCACAACATGTTCAGTTTCCAAGACGATAAAATTCACAGGGTATATGAATTTATCAACTTGTACTAAAACATCTTCCACTATTCCTTTTGGTACTTTAACTGACCTATCGGCAAGCAAAAGTGTAGTTGAAGTTAATTTTAACTCACCAACATTAAGTTGAAGATAAATTGAATATGGAAGCAAATTAACACTAGCACCAAGATCTAGTAAAGCATGCTCAATTCTGTGAACACCAATAATACAAGAAATGGTAGGACAACCAAGATCTTTTTATTTCAACTTATTATAAGTAGACAGAATTGTACTTACCTATTCGGCCATGAAATCACTCTTTTTTACCTTCAATTTCCTCTTAACAGTGCACAAGTCTTTTAAAAATTTGGCATATGAAGGTGCCTGCTTGATTGCATCTAATAGAGGAATGTTAACTTCACTTGCTTAAAGACTTCATAAATTTCAGAAGAGTGGTTTGATTTCCTTGGTTTATTCAATGCATGCGGAAATGGTGGTTCAGGTGGAACACTAGTTATTTCTTCGCTAGGTGTAAGTTCATTTAGTCCTTCCTTACCCTTTGAATTTTCATCATTTTCACAAGGTTTATGTATAGGTCTATCAACAACCTTACCACTATGAAGAGTTATAACTGACTTGACTTGGTATGTGGGTGGATATATTTTGTTGAATCTTAGGATTTTGTTGTGGTTGGGCTGGAAATTTTCTTTTTTCTTGAATTGTAAGTGCAGAAGCAATTTTAGCAAGAGTATCTTTCAAATCAGAAAAAGTTTGTGCATTTTGATTGTTAATAACATCTTGCTCTCTGATGAATGAATGCATTGTGTCTTCCAGATTTTTCCATGGTGGTGGAACATATGGTGCATAAGACTGAGCATTTTAAAAATTTTGTGGAGGTGGTGCTTGTGAAGATTGTGCATTATTATTATTCCTCCAACTAAAATTTGGATGATTTCTCCAACCAAGATTATAAGTCTGTGAATATGGGTTTGGTTTATTGAAAGTGTTAATGGCATTAACTTGATCATTTAGACATTCTTTAAGTGCAGGCAGAGTGGGACAATTTTGAGTGAAATGATCATTCGAACTGCAAATATTACATACAATTTTTTGAACATATTTTACTTGATCACTCTTTTTATGCTCCAAAGCTTCAACTTTCCTAACTAGGGATGCAAATTTTGCTTGTAAATTATGATCTTCCCTAAGGTTATGGATTCCTCCACTGGATGGAGATGGTTGTGGTTTATTTGTCAATTCAAAAGTTCCAACAGTATCTCAATGTTGTGTATTTTCAGCTAATTGGTCAAGATAATCTAGTGCATCTTCAGGATTTTAACAACTTGTCTACTTTGGAGTGTTAAGCCCTCGTAGAAATAAGTGATCAATCGCCAAGTTTCAAAACCATGTTGTGGACATATGTTAAGCAATTCTTTAAACCTATCCCAATATTGGTATAATATTTCTCCATTTTTTTGAGTAAAAGAAGTGATTTGTCTTTTAAAAGAATTGGTTCTATGAGGTGGAAAGAATTTTTTCAAAAATTGTTCTCGCATGTTATTCCAAGTTATTATTGATCCAAATCTAAGGTTTTGTAGCCAAGTTTTAACTTTATCTTTTAATGAAAAAGGAAAAAGCTTTAATCTAATTATGTTCATGCTACAACTTTGGTCTGTGTATGTATTACAAACTTCCTCAAAATCTCTTAGCTACAAGTATAGATTCTCAGATTCTAAACCATGACATGTTGGTAAAAGTTGGATAATACCTAGTTTGAAGTTGAATCGAGATGCTTCTGGAGGAAATACTATACATGACAGTGCTCCGATTCTGGTTGGATTCATGTAGTCTCGCAAGGTTCTGGGTTGATTCTGATCACGTCCATGTTGAGAATGATTGTCTTCCTGATCAATCTGAGGATTAGGTTCGGCCAAATATTTTCGTCTTGGTTCTCGTCCATGATTGGTGGTGGAGATTGAGATATGCGAATTAACCTGCCACTTGGAGTTCGAGACTAACGTCTCATGCAATGGTTATGTCACAAAGATAATAATCAAACAAATTAATAACACAAGAACTAAATGAAAAAAAAATGCAAATAATATAAGTGTACAAAAATTAAAAAAATTAAATTAAAATTAAATTACAATTTTGGTGGTTGAACCCACCAATAAATTAACAATTTAAATAAAACATAAAATAAATGTAAAATAATAAAAATAACTGAAAATTCAATAACAATTTTGGTGGTTGAACCCACCAATATAAATTAACAAAATAAAATAAAGCAATAAATAAATAAATAAATGCGAAATAAAATAAATACTGAAAATTAAATAACTGAAATTAAAAAAATATTTAAAATTAAGAGTTAGTAGTTAGTTTGCTTGGTCCAAATTAAGTCCAAATAAGTCCGAGATGATTATTGTGAGAAATTTCGTCTAGGGATCTTATTGCAAATTTTTTATAATTGTATGGCCGCACCACAATTTTTAGAAGTTTAGAATTAAGCCATGTGGGATGGAAGTGAAGATTCTGAAAGATTTCAGGGTCAGAAAAAAATTTGGGAAAAGGAAAAGGGATATAAAGGAAATTTTACACGAAGATTAAAAAATAAAGCAAAATAAAAATTTTTCCCCAGCAACGGCGCTAAAAACTTGACACAACGTAAAATTAATTTTTAACTCCCAAGTATAAGAGTGTCTTGTTGTATTATATCTACCTTTTACAACTCTTACCATTCCATTTATTTAATATTATTTAAGTGTTAGATAATAGATGAAAAAAAAAATTTATTGATCCTCAAAAAGGTCATCCAAATATTATCTAGGACTATTCTCCTCTACCATAATAAAATCTAACATCATGGTTATTTCGAAGGATTTTAAATCAATGGTTACTGGTAGTTCTACAACCCCTAGTAGCATTAACCTCGAATCCATTCAATGAATTGGTTATGGCTTTATTTTTAAGTCCGTCTTGTCCAAAGTGGCTTTAAAAAATATGTCAAATGAGCTACCAGAGTCTATCAAAATTGTGCTATATTCTTTGCTTACGGCATTGGCTTTTATGAACACCACATCTTTGTATTGGTACATAACTCCCTCCTTATGATTGTGAATAGTCTGGTCTTTGCACCTTTTTCCAATGGTATATTGAAAAGAACATCATGACTACTCATAGTATATCTTCCATAATTTTTTTAGTACTATTTGAGTCCTATACTAATGTTGGCCTCTTACAATAACTCTAGCATTGGCTCTTCCAGTGTTATATCTTCATTACTCACCTTTTCAGGCAACTCTTGCTCATCTGCCAATGGAAATAATATATCTACATGCTCATTTATATAAAAATTTATTACTAGATCTTTGACTTTATTTTTTAGATCACGACAATGCACCATGATCTGGCCATAGTTGTCATGAAATTCGCAGAATTTGTTCTTGTCATGTTTGTTAGCTACTCCTTGAGAGATGTTAGAGGGTACAATAGCACTCGATCTTTGATGGAGTGGAACAACTTTTCTAATGAGACCTTTAAAGGTGTATGTTGTTTATAAACGATAGTCTGCTTAACACAGGGGTGTTTGAAATATTTGGTATTCAAGTTATACCAAGTGCAGTTCAAGTTCTTACATTAATCAAGTGAGCAGAATTTCTGTGCAGAAGGGGCATCTTTGGGAATTAAACTGTACTGCATGAGATTGAATTAATTTTCGAGCCATACATCATTGGAAAGATATTTCTGTTAGCTTTCCAATGAATTTTACTAATCTAAATTTGGAGTTTTCTACAGTAAGTTATGATCAGTTAAGTGCAGACTGTTCAGTTTTGAGTCAAGAAGAATATTTCGGGACTTGAATTTTTTTTAATGCTCTTTGCTGTGTTTTAAGCATACCAATGTTTTATTAATGTCTAGCTTTAATGTTGGTCTTTGAAGTCAAGTCATTTGAAGGGTTTCTTTGTAGTATATCTATGCTTGGAGGATTGTTCCAAGAAAGTTATTTAAGCTTATGTAGTTGTAACCAAAGGATAGAGATTAATTTTGGAATTGGATGAACTTTGAGTTATTATCAAACTCTATATCTCTTTGGTGGATTCCAATGAGTGGTGAGTATTTTTAAGCCCTGTATCCTTAGCTTAACAACTTTAGGTGGTGAATTTTTCTGTATCCTTTTGTTGTTTGCTGTGGTGGTGAGCTTGTGATTTCTTGGGTGTGTGACGTTGTGTTTTCTCATCTATTGTGTCTGGTGTCAAATTTGGTATCAGAGCATTGGGTTCTGTAAATTTATGGCTCAACGACGTCGGCGTAATGCAAGAGTTACAAAGCCTCCTGTTCGTGAGAGGGACTTGGGTGATATAGAAAGGGATGATCTTAGAAGACAAGTAGAACAACTTCAGCAATGATTACAACACCTTGAAGGAACTCGAGAAGCTGCTCCTAATGGTAGTTCGGAAGAAGAAGGCTCAATCAATGACGGGGTAGATTATAATTCCTTCCATCAGGAACAAAGCTCCAATAGTGAATTTTCTTCTCGTTCTCGAATTCATAGGCGTCGCGATTCTTATCAGCCTTTCGACTTCAAGGTCGAAATTCCTGAATTTGAAGGAAGAATGCAACCAGAAGAGTTTGTTGATTGGCTTAATACTGTTGAACGCATTTTTGAATACAGAGATGTGCCTGAAGATCGTAAAGTGAAACTCATTGCCATTAAACTTAAAAAGTATGCTTCTTTATGGTGGGAAAATCTTAAGAGGCAAAGGGAACGAGAGGGACGGAGGAAAATTGTTACTTGGGAGAAAATGAAAAAAGAGCTTAAGAGAAAGTTTTTGCCCGATAACTACAGGCAAGATATCTACCTTAAGTTCCACAACTTCAAACAAAAGGAATTGTCAATGGAAGACTATACAGCAGAGTTCGACAACCTAATGATGAAGTGTGATTTGTTAGAGGCGGAAGAGCACACGATCGCACGCTATCTGGGTGGTTTAAAACCTGAGATTGGTAATGTGGTCCAGCTCCAACCATATTGGACTTATAGTGATGTATGCAGACTTGCTCTTAAGGTGGAAAAGCAACAAAAAGAAGCTCGTGGTGGGGGTATTCGGTTCACAGTTCGTGATGTCAATCGAGGGAGTGGCTCTGTTTCTAAGCATAATTCTGGTTCGAATTCTACTGCAAAGAAAATTACGAGGAATGATATCGGGGAAGGATCTAAACAGCGAGCAAGTGGTTCGAATGCTAGTTCTTGTCAATGTTTTAAATGCCATGGTTATGGGCACATTGCTTCTGAGTGTCCTAATCGTAGGGTGGTTGCCCTTGTTGAAGAGGAAAGCGATGACGAGGATGAGGAAGATCATGAGAATCCTAGTGTCGAAAAGGATGTTGAAGATGGAGAAGTTACATATGCTGATAATGGAAACTCTCTAGTTATTCAAAAGAGTTTGAGTATTGTTTGTGAAGATGGGGAAGATTGGCTGAGAAAGAATATCTTTCACACCAGATGCACTTGTCATGGAAAGGTATGTAATGTCATTATTGATAGTGGCAGTTTTGAGAATGTGGTAGCAACTGAAATGGTGAAGAAGTTGAAGCTCAAAACGGAGCAGCATCCTTAGCCTTATAAACTTTCTTGGCTTAAAAAGGGAAATGAGATTGAGGTAAACACACGTTGCCTTATTTCATTTTCTATTGGGAATAAATATAAAGATGAAGTTTGGTGCGATGTTGTCCCTATGGATGCATGTCACTTGCTTTTGGGTTGTCCTTGGCAGTATGATAGAAGAGTTTTTCAAGATGGTTATAGGAATACTTATACTTTCATTAAAGATGGAAGTAAAGTCATTTTGGGTCCTTCAAAGGTAGAGAAAAGTTCTAAACCTATCAAAGGAGTGGAAAACAATTTGCTGACTGTTTCATATTGTAAAAAAAAATTGGAAATGGGTAGTGAAGTTTACGTGCTGGTAGTATTTGAGGAAAATGAAGATAGCAATGAGCCGCCTTTGATTATGAAGTATTTTCTTGAAGAATTCTCAGATGTTGTTCCAGAAGAATTACCACATGGCCTTCCTCCCATGAGGGACATTCAACATTGCATTGATCTTATTCCGGGTTCTGTACTACCAAATAAAGCGGCTTATCGAATGAATCCAAAGGAGCACGAAGAATTACAGAGGCAAGTTGAAAAGCGTATAAGGAAAGGGTTGGTGAGAGATAGCAAAAGTCCTTGTGCTGTTCCTGCCTTATTGGTACCAAAGAAAGATGGGTCTTGGCGTATGTGTGTTGACAGCAGAGCAGTGAATAAGATAACGATTGATTATCGTTTCCCTATTCCACGCCTTGACGATCTTCTAGACCAGCTCTATGGTGCTACAATCTTTTCTAAGATCGATCTTCGAAGTGGCTATCATCAAATCAGAATGAGACCTGGTGACGAATGGAAAACGGCCTTCAAAACGAGGGATGGACTTTATGAATGGATGGTTATGCCATTTGGTCTATCTAATGCCCCAAGCACTTTCATGCGGCTGATGAATCACGTTTTTAAGCCTCTGATTGGTAGATTTGTTGTTGTGTATTTTGATGACATCCTTGTGTACAGCCAAAATGAAAAACAACACTTGGAGCATCTTCACCAAGTCTTCGAGATTTTGAGAAATCAAAAGCGTTATGTCAACTTGAAAAAGTGCAAGTTCTTCACTGATAGCCTTGTCTTTTTGGGTTATGTTGTGTCGAAAGATGGAATTAAAATGGATCCAAGCAAGGTGGAGGCCATTTTGAGCTGGCCAATTCCTAAGTCGCTACATGACATCCGAAGTTTTCATGGTCTTGCTTCTTTTTATCGATGATTTATCAGAGGGTTCAGTACAATTGTTGCTCCAATAACTGAATGCTTGAAAGGAGAAGGTTTCAAATGGACCAAGGAGGCACAAGAGAGTTTTGACATCATCAAGAGAAAGGTGACTGAAGCACCTGTTCTTTCACTGCCAAATTTCAGCAAGGTGTTTGAAGTTGAGTGTGATGCCTCTAATACTGGAATTGGTGCTGTACTCAGCCAAGAAAGGAAACCAGTCGCTTTCTTTAGTGAAAAATTGAATGACTCTCGCAGCAAGTACTCAACTTATGACAAAGAATTGTATGCTATTTGCCGAGCTTTGAACCATTGGAGTCAATATTTGCTTTCAAGGCCATTTATTCTCTTCTCCGACTATGAGGCACTAAAGTTTATCAATAGTCAGCAGAAGCTTAGTAGAAAACATGCCGGATGGGTGGAGTTTCTTCAAGCTTACAATTTTACCATCAAGCATAAATCGGGTGCTCAGAATGTTGTGGCTGATGCTTTAAGTCAAAAACATTCCTTGCTTTCTTCTATGCAAGTGAAGGTTGTAGGCTTTGAAATTTTAAAAGAGCTATACAAGGATGATTATTTCTTTGGCAAGATTTGGAGAGAATGTGAGAATGGATCATATGATCAGTACCAATTGCATGATGGCTTTCTTTTCAAGGGGAATCGTTTATGTATTCCTCAGTGTTCTTTGCGGGAATCTATTACGATGGAGGCACATGGCAGTGCTGTTGGAAGTCACTTTGGAAGGGATAAGACGTTAGCTTGCTTGCAAGGTAATTTCTATTGGCCAAAGATGGATAAAGATGTTGTGCATCATGTGCAGAGGTGTAAAATCTGTCATATTGCCAAAGCTCATGGTCAAAACACAGGCCTATACAATCCTTTACCAGTCCCTGAAGCTCCTTGGGAAGATGTTAGTCTAGACTTTGTTGTTGGGTTGCCAAGAACTCAAAGAAACAAAGACTCTGTCATGGTGGTGGTTGATCGATTCTCAAAAATGGCTCATTTTTTTCCGTGTAACAAGACATTGGATGCCTCTCATGTGGCTGATTTGTACTTCAAGGAGATTGTGAAGCTACGTGGAATTTCGAAAACCATTGTCTCTGATCGAGATTCAAAGTTTTTGAGTCACTTTTGGCGTACTCTTTGGAAGAAGTTGGGAACCACTCTTAAATTCAGCTTGTCTCATCATCCTCAAACTGACGGTCAAACTGAAGTGACGAATCGAAGCTTGGGAAATCTCTTGAGAAGTTATGTGGGCAAGAACATTCGTCAATGGGATCTTATTTTGCCTCAGATTGAATTTGCTTACAATCACTCCATACATCAAACTACTGGTTCAAGTCCCTTTGAAGTAGTTTATGGCAAGAATCCAATCAATCCTTTGGATTTGGCTCCACTTTTGACTGATCATCAATTTAGTGGAGAGGCTGAAGAACGCTCTAAAAGTATCAAGAAGATACATGAACAAGTTCGAGATAGAATATTGAAGCAAAATGAGAAGTATAAAAAATTTGCAGACAAGCATCGAAAACATGCTAAGTTTCAGGAAGGAGATTTGGTTTGGGTTCATCTTAGAAAAGATCGTTTTCCACCTGGGAAGTATGCTAAGCTTAGACCAAGGACTGATGGACCATTTAAAGTGTTGCAACGCATTGGTGATAATGCTTACAAGATTGAGCGACCATATGGCTATGGTGTTTCGTCAACATTCAACATATCAGACTTGTTTCCTTATCATGAAGAAAATGATCAAAACTCTAGGTCGAATTTTTTTCAACTAGGGGAGATTAACACAGGGGTGTTTGAAATATTTGGTATTCAAGTTATACCAAGTGCAGTTCAAGTTCTTACATTAATCAAGTGAGCAGAATTTCTGTGCAGAATGGGCATCTTTGGGAATTAAACTGTACTGCATGAGATTGAATTAATTTTCGAACCATACATAATTGGAAAGATATTTCTGTTAGCTTTCCAATGAATTTTACTAATCTAAATTTGGAGTTTTCTACAGTAAGTTATGATCAGCTAAGTGCAGACTGTTCAGTTTTGAGTCAAGAATAATATTTCGGGACTTGGATTTTTTTTAATGCTCTTTGCTGTGTTTTAAGCATACCAATGTATTATTAATGTCTAGCTTTAATGTTGGTCTTTGAAGTCAAGTCATTTGAAGGGTCTCTTTGTAGTATATCTATGCTTGGAGGATTGTTCCAAGAAAGTTATTTAAGCTTATGTAGTTGTAACCAAAGGATAGAGATTAATTTTGGAATTGGATGAACTTTGAGTGATTATCAAACTCTGTATCTCTTTGGTGGATTCCAATGAGTGGTGAGTATTTTTAAGCCCTGTATCCTTAGCTTAACAACTTTAGGTGGTGAATTTTTCTGTATCCTTTTGTTGTTTGCTGTGGTGGTGAGCTTGTGATTTCTTGGATGTGTGACGTTGTGTTTTCTCATCTATTGTGTCCGGTGTCACTGCTCATGCGTGGTTCTATCTCTTAGGAAGCTTTTTATCTAGCTAGAAAGAATTTGTGGTGATAGAAGGTTTACACCTAATTTGGTTGACCTTTTGTCTTGGTTGGTCACTTGGTTATCCTAATTGGGCAAAATATTTTGTTGGTTATGACTTTTTAATTAGTTTTTATTAAAGGGATCCTGAGTTGGCTTTTATTTAAGTATGTTGGATTATGTCAAGAAAAGAAATAATGCCGCAAGTAAGGTGCTCTCCTTACACCATTCAATCTTTTTTAGGACAAACTGTCTTAATATATATATGTAACGGGTCCACTTCCCCTTTGTGCCCTCCTCTCTCTTCTCCTCAATTCCCCTAGTTGCTTACATCAAACTCTTGCTACTTTCTCCTTTTCAATCTCTATGTCCATCTTCAATTGGACATGAACTGTCAAATATGAGTTAATTGCTGGTGTCCTCATATTGTACCCTAGTTGGCCTATCTTTACCCTTTCTTTCAGCCCCTTTAAAGCTTGGGGATGATTGAAAGCTTCAAGCTCAAGAATTGCTCTATGATATCTTTTAACAAAGTCTTTAAGGCTTTCGTTTTCTCATTGTTTAAGGTCATGAGTCTTAATATCATCTTCTGGGTTCAACTACCCTTTAGATTACTCAAAATCTCCAGATAATTGATCAAAAGTTCTAATGCTTCCTTACGATATTTTTTTATACCAATTGTGCGCTCACCCGTTTAACATCAATAGAATGTTCTACTTCTTTACAATGGTGTTAAGCCCTTAACTCGAGTCATCTCATTAAATTATTTTATGTGGATCAGCAGATCACTTTTTTCTTGAATACTAAAGGTTTAAAAAGCAAAAATCCCTGAGAATTGTTGTATTCATGATATCTGGTAAAAGTGAGGATCCATTGTCTAACAATATCCTCCAAGTATGGGTTCTTCCTCTGCTCTAAATCTCTTCATTGATTTATGCCAACCTTTGCACTTCATTTTTTAATTCCCCTGCATGACTTGAATTTTGCCCCGCCACCTACTTGCGTTCGCGTGCTACATTTTAATAGGCATTGCCTTAGCTCTCTCTTTTCAATATTCTCTCCCCTCCTTATATTTGTTGTTGTGTTTGGGTCATTATAAGGTGGTGATGAGTGTTGGAGTGTGTGCATTTATAAAGAGTAAAATTGTGGTTTTGTATTCTAAGTCTCACTAACATCTCTACCTTTATGTATTTAAGTTCCCTTAAACTTTGATTTTGTGCATGTTGCTATAATTTGAGTATTTTATGTGTTTTAGGAGTATTTTAGTTATTTCATAATTAATGAGAAATCAAATGACAGAATAGATGGTATTTTTTAGCTCAAAATGGCTAAAAAACTTAATGAAGAATATAAAAGGAAAAATCATAATTTAAATCATGTTTGGAGTCCCAAATGGCAGCATTGACGTTATAATTGGAATCAACCTTGAAAACCTAATGAACAACATGTTGGGAAAATATGCTCTTTAAAAGCATATGTGTTTATTTAATTGTAATAAATAATTTTTCTGATTAATAAAATAAATGAGGTATTTTATACAAATATCTTAATTGCATTAATATTTGTATTAAAGTCCATTTAATCATATTATATGTATTTATGTGATCACCATGTAGATTCACAGAAGACATAAATACAAGTTATCTTATGATTAAATAAATTTAGTTCGCAGTTGATAAATAAAGTTGGACACTTTATTTAGGTATAGACTGTAATAAATTCATTGAATGATTTGTCTTAATCATGTATGAATTTATTGATGTAGTACGACTACATTGAACATGATCACATATGAGATTTAATTAACTTTGTAATAACTGTTAGACTTATTAAATCTCATAGGCGTTGATTTTACTGTAATCTTAATCTTGAGTTAATTATGATTTCATGATTGTAATTGTTATTCCATTTGAGTTATCAATGGGCACGACACATCCTTGTGGTCAAGATTACCCGGTATCTTGGTGGGAGCAATTATGAGTATTGGAGTTATGGATTAACAATATAGAATTTGTACAACACATCTCTTGATGGGTTTTCGGCACTTGATCATAGAATTCTCTGGCCAGAGTGTGTCAACATATTTAGTATGTTGAAAATGATCATTAGAGAAAACCAGTAAGGATCAAGGAATAAGATGTTATTAAATTGATTGGACAGTTGAGATATCAATTTAATTAACGATGTGGTACAAAGGATTGTGCAGTAAAGAAATCAATGTGGGTTGGGACGAATTATTATTCGAGCATACAATTATGGAAGTCAGTTCCAATCTTTTAGTGGAGTAGATTTGGAATTAAATAATTGGGCTAGTTTAATTACAGGTCTAATTATTGTAGCCACTATTGTATGTTCCCAAATGATCCCCGGGTTAGCTCATTTAATTGACTGCACCACTACTGGACTAATAAGTAAGATAACTAGCTATTTGGGTCAAAAGCATAAATATATCATTTAGTGGGAGGCTCCATTTAATTAGCTTTTGTGTAAGGGGCCTTATGTTATTTTACAAGGTGGGTCCCCTATTGAAAAAGAAAAGAACGTGGGTTTTTGATTATTTTGGAGCCTAGGGTTTTCACTAAAAGGTAATATAAAAGGCTTATTTTTCCCTAAAGAAAAAAGTGAAGCCACTTTATACAGATCAGAGAATAAGATTTTTCTCTCTATTGTTGAGAGAAAAATTTTCTCGTGCTAGTTGCTTTGGTAGTGATAAAGGCGCCCACACGTCAAGTGCAGATCGAACCTGAGTCATAACCTGGAAGATCATTGGTGACAGTTCGTGATCTAACAAGCGTGGTGGTGACGGATCGTGATCTAACAGGAGTGGTGGTGGCGGATCGTGATCTAGGAGCCTAAATCACTTCAGCGGAAAAAGCCAACTCGGATTTTCAAGGTACGATTTCTAGAATACAAATTCTTATATATTATATGAGAGCGATCTTCAAAAGGTTTTATAAAAAATTTAAAAACCTAATTTTTCCCCAACACAACAGAAATTGGGATTAAAACAAACTCTAATTGCATAAAACAAGATTTACAGAGGTCCAAATCTAGTGTGTTAAGATGTATGCTAATTTTGTGGAGCCCAACTGACTTTTCATTGACTGATGAAGTGTCAACATCCTATTTGATTGTCCTATGTGCTTGCTATAGAGTGAGATACACTAAAACATTGCCTACTGACTTTGCGTTCACTGACGATGTGGTAGTATATTAACTTACTGGAGAATGTATGTATGATAAAAGCACATACATAGAGTGGCAAACTTGTACATGTGTTTCCACCGATCTAAGCACGCCAAAGGGTGCAATCCTATGCATCCAAATTGTTTTCGTTCGATGGCCATGATTTACCTATTGTATCTATAAATAGCGGGCTCTCCTCTCTGATTCGACAACTTATATTTCTACATATTTTAATGTAAATTATCATTTTTCCCTTAGTAAAGCATGTGTGGCTAATTTAATTTCAAGCTTGAGTTGAAAGTATAGCCTCAACATAATCCTTCGACTTAATTTGGTAAGTTTATTTGCCCTCCCTCCTGACTTATGTGGGTCGTTTTCACTTTTCGTTGACAAATAATGTATCTTGTCTAGCTTTTGCACGGTATATCAGCTCCCTCGTGAAATATTATTACTGTTTTGTATGATAAACACTTTACACTATATTTATTAGAAAAAATACTTCCCTCTACTATTTGTGAGTCATCTTGACTCATTTTTTACAGAGAGTGCATATAAGTTATTTAGTGGACAACCTCGCCATGTTCTCAATAGAAAGATTATTATTGTATAGTACAATGTGTACTTGATACCATATTTAGCACATTTAGCGAAAGATCATTACCCTCAGGCACAGTGAGTGCTTAGTGAGGTTCTTTTTAATTGGCATTAAAAAGAAATGTTAAGCCCACAATGAAGTGTTCAATGTAAGTTTAAAGACTCAAGTGCTTTATTAAAATTGTTTCATCCTTAATTTATTCCAATCATTTTTTTTTATTTTAAACCTTAGTACTACTGAGAAATCACCTCCAACCAATTCATATATTAAATAGAAAATGTAACCTTACATATAATTAAAATTGCCTCCTCATGGGATCGATGCTCGTAACCATTAATATATACTACAATCGATTCATGTGCTTGCAATTTCATAAATTTTGCACAACAGGTGGATCCTCTACTCTTCGCGGTACTGGAACATATTCTCTAGCCTTTCTGATGTCTATCTTCTGTTACTAATTCAGGTATATCCACATTTCCCCTAGAATTCCTTTTGTTAATTCTCCTTTGCCCTTTTTTTAGTTTCTACAATATTGTTAGGCTTTTTGTACTGATCCCATAAATGGCACCAAAATGTTGATGCCAAATCTGATCGAGTTGTTATGTTGGCCAGCAACCAAAAGTCAACCTCGACATTTAAATTTATGTGGAAAAAGGGTTTGCTAATGTCTTTAAGCCTCATTAGAAAACCAGAACTATAAGTAGATTTTTCGCGAAACACTTGAGATCATAGAAACCAATAAAAGGGATGCCGAAAGTTCTGCCAAACCCTCAGATGCTTAAGTCAATCTTATGGGTTTGCTTAAAAAATAAATACGGTGTCGGTTTTTTTTATTTTGTGAAAATGAATGAGGAAAATAAAAGAGTTCTTTAGTAAATAGAGTAAGGAAAAAGCTAACATGGAAAATGAAAATAACCGAGAGAGAGGAATATGAAACTTAGCTTTGTTCAAATTTGCTAAGATTTAATAGAGGTTAGAATCTCGAAAAGCCCTTAAAGGATAAAACTCGATCCTTTATTTTTCAGAGAAATCAGTGGAACAGTTATAATTGAGTCTTTTTTTTTTCCTTAGCTCAACTTAAATGTCTCCTCGAGAATATCTGCTTATAGGTTTCCTCCTAACAAGCTATCTGCTCGTATATTCTTTTTGTCTTGAACAGTTGCTTATGGAGGCATAGCAAGAAACCTATTGGGATTATCTGTTAGTCAATTCTTTATATCTCAGTTTCACAATGAAAAAAGCGCTATTAGGTACGAAGAAACACTTAATCGTGTTCCCATAATTTTATTACCCAAACAAGGGCGATGTTATGGGGTTGGGATCTCTTCATCTTAAGAAGAAGGTTTGTGGGTTCTCATCAATATTATCATCAGATATTGCTAAAAGGAATCATAACTTCAACTATGACATTTTGGGGTACACCAGCAACTTTGATGATGGAAAGTGTCAGCAAGAGAAATCTAATTTCTATAGTTACGACCTTTCTCTTTTATATTGGTTCAAGTGCAAATGAACCTATAAGGCGATTTGGACGATCTATAATTTTTTTGTGGTTTTTTGTATTTCAATATATAATACAATATAATCAATCACGTATGAACACGATGATAATGCATGTTATTGTTGGGGGCCATCTGGACATGGACACAAAAATAAGACAAAATAATGGTGCGTTTACCAATTGGTAATCAAAATGAGATAGAATCGAAATGAGTAGGAATTAGAATGGGTTAGAATGAAAATCAAAAGAAGATGCTTACATGAGCTATAAAAATCGGAATCAGAATGAGTTGTATTCCCATTGATTTGTTTACTTTATCTAAGAATTGGAATGGATTGTTTTAAGTTATTAATGCCGTAAGTTAATTATTTCTTTTTTTTATTATTAATTATAATAATTTTGAATATTATTAATTTAAAAAGTATTGTTATTAATAATGACAATAATAATAATCAATATAGTTGATAATGAATATACTAACAATAGTAACAATATGATGATGATGCTAATGATGATGGTGGTGGTGGTGGTGATGATGATGATTTTAACAATAATAATAATATTCACGATAATATTAATAATTTTAACAATAATAATAGTCATTTTGATGATGACGACGATGGTGATTATTATTGTTGTTGTTGCTGTTGTTGTTGTCATCGTCATTATTGTTATATTATCATTATTATTAATATTATTTTAATAATAACAATTATTATTAATATTATTTTAATAATAACAATTATTATTATTATTATTATTTTAATAATAACAATTATTATTATTATTATTATTATTATTATTTACAACAATGATAAGAATAAGAATAATAACAATAACAATAATATATTAATAATTTAATTAAGGATAAAAGTGAAATTATGAAATTTGGGTGGAGTAAAATGGTGAGTTAAAGGAATGGGAACTTAAATCCAACCCCTTATAGGAATCAAGTTTTCGTTCCTTAATCTCAAAACTATAGTGGCCTCATATGTTTTATTCTCACTCCCTTTTAATTTCTATTTTAACAAGTAAACAATATCAATTATTCTTATTCCGAATTCAGATTTTCCAATCACACAAGTAAATACACCATAAACCCGACTAGATTTATATACTTAATTTACAACTGTAATCCTAGTTGGGTGTACACATAATTGTTTCTTTATCATCTTTTATATTGATATATTTGGTCCTCATAATGAGTAATGTGTGATTTATTATAAAGAGGTGGTCTATAGATATGCGCTCATAATCTCTTCAAATCCAATTTCTCCATTTACCCCATTTAAATATTGGATTTTTCTATGATGATGTATATTTTTTAAACTATTAATAATGAGATTGTTCTAGACTATTGGATTTGAATATTTAAATCTCTACCATTATTTTAATTAAATGGATAAATAATTAGTTAATTAATAAGCAATAGGTAGCTTTCAAAATTAAGTTGATGAATTCAAATTAAGAGATACTTATGAATTCAACACGAAAAGAGAGAGGCATGATCCATTATAACTCCTTTTTTTCTTCTTTTAATTTATAAATAATATTTTTAACTAGTTTATTAACTAGTACAATATTTGCAAAGAATTTCTAAGTTTTTATTCATAGAAATATTTTTACACTGTTCATGAAAATCTCAAGGTGTACATTTATTATATTATTGATGTCATAGAAAAAAAAACAGCGTTATAAAGAGACCCACTTAACACCTCTTAATAATAGTGTAAAGTTGATTTAATTAGCTTATTATAATTAAAGAGTATAATAATAATAATAATAAAGATATGTGCATTCATATATGAAACTGATGGTGAAACTAATGTGAAATACAAGATATGAACATTTAAAAAAAGTCTCACAGCGCTTTGTATGAAAAATAATTGTATTGACTATTTTCTTTACGGAACATTTTTTTTTTCCTTGTCCTGAAGTACCACATTTTAGTGCATTTTGTGCATATGTGTGCCTTATAAGTTGCCCATGAAATGATATTGCATTCTTACGAATTGAAATATTACTTTTCATAAATTTGAAAACATGAATGATAATAGAGCTTCGTCAAGAAGATATATGTCAGAGCAAAATAGAACTAGAGATTTATGCTAATACCTCGTCAAATCAATCCAGACCAAGTTGAGTTGTAACCTAAATATAATTTTATATTCATTTAGGCGATCGATAGAAGAGAGTAGATTGCAACTTCATCAAGACATTCCAAGATCATCAAAGTATTAGCTAAAGTATATGGTACAACATAATAAAAAGATTATTTTTTAGAAGAGATCACCAATTGCAAAGTTCAACAAAATTATTCTAAGTAATATAAATAAGCTTTATATAAATGATATCAATTTAGTTCATGTTTGGTATTGAGGTGGGCGTAGATTTTAAACTACAACAGTTATGAAAAAAAAAATTGTGACTATGCAATAAAAGTTAATAGTATGTAGTAAATATAATTATTAAATAATAATTTTAATAAAATTAGTAAAGATATAATATATTTTTCATCACACAAGTATAAAATCAAATTACTTTAACTTTTAAACTAAAGCAGCTAGTGCTTACCATCACCTTAATTTTATAACTTTTAAGGTACAATTACGCAATCTAAGAGGTTGTTTGTTAAATGTCTGAAGTCTGAAATTTTATTAATTTAAGACCTTTTTTAAAATATGCTTGTTTATTTTTTGGAACTTATGTATAATTTTCAGACATTTACATCTAAATGGAAAAAAGTAAACTTTTATAACTTTTATCTGAATGGAAAAATGTCTGAATGGCAGCTAAATATTATATTCCAAAAATATCTCTATAAAATAATTTATTTCCTAAACTATAAAATCTAATCTCTTTTTTTTTGTTTTAATTTATAAGGACATAAATGTCAAATAACCAAATTTAAAATTTTTTTATTGTGAAAACAAACAAAATACCACTTATATTCAGATATTTAAAAAAGAAAAACAAATATGTCATTCATACTTTCGTAATCAGACCCATGCAGACTTTAGAAAAATTCAGACCCATTTAGATTTCAGACAAAAAAAAAAAACGCTACCTAAGTCTCAAATAGAGCCTTAATATATTGTATCACCAAAGCACTACAACTATAACAATTAACAAGTTTTTAAGTATTATTAAGGGAAATTATCACTGCACCACCTCTATTTTCTCTTATGTTTATTCAACCACTAAAAAACTCTAATACGTTCTTTGCACCACTTTTCTTTTTAAATTTGTATCAACTAACTATTTTTGCACTAACACCATTAAATAGTTTAAACAAAATGATAATTTTACTCTTAAATAAATTAAAGATCATTTTATCTTATAAAAACTTTGAAAAATAAAAAATTACAATTATAAAAATACTCTTAAATTTAATAAAAAATAAATCCCAAATGGAGGTGCTCAGCTGATTTTTATCAAATTTAGATTTTACAAAATTTTAATAATTATTTTTATTAAAAAATTATAATTTTATGAAATTTTAATAAAAAATAACTGAATTTATTTATTAAAAATTATAATTTTGCAAAAGTTTATTAAAATAACTGAATTTATTTATTAAAAATTATAATTTTGTAAAAGTTTATTCAAATAACTGAATTTATTTATTAAAAATAATCCCAAAATTTTAATAATTTAGGGGATTTTTATTAAATCTTAAATTTTTGCAATTATTTTCATAATTATAATTTTTATTAAAAAATAAAATTATAATTTTGGGATTTATTTTTTATTAATTGTTTTAATTATAATTTTTATTTTTCAAAGTTTTTATAAAATAAAATGTCTATTTATTTATTTAGGAGTAAATTTGTCATTTCATTTAAATTATGTAATGGTATTAGTGCAAAAGTTGATAATTGATACAAATTTAAAAACAAAGGTAGTTCAAAGAATATGTTAGAATTTTGTGGTGGTTGGATGAATATAAAACAAAACAAAGATAGTGCAATGATAATTTCTCTATTATTAATTATTGAAGCATTTATGTTACTATGAGGAGCAGTGGTGTGATTGAATATGAGCAAGCTCTATGCATATTATGCATTTTTTTTCCTTCACTAGGTAAAGAAAGGACGATTTTTATTTAAAGAGCTCATATATATAACTTCACATACATGGCTGTTGATTCTGCAACAAGTACAGTAAGAAACAGCACAACTACGGATCTAAAGCAACGAACACACTTACAAATTAACCTCAGGCTGCAGGTGATTTTCACTTACTTCTTTTATCTCCTATGTCTTCGTCTTGCTCTCCTAACCTTCTTCTGCTGGTCTTCTTCAACCATCATCACTAACCATTGTGGTTTTCCTGTTGAGAATACCATGTATCCAATAGACAATCCAATTACCTGTCCAGATTCATACCCCATCTTCGCCATTTTCCAATCAAACCAGCTTGTAGTTTCATCTTCCTCATGATCAGTAGAAGCCGAAGGAGGCGCTTTTGGCACCGCGTCATTGCTGCAAGTTACTGTCAATGGCTCTCCACACAAATGAATGTTCCCAATATAGGAATCATTTTCAAATGTATTAAATTGATTTCCGCGAGGAATGCGTCCCCAAAGCCGGTTATATGAAAGATTTAACGATGCAAGGGCTGTAACGCTTAACAACTGCTCTGGAATCCTTCCGTGAAGCTTGTTAGAAGACAGGTCCAATGTATTGCTTTTGTCTCTGTATTGCTTTTGTGTTTCTATCTCATCTCTTCTGAAACTAGCTTAGAGACAGCTTATATATGTATGCTTCTCACGTGTGTATCCACTGTAACGAATCAGTCTGTTATTGCTAACTGCTCTTTCTCGTTTTGCTTGGATCCCACTTATGCCAGCTCACCTGCCACCTCATCAAGCCCATAACAGAATATAACTAACTATGGCTTCACACGAGGAAATTTCCCACGTGAAATTTTTCATCTTCCACACCTCCAGGAACTCCATCTATACTTTAACGAATATCTCACAGCTTATCTTCCAGAGTCTAACTGGAGTACTCCTCTTAGGGAGTTGGTTCTTTCTCACAGTAATTTTACAGGTGAAATACCCGATTCAATTGGAAATCTTTTGTTCTTGGAGATTATACATATTGGAGGCTGTAATTTCACCGGAAAAATTCCAGCATCAATTGGAAACCTCACTAAAGCTACTGAAATTGCGTTTCAATCCAATCAATTTACTGGCCAACTGCCTTATCATGTAAGTGGTTTATCGGGTTTAGCCACTTTAGACCTTTCTGACAACTATCTCCAAGGCAGGGTACCATCTTGGTTGTTCGCTCTTCCTTCCTTGAATTCTGTAGATCTTTCCCAGAATAAGTTCACCGGTCCAATTGATCAATTCCAATCGCCTAATTCAATACAAGTAGTTCGTTTAGATGACAACCAGATAAATGGTACAATTCCTAATTCCATCTTTGATCTTGTGAACCTCACTGATCTCAGTCTTTCATCAAATGACTTGAGTGGCACTGTTAGGTACGACCTGTTATCAGAGGGATTATGCCTTGGATCATTAGACAGGAATCCGAAGATGAAGAGCGAAACAAAGAATATCACTACGGTGTAAACAAAGAGTTTGAGAGTAAGCATTACACAATCTCCAAATCAGGTTTTTGGGGAAAAGGAAATGAAATGTCAAGCACCAGAGTTGATCTTGAAAAGTTTAATGGAGATAATGACTTTTATCTCTGGAGCTTAAAGATGAGAGCAATTCTAATACAGCAAGGGCTTAACAGTGCCCTTGATGACAAAGAAGATCCCATGGCCAAGAAAGAGAAGGGAGAAGGTTCTTCAAGCCTTGGAAGAGACCAGAGGATCATAAACAACAAGGCCCATAGCACGATAATCTTGCATCTCTCTGATGAAGTTTTGAGGGAGGTGTCCAAAGAAAGAACTGCATCTGGGTTGTGGGCCAAGCTAGAAGAAATGTTTCTGAAGAAATCATTAGCAAAGAGGTTGTACATGAAGAGGAGATTATACACATTCTCCATGAAAGATGAAGTAGCCATGAAAGATCACGTGGATGAGTTTAATAAACTCATTCTTGATCTTGAGAATGTCAACATAATTCTTGAAGATGAAGACAGGGCACTCATCCTTCTAAGTTCCCTCCCAGAATCTTATAAACACTTTGTAGACACTCTCCTCTATGGCAGACAGACTCTCTCGTTGAAGGATGTCAAAGATGCACTGGAATCCAAGGATTTGAAGAAAATGGCAGAAGTGAAAGATCAAAGCAATGCAGAAGGTCTAGTTGCCAAAGGAAAGCCAGAAAAGAAATACAACAAGCAGAAGAAGAACAATAATCAGAAAGATAAAACTGATAAAAAGAAAAAGAAGAGGAAGTGTTACTTATGCCAAAAGGAGGGGCACTACATTAAGGATTGTTTTGAAAAAGGGAAACTAGAGGAGCTGCAAAAGAAGTCAAATGGGAAGGCTGCAGTTGCCTCTGAAGATGAATGTGACTATGATGAAACAGATGTCCTGGTGGCTGCAGAGAGGCGCCCAACTGGTGAGTGGATTCTGGACTCTGGTTGTTCATTCCATATGTGTCCAAATAAAAGTTTCTTTAAGACCTTCGAAAATGTAGATGGAGGGAAAGTGCTGTTAGGGAATAACCTAGCTTGCAAGGTAGCTAGAATATGAACCATCAGCTTAAAAATGTTTGATGGTGTCACTAGAGACTTACACCAAGTAAGATATGTCCCTGAACTGAAAAGAAACTTGATATCCTTAGGAATGGCTGACCAATCAAGGTGTATAATTAAAGCTGAAAATGGAGAGATACAGGTCTTAGATCAGGGTAAAATTGTAATGAAAGGGGTTAGAAAAAATGGGTTGTACATACTTATTGGATCCTCACCTATACATGGGATTTCAGCAAGTGTGACCAAAGATAAAACCAAGCTCTGGCACATGAGACTAGCTCATATTAGTGAAAGAGGTCTCAGGGAGATAAGCAATCAGGGCTTGTTTGGTAATGACAAGATTTCTTCCTTAAAAGTTTGTGAGAAATGTGTATTTGGGAAGGCCACAAGACTGAAATTCAGTTTGGGGAGAAAAGAAACCAAGCAGACTTTAGATTACATTCACTCAGATCTTTGGGGGCCATCATAGGTTTCATCTTTAGGTGGAGCTAGGTGCTTTGTGTCCTTCATAGATGACTTCTCAAGAAAGGTTTGGATTTATGTGCTAAAGCACAAAAATGAAGCACTTGAGAGGTTTAAAGAGTGGATAACTCTGATTGAAAATCAAATTGATAAGAAAATAAAGAGGCTAAGGATAGACAATGGGCTGGAGTATTGCAACAAAGAATTTGAAGATTTCTGCAAATCAAAGGGGATAGCAAGGCATAGAACTGTCACCTACACTCCACAGCAAAATGGGCTAGCAGAAAGAATAAACAGAACCTTAATAAAGAGGGTAAGATGTATGCTGTTGAATGCAAACTTATCCAAAGGTTTTTGGGCTGAAGCAGTCACTACAGCTGCCTATTTGATAAACAGAAGTCCATCCTCAGCTCTAGGCTTCAAGACACCTCAGGAGCTTTGGTCAGGGAAGCCACCAGACTTGAGTAATCTGAGGATTTTTGGGTGCCTAGCTTATGCACACATAAAGCAAGGCAAACTTGAACCAAGGGCTGTCAAAGGTTATTTTTTGGGCTATCCAGAGAGCATTAAGGGATACAAGATATGGACCCTAAATGGCAAACCATCTATAATATTAATCAGCAGGGATGTCACATTTGATGAAGAGCAAATGCTTCAGTCAAAGGTAGAAACTGAGATTGAAGCTGCTAAAACAGAGGAAGCAGAAAGTGTTGAACAGAAGGTGGAGCACTCTGATGGTTGTAAGACTTCTGAGGAGCAAACAGAACAATCCAAAAAAGGGGAAGAAACTATCAGAATTGAAGACATACCAACTAGCCAGGGATAGAGAGAGGAGAGCTATCAAGATGCCAAAGAAGTATGGCATAGCTGACCTTATCTCTTTTGCACTGACAGTGGCTGATGAAGTAAATGGAGAAGAGCCATTTAGTTATAAAGAAGCTATGTGCTGTGGTGATAAGCTGAAATGGTATGGTGCAATGCAGGATGAAATAACTTTTCTAATGAAAAATAACACCTGGATCCTAGTTAACAAATCACCTAACAAGAAATTAGTTGGCAGCAAGTGGATTTTCAAATTGAAGGCTGGAGCTTCAGAGAAGGAACCACCAAGGCATAAGGCCAGCCTTGTGGCAAAGGGATTCACACAAAGAAAAGGAGTTGACTTCAATGAAGTGTTCTCACCTGTAGTCAAATACAGCTCCATTAGGTTGTTGTTGGCCCTCTCTGCATATCATGACCTGGAGCTGGAGCAGATGGATGTTAAAACTGCCTTCTTACATGGTAGTCTTGATGAAGAAATTTTCATGGCACAACCAGAAGGGTTCATTGAAAGATGATCAGAGGACAAGGTGTGCTTATTGAAAAAGAGCTTGTATGGCCTCAAACAGTCTCCAAGGCAATGGTATTTGAAGTTTGATGAGCTCATGATAAGTCATGGATACTGCAGAAGCAAATTTGATAATTGTGTGTATTACAAATTCCTATCAAGTGGTGGTGGCATCTACCTACTTCTCTATGTGGATGACATGCTTATTGCATGCCAACAAAAGGAAGAAATAAAGAAGCTCAAGGTTGAACTTAGCACTGAATTTGAAATGAAGGATTTGGGTGCAACTACAAAAATTCTGGGCATGCAGATAATAAGGGACAGGAACTCCAAGGCTTTGTATCTGTCTCAGGCTGACTACGTGAAGAGAGTAGCAAGCAAGTTCAATATGGAAGATTCAAAACCTGTTTCAACACATCTGTCAGCTCACTTCCAGCTATCTAAATCTCTGGAACCTACAACTGATGATGATTTTAACTATATGAGAGAGATACCATACTCCAGTGCAGTTGCCAGCATCATGTATGCCATGGTATGCACCATACCTGACTTGGCTCATAGAGTTGGAGTCATCAGTAGGTTTATGGGAAATCCTGGTAAAGATCACTGGAATGCAGTGAAATGGGTACTGACGTACCTTCGAGGAACTGCAGTCACTGCCATTATGTTTGGAAAAATAAGTGGAGCATCACCTGAAGTTGCTGGTTTTGTGGATTATGACTATGCAGCAGATAAAGATAAAAGAAGGTCTATAACAGGCTTTGTGTTTACTATGTGTGGAGGTGCCATAAGTTGGAAGTCCTCTCTGCAATCAGTCGTTGCTCTCTCAACAACAGAAGCTGAATATATTGCACTTACAGAAGCTGTTAAAGAGGCAATATGGCTGAGAGGGTTGGTCTCTGAGTTGGGGTTTAAACAAGAAATTGTTATAGTTAGCTGTGATAGCTCAAGTGCTATTCAGCTAAGTAAAAATCCTAAGTATCATGAGAGAACTAAACATATTGATGTTAGAATGCATTTCATAAGGGATGAAATCAGCAAAGGAGTAGTGAATGTGGTTAAGGTGCCATCTGAGGTCAATCCAGCTGACATGTTAACCAAGCCTTTGCCATCAGTCAGGTTCAGGGACTTACTGAATCTGATTGGGAGTGTTAGCTTGTGAAACAAGCTTTCTGCTGCTGTTGCAGTAAAGGGAGAAGCATAAACATAATTAAAACTAAGGTGGAGATTTGTGAAGCCATAGTTAGTTATATTCTGTTATGGGCTTGATGAGGTGGCAGGTGAGCTGGCATAAGTGGGATCCAAGCAAAACGAGAAAGAGCAGTTAGCAATGACAGACTGATTCGTTACAGTGGATACACACGTGAGAAGCATACATATATAAGCTGTCTCTAAGCTAGTTTCAGAAGAGATGAGATAGAAACACAAAAGCAATACAGAGAGAAAACGCTAAGTCTTAGAAAGGTTTTAATCTGTAGTGGAGATTCATCTTTTGTAATCCACCATTTTCTTGTTCAATAAAGCTTTTGCCCTTGCTGGTTTTACATCCGTGGATGTAGGTTCCTTTGTGGAGCTGAACCACGTTAGTTTCTTGGTGTATTGAGAGTTCTTTGATTGGCCTGTGTTTCTTGGTTCCTTGCTTAATCTTGCTTGAGTCAATTCTGGTGCAGAGAGTTGCTTAGTTCTTGTTTTAAAGAGTCTGGAAAACTCAGTTGACATAACACCTCGCATACCAGTACCACTCAGATCGAGAACAGTGATTGTTGAAGATAAGTTTAACAGAGAAAAAGGTTCAATCAAAGACATGTCTGTCAATCTGAGATTGAGAACACTTAATTTTGTAAGGTTACTCGCAATTAAATCAAAAGATTTTTGTTCGATTTTTATGAAACAGTTGGAAAGATCAAGATATGTTAGTTTGGACATGTGAGATATTTCCTGGGGGAGTAGACCCCTAAATTCAGAAAGACAGAGGTTAAGATATGTCAATTCCTTTAGCCGAAGAAACTCGGGGGAGATTTGAGAACCACTGAAATAGTTGAAAGCGAGGTTGAGAGATTGGAGATGTGAAAGATGAAACAGCGTGCTGGTGTCATCGATGGTACCCTCAAGTTTACTGCAATGAAGATCGAGGCCAATCACATTTCCCGTAACATTATCACACGTTACTCCATCCCATGAGCAGCAATCGGTTCCTTCCTTCCAAGAGATTGTCTTAGGATAAGAAATTCCTAAACAAAAAGAGGAACGTGCCCGATCATTACGAACATATGTGCTATTTTTAAATTGAAGCAAAGCTGAACTTTGTTCCGGAGGGCATAAATGAAATGATGATGAAAAATTCAATTGAAAATAACCAAATAAAAAGACAAAGAAGAGGAAAAAGAGACCGGGGACTTGATTATGCCATGCAAACCTCTCCATCATTTTTAAGTGTTTAGTATAAAGACACTGACAAGTACTTACATATAATATCTGAGGTAGATGACATGAATTTATATGCATTCCATGGACAGAGTATCTTTGGTCTTTAATTAACCCTGTGTTCAAATTAGTCAAATTGATTTGATTCCAAAGGTCTGTACGTCCGAATATGATATAGTCTTACAATTTGCCTTTCCAGGGTTCCATTACCACGTGAATTTTGCTTTTTCTAATTTCCAAATAAGTTTTCACATGTCTACTGCCACTGCCACTGGTTGGTGGGGAATCCGATGGCACTTTCATTTCAACTTCTATTTATCTTTTCAAAATAAAAAGAGGAAACAGGATAAAAAGGCAATCGTAAAGACTTTCAACAAAGAAAAGGAATCAAAGATATACTAATAAACAAACTTTTACTTACCGACGAGTCCAAATACTATTATTATTTGATAACGAGGGAGTTGACCTCTTCCAGCCGTATGAAATCAAGACCGGACCAGTGGTCTAGCCAACCGTCCCCTCTGATCAGCTGAATCGGTTGAGGGTCCCTTTACTTTAAGAACCTTGGAATGATATATTTTAAAGGGCCAATCAATGGGTTTTTTTGACCACTTCAACGTGAAATGTTACCATCTTCGATTCCAAGACCATAATTTCTTTCGCGAACTTGCCAATCATTGACACCGGTCAAGGAATTCACAGGACTTCTTCACTCTTCCAAGACATTTTAAAGGAATTAATAGTTAATTTTGCCTCTGCCAACTGGAACCAACTAAATGTCAACAAGCTTATTGTTTGAAACATCAATGCTGGTGATAGTTACTAATTAACAAGAGGTAATTAAATAAGAAGCTTTAATGAGTACCATTGACATGAAGCAGACAATTCATAGTTGGTTTTGTTTTATTTTAATATTACCTATCCAATTACCATGATCATGCAAATTGTTAAGATGTTAGGTGGCTGTTGCTTGGTGTGCATACAGCTACACAACTGGTTTTCAGAAAAGGAAAAAAAAAAGAGGTAATTGGTTTGAGGAAGGAGGATTTTAAGTTAAGAGTTATGTTATGCGTATTTAGTTGAGATATTTAATTTGTATCCTAACTAACGTATCATCAATACAAATTTATTATTTGAATTGAAAATTATAAGATTTAATAATTATCTATCACTTGAACTAATCAATATAGTGATGCATCACTTGCTACATTAGTTAGAATATAAAATAAGTATCCCAACTAAGTAAGAACACTATTGTTTAGTTAAAAAGCTAATATATAACTGTACAAACATCACTGTTGATTCTGCTCTAAGTACACACACAATTTAACCTCTGGCTACTGCTGAACTTCGCTTATTTCTTCTACCTCCTGTGCCTTCGTCTTGCTCATCTAACCTTCTTCTATGGGTCTCCTTCAACCATCTTCACTAACCATCGTGGCTTTCCGTTGAGAATACCATGTTTCCAATTGACAATCCAATCACCAGTCCAGATGCATCCCCCACTTCGACATTTTCCAATCAAACGCGCTTGAAGTTTCATCTTTATCGTCATCAGTAGTAGCTGAAGGATGCACTTTAATTCGACACCTTAGTTTGAGGACTGAGTTGTTTTAGAAGAATAGCGATGGAAAGATGATGAAAAATCAATTTGAAATTATAACATGTCGGACGGGTGGGCGCCCAAGATGGGCCGACCCGACCCGACCCACATATGGTAACCACTTGTTGGTTACCATGCACGTTTGGGAGAGGGAAGTTGAACACAAATCAACTTCCCAACAGCTCCCAACCGCAATATATATTCTTCAAAACCACTGCTGCAAAAGAATGCAAGTTAACGATTCAATTAGAAAAAATAAGAAAGAGCAGTGTGTGTATGTGTGGGGAAAACGAAAAAGATTGAAAACAAGATCATTGAACAAATCCAGAAAAGGCAAATACACTGTGACTTGAGAAAGATTTCCGTTCGTGATTTCTTTCCGACTTGTGACGTGATCCAACACCCGTTAATTCTACTGCATAATTCGAAAAAGGTAAGGTCTATTGACTCCTTTTAGAATTTCTTTCATTGGTATCAGAGCCTGAATTGTGTTGGATTCGTGCATTGGTTGGATCTGATTCATGAAAAGCATGATTTTTATTTTATTAATTTTTGTGATGGCTGTTGTTTTACGTGTTCTGGAATGTTTAATATGAATGCATAAATTCTGGAATTGAAGTTATTAAAACCGGCCTAGGGTTTAGATTGCATGAACCCTAAATATTTTATGAAACCCGAATCTTGTAATAAATGGGTAGAGTTGTCTTTTTCATTTTTTTATGAGAGTAGATCAGTTATGTTCTTTTTTTTTTTCCTTCCATTTTTTTAAGTTTTATTTTAATAAAACCATATTTCCAATTTATTGGACATTGAACTCAAACTCGTGAGCTATGCTTTCACTTTGGAAGTTATGCCAAGTGGTCATCATTTGACATAATATTTAATAACAAGTACCTAAATAGTGGGCATAGACAAACTCAATTCAACGCAATAGGTCCGATCTAATCCAATCTAGTTTTGATGAATTGAGTTGGCTATTGCAGGTTAATTGGGTCTATAGTCTGTTGGTTGTGAACCTGAATTGAGAGCTTAAGGAGGAGACGACTTTGTCGTTACTGGAATTGAATAAGAAACGACAAAGCAATCAGATAGATAATACTGCTCATACAACAACAAGGTTCTGTCATACAAGAAGTTTAAGTAATGCACGTGACTTGCACGAGCATCAATAGATTCAAGCTTTAGTTCAAAGACAGCTGCAAGTGTCATTTCGAATTAAAAAGGCTGTTATCAACGGTTAGCCTTGGTGGGAACTTTCTGGGTTTGTTTCAACAAACCTAGAACGAAAGCTGGCGTGCAGCACCTCTATCAAGAGTCTTCTAGAGCTGTATATAAGGCCTTCAAGGCCAGGCTTAGTCCAATATCGTTCCTTGTAACAACATTAGTCCAATATCGTTCCTTGTAACAACATTAGTCCAATATCGTTCCTTGTAACAACATCTCTAAATCTTGTAAACTGTTGAGCATCAAAGAAAAGCTATGGCTTCTGTTTCTCAAGAGGATGTAGGCTACTCAGTCGAACCTCTATAATTCTCTTTGTGTCCATTTTTCACTCTTTTAATCTTTGTTTCTGTTTAAACACTCTTGCTTTATTTCTGATTGTTATCTTGGGAATTCATTCTTATTTCATTAAGATTAGTGTGTGGAGATTTTCTTCAGGAAAGAATTAGGTTTAATCAACCATAATTCTCACAGGGTCATTTTTTCTAACTCAATTAATAATTAGGCTTGGTTGAGTTAATTATGAAGAACTTGTCTAATCCAACCCAACCTAGGAAAATAATAATAATATGTTAATCTTCAATTATAAAACCCTAAAGACCCAAATGACCAACATAATTTTCAACATTTTTTTATTATTTTATAAAAAAGACTATTCATTTGTAACTAGTGCTCCAGACTTTAATTCCAAAACTAAAATCACTCTCTCATGTAAGTAAATTTATTACCTTTTAAGTTTAAAATTTGAAAGTAAGTTGGTTCCAATTTCTCTTTATTTTTATGTAAACAATTGATAGTACATAATTATAAATAACTTTCATTTTATTACTAGATATGATGCTAGCTAATTATCTAAATGATCTAAATTTAGAATTAGGTAAAAGAGATGCAAGAATTCAGGAATAAAGTCTAGAAGCCCATGGTTGAAATTTTATTAAATTTAAGATAGTTGATTTTTTAGCTTTTTTTTTTAATAAAACTCTAGATAATGAATATAATTTTCACTTTATAATAGATTTATCTTATTTTAATAAATTTTATATCTTTTTTTAATTTTTAATTTTGATTTGACCTTCAACCAACCATCCCAACCCAACCCATTCCGATTGGATTAAGTTAAACATACTTATTTAGTTGAATTGAGTTGATTTTATCTTAATTTATTTAAAAGTGAGCTAGTGTCATGACTCAACCTAAATCCGGCAAGATATTGTCCGCTTCAAAGCCCGCATAGTTTTGTTTCTGGGGTGCCATACACCTCAAAATGCTTCAACTAGAGAAATATCTTGAATAGGAGAAGTAGACATCCACATGGACGAATTATAGCGGCGAATTTCAAAGCCATTGCCAACGTGAAGGGTCTCAAAGCTCGGACACTCAATTCTGTTGCATGATGGTGGAACATTTTCAGCCCCTTTGAAGATTCAGGGCATAAACCCAAGTTCAGATTTGAGAGTAGGCCCAGAAGAACTGAAAGCTTTAACATGCTCAAGCCTGCAGCCGTTTTTGTTTTTGAGTGGAGAGACTTCTGGGTGCTCGATGGTGAGGATAATGGATCAGTAATGCCTCAACGCAAAAATATTTATCACCCACAGTGTTCGTGTTTTTGAACTGATGATTTTCTTGAGGTTCATGTGAAGACACGTGTCGTAACGCTTTTCATTGTTAATTTATCGAAAAATCGAAATTTATGGAAAAATGCTGACCAAATGGGTCTTGATGATAAGGCTGACTTTTACTGTTTTACACCTTTTTAACCAAACAATTCGATTTAGCAATAAGTTGAGTTTTAAAATTATAAATTTTAATTTATTTTTGTACAAATTTTGAGATTAATTTGTATTAATATTATAAGCTAAATGGTACAATAATTATGTATTACATCATGTAAGTAATGTCGATTATAGACTTATAGTAAGAGATCACCACGTGATAACTTCTCATTAAGAGATTATAGGATTATTTGTAGTTTAATTAACTTAATTTCAATCAATTAAGTCATTAAATTTGTCTATCTTTCAACTTAATAAAAATTTTTAGTCATTATGTAATTAAGTTATAATTTAGTGTAGTTGTAGCCTCTATTAGAACCCGTGTTCGATTCTTGGAGGTGGTAAGTGAGGTAAAAAATGTATTTAGGCTTGCCCACCCCCTTACCTTTAAAATTAAAAAAAAAAAATTTATTAAGCTAACCTTTTTAGCTTAATATTTAATCTAAAAAATCTGAATAATATCATTAAAAGATATTCTATAAAATATCCTTATATACTTAATTAATTTTTATCATTACCTAAATAAAAATTTAGTAATTAGTACTATTACCTATTTTTATAACTTGTGATAATATAGTGGCATACTATTATTATTCATGTCTTTTCATTTTATTCTTCAAATTAGCATTATTTATCTCCATAATTTTTTACGAATATTTTTCATAAAAGATTGTATTCAATTGAAAATGATTTAAGTAATGATAATATATTACTTTATTTAAATTCTTTACATGTTTATTATTTTTTTAATATTTATAATTTGTAAGGATATAAATATAAAAATACTAATTTTTAAAATTTTTAAAATTAAAAAAGTGAACAACTTAACATTTATTATTAACAATTCTGATAAAAAAAATAAACATATCATTGCTTGTGATATTTAGAATTCAGATTAATTTTAGATGTATTTAAATTAAAAAAAAAAATACTATCTGTGTCATGAAATCCACAGGTCAAGTCTCAAGATGAAAGACTGACACGTCACAACGTTCCCCATTAGCCACATAATAGTTAAAGGGTTTCCATGGTATATACAGGGGCAAATTTTGAAAGACTTGTGTTAATTTTCTAAAGTAATACGAGATTTACAAACATCGTGTATCTCCGAGTCAAATATTAAAGACTTTGAAGTTTGCAAGATTGATAATACCCACACTTGAACCCGCGAGAGTGTTCATCACTGTTTTGGGACTAACTTTTTCTAGGTTAGTCAAGAGATTTCTTTGATATAAATCAATTTTCATGGAATCTCTGTAATGACTCAGTTGAGCGCACGCATTGTGTTCGATGAAATTCCTGAATAAAACTTCTTGACATTTCTTCGACAAGTAAGACATCATTTCTTTTCTTGCTTACACATTTGTTGAATGGAGGACCATGAAGAAACAAAGGTGCATGACAGATCCTAAGCCCGTTACTGCCCAGCTCTCATCAGCTGCTGGTGGTTAAGAAATTATGCGGCTGGATTTGATGTTTGCCTTACTCATCTGATTGTCTTCCTAATTTGGTGATTCTAGTTTATGATAAAGACAGTGAATTAAAAGCCACAAGCACCTTGATCTCTAAAGTTCTTTGTTGTGTTGGTCTGATGCTGCGTTCAACAGTCTACCTCCCTGGCTCTTATTAATGTCTTCTATGCTTTATTTTTAAGAAGGCAGTAGGGTTGATAAAGCACAAATTGATTGTTTGATCCTCCGATGACCAGTCAAATAAAACTACTTAAAAACTATTCGGTCAGGTTTTTAGAAGTACATTCAACAATATTTGTAGATACATCTTAACTTATTTTCAGAAGCCTCAATTCCAAAAGGGATGGAAGAGTGTCTCTTATTATCTGAATCTTTCCCAAATTGTTTCGATATATATTTGGCAAAACTCATGGTATAAAATTTCAGATCTTGATCTTCGAAACTAACTTTCTCAATGGACTGCTTCTGGTTCCGCACCAACATTTTGGGCTACACCAAAAACTTTGTGGGATCTCATCAATTTCATCATCAGATATTGCTAAAAAGAATCTCAACTTCCACCATGATATTTTGGGCCACACTAAAAACTTTGATGATGGAAAGTGGCAGCAAGAGGAAGCTGATTTCTATAGTTGTCGATCTTTCTCTTATAGATTTGTTCAAGTTGAACTGCAAGGCTATTTGGAAGTTCTTTTCTGGCTTCGTATTGTATTATAATGATGGATGATGCTTTGGGGGCCATTTGGATCTGCACGTTCATATTTGGGGAAAAAAATTAGTGATAAAAAGAACTATAAACCCAACTAGATTTATTCAATTTATAATATTGCAATCCCAGGGTGTACATATTATTTTGTTGGTATTTTATCACAATATATTTTTGGAGGAGTAATCGAATAGGAGTAAGCTACATGCATATTATGCCCTTCTTTTTAGCTTCACTAGTTAAGGAAAGGATGAATTTTATATGAGGAGCTAATGCCTAAACGTCATACATAACTGTTGATTCTGCTACGACAAGAAACAACAATATACATACAATTTAACCTCTCACCAGGCTTATAAGTAAAGGACGACTTTCACTTATTTCTTTACCTCCTATGTCTTTGTCTTGCTCTTCTAACATTCTTCTGCTGGTCTCCTTCAACCATACGCACAAACCATTGTGGTTTTCCAGTTGAGAATACCATGTATCCAATGGACAATCCAATCACTAGTCCAGACGCATACCCCATCTTCGCCATTTTCCAATCAAACCGGCTAGCAGTTTCGTCGTGATCAGAAGAAGCCAAAGGAGGTGCTTCTGGCAGGCCGTCATTGCTACATCTCACAGTCAAGGGCTCTCCACACAAATGAATGTTCCCTATATAGGAATCATTTTCAAATGTGTTAAATTGATTGCCTCGAGGAATGCGTCCCCAAAGCCGGTTATATGAAAGATTTAACAATGCAAGGGCTGTAACGCTTAACAACTGCTCTGGAATCCTTCCGTGAAGCTTGTTAGAAGACAGGTCCAATGATTCAAGCGCTGTCATATTCGCAAAGGAAACCGGAATAGAACCTATTAGGCCATTGTGAGAAAGGTTGAGCACAATCAGTGATTTGAAGTCTCCAAGTACTTGAGGAATTTCTCCCTGAAACTGATTGCTGGACAGATCAATGGTTGTAAAAATGGTTATGATTCTTTTTAGTACCACATCGCGCCCTTTCACTGTCACTGTTATAGAATCTTGATAATAATCTTCCTCTCCCTGCATATATAGTCCATCGGGTGCCTTTTCGTCCACGTTCTTCATTGCTTCCAAACTTACAAAGATCCATCTTGGCAGAAAAACCAGTGAATTCATTATGAGAGAGATCAATGATTCGAAGGGCTTCAAAGGAAGCATAATATTTGGCTCGCATAGTGGACCATAGAATCGATTAGACCTCAAGACGAGAATTTTTAGCTCCGGAAGACATCCCAACCAGCTCGGAAATGTGTCACCTATCATGTTGTTGTCCACATTGACAACCTCCAGCTCATCACAATCAGTTCGTCTATATCTTGGGAACGGCCCTTCCAACTTATTGCTATTAAGGTCAAGACTCCTTAAACTGCAACTTCCATTTGCAAAAGCATCAGGGATGCCAGGTTGTTGTTGTTCAGGTGAAGAATAGTCAACTGAGTGCTGAAGTTTCCAAGACACGGTGGAATTGTTCCGCTCAAATTGTTGTGAGATAAAGAAAGATACTCAAGGGAACTCAAACTGCAAATAGATGGAGGGATCTGTCCGAACAATTTGTTGTTAGAAAATAAGAAGGCTCGTGTTGAAGGTGGTGGAACCGGAATTGTTCCTTGGATTGTGTTGTTTCGAAGATTAAGCACTGTAATATTCTTCCATGGATGCTGCTCTATTTGTGTCAGAAAATTGTTAGAAATATCAAGATCAGTCAAACTCCTCCATCCTTGGGAATCAGATTTCGAAATCCGACCATGAATTCTGTTGTTGGAAAGGTCTAAGAATTCCAACTTCTCTGAGTTTCTCAAGAAACCTGGGAACTCAGTGACATTGCAATAAGAGAAACGCAATTTCCAAAGACTAGGTAAGGGATATTTGATACTGACATTGCTGGAGGAAATAAATGAGAGTTGGCTATTGTTTGAAAGATCAAGATATCTAAGATTTTTCAACTCTGATAACAGGTCATACCTAACAGTGCCACTCAAGTCATTTGATGAAAGACTGAGATCAGTGAGGTTCACAAGATCAAAGATGGAATTAGGAATTGTACCATTTATCTGGTTGTCATCTAAACGAACTACTTGTATTGAATTAGGCGACTGGAATTGATCAATTGGACCGGTGAACTTATTCTGGGAAAGATCTACAGAATTCAAGGAAGGAAGAGCGAACAACCAAGACGGTACCCTGCCTTGGAGATAGTTGTCAGAAAGGTCTAAAGTGGCTAAATCCGATAAACCACTTACATGATAAGGCAGTTGGCCAGTAAATTGATTGGATTGAAACGCAATTTCAGTAGCTTTAGTGAGGTTTCCAATTGATGCTGGAATTTTTCCGGTGAAATTACAGCCTCCGTCCAAGAGTTCGTCTTAGGAGAAAATTTTTCTTCATTGCAAAAAGAGTAATTCGCTGATCTGACGGAAGTGTTATTTTTAAATTGAAGCAAAGCCAAACTTTGTTCGGGAGGGCAGGAATGAGTTGTTTTAAAAGAAAAGTGATGGAAAGGTGATGAACAATCAACTTGAAAACTATAACCAAGCAAAAGGAAGTAGAAGAATAAGAGAGTGCAGGAGACTTTGTTATAATGCCATATGAACCTCTCCATGGTTTCTAAGAATTAATGCAAAGAAACGTGACAATTACTTATCATATGTCTAATTGTTGAGAGGTAGGTGGATGAGTGTTTATATGAATTCCATGGACTGTATCTTTAGCTTTTATGTTTCATTTCCGGGCCGGGCGTGTTGCGAGTTGGTCAAAGATTGATTCAAATGATACATTTAACATTTTCTGAAATGCATGAAATGGAATGCAATGGACAAAAAAAAAAAAAAAAATTCCATGAAATGCATTATCCTCCAAATGGCGTGAAAGAAAGCATACGATGGAATAAATACGAGAGACGGCCGCGGCTGAGTTTCACGAATTATCTTTCAGCCGGCCAATATCATTTGTTGACTGAAATCCAACGAATGCAAGGATTAATGGAAAAATAGAAAAAGTAGTGGATAACCGGATGAACGGGTTAAGTTACATTTTTTTTTTATTCTGTTTCTAAAAGGTGTTCACATTAACGGTTTTGTTTTTGACCTTGTTTCACAGTATGGATTTGAAAGAGCAGTCTCGATTTAAGCAAATCCAAAGAGTAGGATATTTTTATATTTGACATTACATATCATATGAACAAGTATTTCATCGTGCGTTTACTTTAAAATTGGAAAAATTGAAATTCAGAATCAAAATAATTGAGAGTATTTATTAATTAAAAGAGAAGGGGAAATGAAAATCAAGTATGTGGAATCCACAAATTTTACAATTTGAGAATAGGAACTTGATTCTCAAGGGGATTGAGAATGAAATTCTCGCTTCCAGAACTACCATTTTACTCCCATTAAATTTTCATAATCTCCAAATAACCTCAACCAAGTACCATTTCTTTTACATTTTGATCCTTACAGAATTTATGAAAATGCTTAGAAAATTTGTAATATTTATAAATATATCCCTCAATATTTATTATTATTAATATTATTAAGGTTTTGCTAAGTTACAATTAATATAACTTACAACCCAACTAAAATAAGGGAAATTTACAGTAATAACCAAAAAAATTTCCCTTTTTTTCATCTTAACCCCCCAAAATATTTCTATCAACATTAGCCATAAAACAACATTTGAGACCAAAATACCCCTCCCTCATCTCTCCCCCAACACTCCCTTTCACTCATCTCTCCCAAACCAATCCAACTCCCATCATCGGCGGCGACATCAACCCTCGTCGGCGGCGGCTCCATCTCTCACCGGCATCCGATCTACGATCTACAACCTTCAACAAAATCTAGGTTAGTCATTTTTCTTATTTTCATTAATTTAAAATGAGATTTTAGAATAATAATAGTTATAGCTTGAGATTAATAGTGGTGGTGATGATGTTTGTGGTGGTTGGTGGTGTTTGGGAGTATTGTTTTCGATTTTGGAGTGATTGTGCTTAATTTTGCGGGTGGGGAGGGAAGGGGGCAGGGCGCGCGCGCGCGCCCATCGCTGGGCAGCAGCGCGCGGCCATGCGCGGCACGCTGTTGCACCAAATCTGGTGCGACAGGCGCGCGCCTGTCGCACAAGCTCGGGTGCGACAGGCTTGCCCGTCGCACCAAAAATTAAATTTTTTTTTTTGTAAGGAGTTAATTTTTTTTTTCTGTAAATGTAATGTAATAATTTTATAAATATTACAGATACATGGCGAAATCAGAATCACCGGATATTGAAGTAGGCAAGATGTATTTTCGTTATGCTGATCATTTTCCTGGTCGAATTTCGAGCATGTGTATGTTATCTTCGGTCGTTAAAGCCATCGAGGAAAAATTAACAAACCGGCAGTTGTGTATGTTCAAAAAGGATATATTTGGGCATTTCTTGGAGTGTCGAAGTTTTCCATTTAGTGGGGTAATTTTGCACAATCTTTTACTGTGGCAAGTGGCCCATGAAGAAGATAGCCGTGAGGATCAGTTATGGTTTCAAATTGGTAAGCATGTGATTCGCTTGTCAATTGTCGAATGGTGCTTGGTTACTGGACTTTCATTTGGTGTTGATACCAATAAAAAAAATGATGAAATGGAGCAGAGGCTACGGAATACATATTTTGGTGGTGTGCATCGTAAGATTAATGTGAAGCAATTCGATGCAGTATTTAAGGAGTTGAAATTCGAGGAAATGAACGATATGGACGCATTAAAGATTGCGCTGTTTTATTTTGCGGACAGAGTACTAAATGCAAGAAAAAATCACTGTCAAATTAATTTCGATTGGCTTGACCAAGTTGATGATATACAGTACTTCCGAAAGCGTCCATGGGGTCTATTGTCGTGGGAAATGATTTACGAGAGTCTTGACAATGCACTGTTCGAGAAAGACGGGAAATTTAAGAAGACTCGGTTGAAAAATCCAGATCATAATATTGAAAAATACAATCTTTACGGCTTTACGTCTGGGGTTCAGGTGCTATTTTTTTTTTGTTTATTAATAAGTTTTATAGTATTAAATATTTGATAGTTGTTTTATTTGATTTTTCACTTTGGTTGTTGTAGGCTTGGATTTACGAAGCAATCAGAGGGTTGCCATCAACATGGGTCGTCAAAACGAAGAATAAAATTCCCCGCATTCTGCAATGGAAGCCCATGGCGTCGTCGAGAATCAACTTTGCGGAGGTTTATTCGTTCTTCAACGACGAATCTCGTCTTGTAAGTAATATGTATTACTTATTTTTTAAACTTTACTAAATTTAAGTTATGTATACTTACTTAAAATTTTAAATTGAATTTATGGAAGGGGGACGTTTTACAAACTCTTGAGCCAAATTCAAAGGAGAGTAGCAGAAATTATTGGCTCTCTGTGAAGGATTACTTGCCAAGCATTCCAGACTGGGTTCATAAGGTCGGTATACTCTAAGCACTAAAAATTTATTAATCGAAATTTTTGACTTTTCATTTACTAATTTTAAATGATACTTTATACAACACCAACCCTCAATCAACGCGATGCCGTCGGTTACAAGGCAATCAGACGAGCATGACGATCATGACGACATACCAAACCCAATACCAGAGCAGCGTCATGACACTTTTGCGGATGAGGTGGGGCATGACACTTTTGAGGATGAGGTGGCTGTTGATGACCACCAGCAGCAAACAGACAACTCTGATGATGCACGGGATTCTGAGGTTAGAAATAATATACGATATTTTTTTTTATAAATTATTAATTTTTTATTGTTATTCTAAAGTTTTATTTTTTTCTTTTGTAATAGTCGAGGACAAAGCAGTTTAATGATTACGTACGACGACGGCTGGATAAGATTGATCGTAACGTGTATGAAATAAAGTCAGAATTAAAAGATTTTAAAGAAACCATTGTTGGCTTCATCGACACATTTTCTAAACGTCCAAATAAGGATTCTCCCACTGCACGCTCGTATGCGGTAAGCTAATTTAAATTTAATAATAATGTTCGTTTAACTTTTAATTTGATAGTTATTTAATATATTCTTTTTGGCGAATGTACAGGCCCCGGATGACGTTGGAGTGTATACTGACGTGGGCAATGAAAATTTGTCTACGCCCACGTCATTGTATACTTTCTACGGGGATGTAAGTGGGGAGAGCGTGCAGGTGTTCACAGAGGTGCCTCCGGGCGTTAGTAAGTTCGGCCGCGCGTACATACCGTCGTATGTTTATAATAATCCTTACATGATTCCTCCGGTCAGGCGAGGACAGAACGTCCGGCCTTTACCTCGACCCCAAATCATGGAGCATGCGATTGACATGAGTACGAGTATGGATGTAAATCCACTGAGAGGATTGGAGGACTCTAGTCTGTTTGCTGAGTTTGATCGATGGTTCACTGGTGATAGTAGAGTCCGCCGGAGAGTCCAGCACCCGCTGTCATTCTTTCAAATAATTTTGGGGACAGCTTCGATGGGATGGCTAGGCGATGAGGTATTTATAATTTCCTCGTGGTGTATACTGTTGTGGATTTGTGTATAAATTTTTTTTTAAAAACTCGTAATATTTCTGTTTCTCTACAGCATATTCACGAGTATCTCCGCTTGATTAGCGAGAAACAACGGCAGTATCCAAATGCCTTACTCCAACGTGTCACACATACTGACACATTTTTTTGGGTAACGTGTCGACAAAACTTATAAATTTTATTAAATTATAAAAATTTAAGTTTTATTAATTTATGCATTTCTTGGTTATCTATGTATTAGGTGTTCTTGAATCAGTTATGGAATAACGAGAATTGTGCAGTCGATTCAATGGTATTCGACGACCGCTTGAATAGTTATCTTTGTGGCCGACAGCACACAATGTCTAAATCAATGACGGATGTCGATATGGTATGTATTTTATTACATTTCACATGCTATATAATGAAAATATTCAAGTTGTTGCTTTTTCTTTGTTGTATTTTAATTTCATACATAACGAACATGTTTTTCAATTGTTATATGCAGTTACTCATCCCTGTTAACTTGGACGGCGCGCATTGGGTACTAGCACGAGTTGACTTTCGGAAAAACAAAGTCTGGATTTATGACTCATTACTCACAACTCGCGACGACAAAAGGTACAAGTTGAAATTCAAGCCACTTGAAGTTATATTCCCTCGATGGTTGGAATATGTTGGCTTCTACAATATCCGACCGGAGTTGCAGAGTGAAGACCCGTGGAAAGTTATCGCAGTTAAGAGCGCGCCACAACAAGAACCCGGAACTGGCGATTGCGGTGTTTTTGTATTGATGGTTACGATGTATTTAATGTTCGGGCTTAGATTGGAGTTTAACGCTAGTCATGTCGAGTACTTTAGAAAGAAGATTGCGGTTGATATATTTAATGACGATATTAAATTGTAAACCTATGTAGTAATTTAAATGTTGAAATTTGAATTTTTTTTTACTTCGCGCACTTAAGTTTATATAATTTTAATGCCTCACATTTTAAACTTTAAATAAAGTTTTATGAAATATAAGTGTACAATACAAAAACAACAGTAACAGTTTTAACCAACGAACACAAAAACAATAATAGTTTTAACAAACTCATAACACACAAAATACAACTAACTTCGAGTCGACGCAATGGGATTCTTACATCTCTTACGATTATGGCCTAGTTCATGACACCGACCGCATCTTACAGTCTGCCGGTCAACGTCCTCGCCAGCCGAGGGTATTCTGAGCTCTTTACGACGGCCAGGTGGTGGTGCCTCAACTGGTGGGTATACATGCATCTCCTGAATTTCATCTGGAATTTCCCAATCAGCCACATCACCAACTGGCTCTACTAGTTGTGCATAAGCCATCGCCAACGATTCTGTAGTGTAAAAGTCCGAGCAAAGGTTAATAAAATCCACCCGGTGTGTTAGACACGCCGCAATTGCATGAGCACACACAAGCTGATCAAGCTGGAACACTCTGTAGGAGCAAGTTCTCTTTTGCAAGTCAACCAACCCTTCCTTAAGCCCACCGCCTATAACTTGAAAGCGATGCGGAGACACCGGCTGAACTATCATTCTTTCAGCTATAGTTCTCCTCTCAGTGACTATTTCATCCGCCCATGTTGTTAGCCGAGTAGTCATTGATTCAGCCACAATTTTCCTATCATAAAACCATTGCTGCAATGTTTTCCTAAAGTGATCAACAAGATGAGTCACGGGAAATTTTTGAGGTTCCCTCATGAAAGCATTAACACTCTCCACGATGTTCGTGGTAAGAATGCTGTACCTCCTACCTTCAAACTGCGACCTTGCCCAATTACACGTACCGACATTATTTTCTAGGTAATCAGCCACACCCGAGTGGATCATCCACAACCCTTCAAGTTGTCTCTTAAATTCCTCGTGGCCATATGCTTTTGCTGCATTAATAAAGGCAGGCTCAAATTGATCCCAAAGAGCTTTGGACATTGTAAACTGAGACTTAATGTTACCTTTGACGTGGTAAAAACAAACGCCATGAGTTGCATTGTGAAATACTTTAAGAACGGCTCTCCTTATGGCAGTGCATCGATCAGAGATAATTACCAACTCAGGTCTATCGCCAATCACTCCGTGTAACTTCATCATAAACCATTCCCAAGCATCGTTGTTTTCTGAATCCATGATCCCAATGGCTAACGGATACAATTGATTGTTACCATCAAGACATGTTGCCACGAACATGCTTCCACGATATAATCCCTTCAGATGAGTACCATCTACAGCAATGACAGGCCGAATGTACTGCATAAAACCCTTGATGGAAGATCCGAGTGCTACAAAATAGTACAAGAAATTACCATCTCCATCCTGCTCGAGGTGAGTGACTGTACCCTCATTCGCTGTAGTTAGTACGTGAGAGTATTTAGGGAGCAAGTTGTATGACTCTGCAGGGTTGCCTCGAACTATTTCAAGACCAACTTCTCTCGCCCGATATGCCTGCTGGTATGTTAACTGAACACCGTATTCCTGTTGCATATATGCTCTTATGTCATTCGGAGTATAAATCCTCTTGTCTTGAATATATTTTTCTGTGATAATATGACCGACAACCTGGCTCCTGACTTGATGACGTCCATCAACCAATACCTCATTATGACAAGTGTGTACATTGTCAATTCTCTTCACCACCCACGAAACATTTTGCTCGTTCGAACATCTAGTTGCTCGAATACGCCATTTACATGATTCTGAACAACAGTGAGCCTCGAAACGTGTCGTAGTAGACCGTGCAATCTTGAAATCAAACTTATCTCTAAAGGCAACCTTGCGTAGTTGTAATATAAACTCATTTTTCTCAGCAAATAGCTTACCCACACTGATATCATCTGAATCACAACTGCTAACAAAGCTTGGAGCAACCATATTCGAAGGCAAAGTTGGAGCAACACTTGTAAGGGGGTCAATTCGCCTTCTCGATCGAACCATAGAAGGAATAGGTCTATTGCCTCTGTTATTCACAGGAGTATTGTCCTCACACTCATCCTCATGCTGAAACGACGGAACATTTGAAGGACCGGCTCCTCCATCATCACCATCATTATTGAAATGAGTGCCCCCCCTCGTATTATTAGAAGGTTCTGCACAAACATTATCCCCCTCTGTCTCATTATGAAAATCATCATTGTCCCGAAAAGCATTGTTGTGATACGGAGAATATCATTGCTCCAACGACGTTGTTATTGGAAATACCGTTGCTCCAACATCCTGTAACGTAACGCCATTATCATCAATGTTGTCATAATTGTCGTGGATTGGAGAGTAATATTGCTGCAACGATATTGTCCTTGGCAACACCTCTTCATCATTATCGGGGCCAGACATATTTGCTCTAAACGAAGTTTCTGTATCGACATGTGGCTCAATACCTTCACTCGGAACTCGAGGTGATGTGGTCACGAATATAGGAATGCATCCAAAATTAGCTACGTCCGATGCCATATGCAACACAACCCTCACCATTTCATCATCGCATATATCCATGGGCATTGCACATATACGATATAATGTGTTACTAGACCTCAAAGTTGTCTTCATGGTGATACTATAGTCATTAGGGTTTATTTGTAACACCTCGTATACTCTTGCCAATAACTGATCAAACAGATAATTTTTTCCAACCAAAAATGCTCGATTTTTACCATTCACGTACTCCATATGGCTATTCTCTAATGTCTCCCACCAACCATCGTAACACAATTCAAGTACAACTGAATCCATTAAGCCTGAAATTATAAAAAAAAAAATTATTTCAGCCATATTAAAATAATACAGTTTTAATGATGTATTTAATGGTGGGTGCGACAGGCAACCTGTCGCCCGAATCTTGGTGCGACAGGGTGCCTGTCGCACCAAGTTTTGCTGCGACAGGCAGCCTGTCGCCAGATTCAGATTTACCCGATTCAGTTCAGTAAGTTCAGAAAATAACTCATACCACTAAGTGATGTCGATTTGTGTTGGATCCGGATGTCGATTTGTGTTGGATCCGGATAAATTATGATCGGATATCACTTTTATCGATGTTTTTGCGGTCGCCGTTGACTGATGATTCAAGAGCGAAAAGCTGCTTTTGGTTTGGCGATATGGGAGAAACGATGTTGGTTTTGTTATGTAAAGAAGGGTAATTTGGGAAGAAAGGCTTGTGTTTGGCTAATGTTGATAGAAAAAAGTTGAGAGGGTTAATTGCAAAAATAATAAAATAATAATGGTTATTTTCATAAATTTCCCCTAAAATAATGCAAAAATCAGGTGGGTTCCACTACCATTGTACTCATTTATGCATATTTTAGGTGGATTGTAGGTTTTATTAATTATCATCATCATCATTGTATTTATTACTGTTAACATTATAATTATTATTATTCATTTTTTTATTATTTTTATTCTTGTTATTGTTATTATTATAATAGATGCAAATAGTACTAAGTGCAACAATTAACAAAGAATATATTAGTAACTTATAACAGTTTATTTCAATTTCAAAATAAAATAAACACATAAATGAGAGTATAGTTTGTTCCAATTTCGATTCATATATCTTAAGTAAACAACTTATTTTGATTACTTATTTAATTTCAACCCATTCTGATTATCAATTAATGAATGCACCATGAAAATATATCCTCTATTTATAAATAAAGAACCTCAGTTATGGTGGGAGATTAGATCTAAAGTCGCTCGTTCAATCCCAAGACAATGGTTACCATGCATCTTGTAACTAAATTATGTTTCATGTCCTTCGTTAGCACGTGATTTTGTTAGAGATTTGGTTTAATCTTCGTTGTGAACCGTTTTTTATATTTGTTCCGATTTTATTTTATTCTCACGTGACATTTAATGAAATCACTTGAGTGCGTTGCACTTATCCAACGGTCGAAGGCCTTGTTTCCGTTACGAATCAAAGTGTTATCAGGACACTTTTATTATTTCCGTCCGATATCAAATTAACGACACATGACGCGATTTAGGTGGTTTGATGTTGGTCAGTAGGTAGTCGTCAAATGCAACATATGCACTCTTTCTTTTTAATCTTTTATTTTCATGGGCCAAAGGCTTTCAAAAAGCCTATTAGCTTCGGCTAATAAAAACGAAGCGCATTTCTTTTACGTGTATTAGGCATTTAAAAAAAAAAAAGAAGATATTCACCTTAACTTTGTCTTCTTATAAAAAATATTATAAAAATTTTATCCCAAATTTATAATTTGTATCATCCGTCAACCAAAACATCAAAACATTTACATTGTTATGTTGTTTAACAAATTCTAAGTAAAAAGTACATCCTACCCTTGAATTTTGGGAAATTATCAATCATTCACCAAAACATTAACTGCCGTTTATAATTGATGATGTCACATGAGTAATTTAGACATTTAACATGTTAAATAAATTAGTTTAAAATAAAAAATAAAATCCATTTTATATAACCAATATTCAACCAAATACACTTAACACTCTAATTTCCTCTTTAATTGAAAAAAATCTAATTTATCTTCTCAATTATCTTTACAAATTTGAATATCAAACTTAATCTAGAAATTACCCTAAACCCTAATTCATAAACACCTAATCAATTCAACACTTAAATTCGATTTCATAAACACCCAATCAAACCTAATTTATAGTGTCATAGACACCATTCCCGTTGATCGTTGCTGCTACTACCTCTTCTATCAACCTCGTGGATAGCTGCAACCACCACAAGGCTCCTCAATAGCCGGTCTTCATAGCCCAATGCATACTTTTGTCTATTATAGTAGTTGGCTGAAGGATCTAGTGATGGAGGATGTAGGTGATGAAAGATTTGAACAATTTCTGTGTTGATTTTATAAACTCTAAAAATTTAGACAAAGAGAAGATAAGGAAGAAGATAGTGAGATGTATTTTATTTTATTTCTATTTATGTCATTGACGAAGGGTTTGATACAAATTCTAGTTAGGGATCAAAATTGTATATGGATTTTGTTTTGAAACAAAGAGTTTCCAAGGTTTGATGGGTTTTGATTTTTTTAATTTTATTATTTATGGTGCAAAGCCAAAAATGCCCTTGAATTCAAGGTAAAATGGTCATTTTACTTAGATTCTATTAAATTGCAAACTTTAATGTGGAAAAATAAACAAATTCAAACGCTTATAGTATTTTTGATAATAGAGTAAACTTAAGGTGAATGACTGATAAATACACAAATTCAAACTTTTATGGTATTTTTAATAACAAAGTAAAATTAAGGTAGATGACCAACATTTTTCTTTTAATTTTTATTTATTATGTTAGATGTCATTACCCTTTTGACATCATCAATTATAAATAGCAATTAACCATTTAATGGATGGTTGATACGATACAAATTTTAGGTTGGAAAATTGGACAAATTCAAACTTTTATAATATTTTTGATAAGAGGGTAAATTTAAAGTGGATAACTTATTTAAAAAAAGAAGAAGCATTTTTCATTGTTTTGGAAAAAGAAGCTATTGGTGAAGAAGAATTGAAATGGGGAAAATTCGAAGGTTAGAGTTTATGAAAAATTTAAGTTTGGGTCTTTCAAAACTTGATTTGATGCGTTATTTTGGAGTGTTTTCAACGTTAATTTCATTTAGGAGGACCGTTGAAGGTGAATTTGAAGGTGGAAAGTGTAGAGAGAGAGTGTGTTTTTGGAGTGAAAGAAGTCTATAAATTAAACATACAAGTTCGATGTCTCACCAAAGGGAGTAAGATTTCCATCTTTGTATCTATATTTATGTTGAATTTCATGGAACAAAGATAATTTATGGATTTGTGTACTTTATTTGTAATTAAGGTTTCCACAGACATTGGGTAAAGTTGATCCCAAGCAATTTTTAATGATTTGTAAATTACTTTAGGAGCACAAGGGTACTAACAAGACATTGTAGAGCCGAAGACGCTTAGCCTTCATTGTTTTCCCAATTTGCTATATAAATAGCTAATAGTTATATATTATTTTTAGATTAGTTTATGGTTAGTAATGAGATAGTTGATAATGTCGATATTTTATTAGTATTATAAGATATGAAAATTTTATTATTAAGGTGGAGCAAAGAATTTTGAGCATAAGGTGTAATTTGTGTCTTTGAGGGTATTATGGTAATTTTAGGTGTTTATTGGGAGTTATAAGCTCTTGGTAAATATTCTTTGCGAGTTATGTCACACAAAGTTCATCGTATCTTCTCATATAAGTAAAGTAATTATGTTGTTTCCTTGATTTAGGAGAAGCCAGTGAGTCACAAACATAAGCCCAACTTGCAAATATTAACGATAGATTAGCTTGAGCATCAATGTAAGTGGAATATCCTAAACTTTTATTTTGATATTTTTCTTAAGATTTTAATTTTAGTAAAGTAAAGCATGTTTACAAAGTAATTTTTGATGCTTCAATTAAGTTATCTAAAAATAGATTTTATTTTCTTAGTGATGTGTTTGTTAAAGGAAATGGTAAATAGTTTTCTTTATTTATGTTGATTACGAAGGCATGAGAGTATTCTAGTAAAAAGGAATAAATATAGAGTTTGTTTAAAGTACTTATGTATATGTGCAAAAAGGTTTGCTTTGAAAATCATTACACAATATCCTTCCTTTATAGATACATGCTTTCTAGGGATATTGTTAAATGAGACTCAATAATAAATATTCAGTTACAAAGACACATTATAGAGATTAATTAAGATAGAGGCTATTGTGGCCCATCTGAGCACATATAAGGCTTTGGGCTATATGCTTGGGCACTTTTGGTTTTTTGAGGCTATTTTATGGATGCGATATGATGAGATATATGAGATGACACATTATTGGTCTACCCATTTTAGGAGGACGACATTACATTTTTAGTATATCATTGCACTGCCGGTATAAGATTCGGGTATGACGAGGTTATTCCCTTGGATACTTGTTTAGTGACAATTTTAGAATCACGTATATATGTTCTCTTTGATATGATTTACCTAGAATTTCGTAATTATTATGAGTAGCGTCATATGATCACTTTTAATTGTAGTTATTTGGACTAAAGCTTATACATTTTTACTTATGCTTTTATACATATTTTGATGTAATTGTATATTGCAAAATCATAATTCTTTTAAATTAAATTTTATTTTCAAAACCTATTTGCCACTTACTAAGTTTTAGACTCCCTCCATTTTACAATTTTTAAGACCTTTGTAGGAGGTCGTACGTACACTAGTCGACCTAACAACTGTAGTTATTTTGATTTTTGGCCATATCATATTTTTGGAGCATTTTGATCAACTTATGTTGTATTTTATAATTATAATATGACTATTATGGATGTTTATTGTGTAATGAAAACATTGGGTGATATTAAAATCCCAATTCACCCCCCTTGGGAGATTGCTTCCTCAGAATGTCTTCCTTACAATCTGTAAAGCTTGGTTCGAACACATGTGATTACTTATGAGGAATAACATCCCAGCTGACATCCATTGGTTAATCAAGGCCAAAGTACGATTGGCAGGTGAGTTGTCTCCTAAATTTATTCCATACATGCCTAGTTGTGGTAAAGGAAATTACGCAAGAAAATGAAGAGCTCGAAAACTTTCTGTTGCTTGTCATAAGTGTGCCAGAATGAGATGCAATAAAAATCTATATTCTTTAGAAATGGTTTCTGATAACAGGGAAGATAAGATTCAATTCATTAGGGATGACTTGAATAAAGAGTCATTGGATGATATCCTTTTGTCTCTTGAAATGCATCCCAGTGGATACGTACAAAGAGCAATTCTCCAGTTATGGCTATTATTCCAGAAAGAGCATGCACGATATAGTCTCGGGAATCTAACTATAAATGACCCTGTTTGCCAGTTTATAAGAAAATTGGATGGGAAGCCTATCCTCAACCCATAGAGGGCATTCAAGCTGTTTCTGGACGTAAAACAAGAGGAATATGTGATTTTACATATTGAAATCGTCTCAAAAGGTTCAAGAGGATTTGTCTAGCTGAGGCATGCATGATTAAAAGTGATAAAAGAAAACTTAATGGTTAAACAAACCAACGGCCAAGTTGCTTTTCAAATTAGTTTGAACGCATGCGATTGCTTAAAAGTGATAGGATTTTTTAGGGCATTTTAAATGACATTCTACCCCTAAACCTATTCTAAACATGAAAGATGTTCATGCAGAAAGGTGAAAATGATGTAGAAAAACTAATTGGTACATGAAGAAGTTAGAAATATCACACTTAAAATGATTGTCGAAGCTTAATAATAAGATAACAAAGAAAAAGAAAATGTCCGGAAAGTAAATTTTTTTTTAGCTTCCAAACTAAGAAGATGCGTTACTAGAGTCACTACACTCCATATTCAACTATTTTTGACTAAAAAAAGTTAGCCACAGTTAGTCTCTATACTAAAAATCGGTAAAAACTTACTAGGATTGAGACATTTCACAATTGTCAACTATTCTCTCCCCCCAACCAGAACGAAACATTGTCCTCAATATTTTAAGAGAAATAAGTAGAATTTAGAAGGCATCACCTAGGTGTTGCAACACAGAAAAAAATATTTACAAGCGGAGAGTTAAATCTAATTTTCACTTCTTACTACGGCTACTATTACCATCATTAATTGGTCACTCCAACACAAAGGTCCTGGGATCTGGCTCTGGTCTATAAGCTTGTAACAGATCAAGTTGCTCATTAGTAATATGAGGACAAATAAAAACCTTTTTTCGCTATGGAAGGAATGAAATAGTTTTTTATTGCATGGTTAAGAAATGTGATAAAATCATCATAAAAGTTATTGACATTTAACAAACTGATGGGTTTCTGATGAATATTCAGATGGGCCCAATATGCTAATGTGATTAGTGTCTCTAGAGTTGCAAAATCTCCTGGTTGGAAAAATAAAAGCATCAGCGTGATTTAGCATTTCAGTTATTCTCTCTTGCATACCTGAGACGACTAACTCTTCTCCAGTTAGTGAGTCAGACAAACAAGCCAAAAGTTTTAAGGTTCTTAGAATGATGCCTAACACTTGACTTCCTCTGCTATAAGCAGCTTCTGAGATCAGTTTTGATAACCCTTGGTCACCTCATCCATATACCAAGTGTAATTTTCTTGCTACTATACTTCGACCAAGATCTATGGCTACCTCAACGAACTCTTTACATTTGTCATAGTTAAACCCAAAGAGCACACAAATGTTCTTGAATTATTTATTGGGAGTAGCTGCCACTGGGATACTTCTCAAAAATAATTTGAGTACGCTTAAAAAAAATCATATTTAAGATCTTGGTGACAATGGTACACTGCATGTCTGTGTTAATTAACGCGTAAAGCACATGGCTCGAGAGTTAAAAAAGAAATAGTAAAAAGGAATAAGCAAACAATGATAAAATAAAATTATTAAAGACAAGAATGCAAATGATAAAACAATAGTGAAATAAAAGGATATTTACGGGTAGTTGTGATTGTGACTCACATCTTCCTCTAATTTTACGTCCAGAAACAGCTTGAATGCCCTTTATGGGTCGAGGATAGGCTTACCATTCATTTTTCTTATAAACGGGCAAACATGGTCATTTATAGTCAAATTTCCAAGACTGTATAGTGCACGCTCTTTCTGGAATAATGACCATAACTGGAGAATTACTCTTTGTACGTATGCGATGTGATGCGTTTTAAGAGACAAAATGATATCATCCAATGACTTTTTATTCAAGCCATCCCTAATGAATCTAATTTTTTCTTCCCTATTATCAGACACCATTCTTAAAGAACATATATTTTTATCGCATCTCATTCTGTCACACTTATGACAAGCAGTAGAAAGTTTACGAGCTCTTCGTTTTCTTGCGTAATTTCCCTTACTACAACTAGGCATGCCTGCAATAAATTTGGGAGGCAACTCATCTGCCAATCGTACTTTGACCTCGATTAACCAACGGATGTCAACAGGGATGTTATTCCTCACAGGGATGTTATTCCTCATAAGCAATCGCATGCTTTCGGACCAACCTTTACAGATTGTGAGGAGGGCATTATGAGGAAGTGAAGGAAATCGATTGTGAAGCTTCGCTAAAACCGCATTTTTGTCCATACCTTCATCTCAGAATATTATGGGAAACTGAAGTAACCGACTTTAATTGTCACGGAGTACCGTTATCCTCCACTTAATCGGGGTAACAAACTAAAGCACACAAAGAAAATTAATTTCACAATCATCCTCTTATTGAATTTACCTCAAGCTCCAATTGGATGTCGTAGATTTATGTGGGTGTTTTGTACAATTGTCCTCTTATTATTTTGTACATGATCTCTAGATTTCCTTTGAGTCAACCCTCTAAAAAAAAAGTGTGTTGCTACATCTAAAGGTCCATCTAACTAGTAGATATGAAAGATTATTTACAGCTCTAAAAGACGATGAAAATGCCATCTTTGACCTGTTTGAGTCTTTCTAACCATCCCTTTTATAAAATATCTATAGTTAACCATTTTGAGTCTTTTATTAAAAAAAATACTTTTCTTTGTCAACTTATCATCTTGACCCACTCGGATTTAGAATATTACCCAATGTCTTACAAATTCCATCACCTAATCATGTCTGAGAAAAATGAAATAATTATTTTGTTCAGTAAAGTTGTGCCATACACACACACACCAAAAAAATTAAAAAAAAAAAGAAAAAAAGAAAAAAAGGAAAATAACAATGATAATAAATAAGCGAAATGTACTCTATAATCTCCAAAAGATTTCTATTTTTTCTCGAACATATATTTTGTTTTTCCTATTTCCCCTCTTTTGTTAGCCATGTCCCTAGCCTATATTATGTCCTAATAAAAGTCCTTTATTTTAGAGAACTATAGTTTGAACTAGAAGCTAGTTATATGGGATAAAAGGATGTAGTGATGCATAAAAAAAAGAATACATTGGTTTGACTAACATTTTGCTTGACTTAAGATCGTGTTATTTCTAAAATGTGTGCATATTTCTTTCATCTTGGTGAGAGTGTATGATATTAATTCTTTATTATTTTCTCTCAATTTACCATTCATTGGAGTGACTATTTTTATTGTGTTTAATTTCTTTGTGAGAGTGTACTACTATTGGTGAGATTTTGGGGTTTGACATGTCATTTTTTAAAGTGGCTTAATTACTGTAGCTGTGACAAAATCTACTGGACTGATTCATATAGATGATTGATGTGGGGGTGATATTTCTTTAAGTTAGAGATAATGCTTATACTATTATTTGATTTATATCATTAGGGGGCATCATGGTCATTTCAATAAAGGCCCATTTAAAATCAAATTTGCACAGCAGTCACAACTACTTGTAAATATCGTTTTATTTCACCGCTGTTTTATCATTTGCATTCTTGTCTTTAATAATTTTATTTTATCATTGTTTGCTATTTCCTTTTACTATTTCCTTTTTGACTTTTGAGCCATGTGCTTTACACGTTAATTGACACAGACATGCTATCTCATACACAGCTGTGTACCATTGTCACCAAGATCCTTAAATATGGTTTTTTTAAGCACTCACAAATTATCTTTGAAAAGTATCCCAATGGCAGCTACTCCCAATAAACAATTGAAGAACATTTACGTACTCTCTAGGTTTAACTATGGCAAATATAAAGAGTTCGTTGAGGCAACCATAAATCTTAGTCGAAGTATAGCAACAAGAAAATTACATTTGGTATATGGAAGAGGTGACCGAGGGTTATCAAAATTGGTCTCATAAGCTGCTTATATCAGGGGGAGCCAAGTGCTAGGCATCATTCCAAGAACCTTAAAACTTTTGGGCCGTTTGTCTGACTCACCAACTGGAGAAGAGTTAGTCGTCTCAGGTATGCAAGAGAGAATAACTGAAATGCTAAATCATGCTGATACTTTTATTTTCCTACCAGGAGATCTTGCAACTCTAAAGGCACTAATCACATTAGCATCTTGGGCCCATCTGAACATTCATTAGAAACCCATCGGTTTGTTAAATATTGATAGCTTTTATGATGATTTTATCACATTTCTTAACCATGCAATAAAAAACTATTTCATTTTAAATAATCGGACTGAAATTCAAATAATCAGACAGTAAACGGTTCACCGTTTTCCATAAACGGTTCACCGATATTTTTCAGAATCATCATTTTAACAATCTTTTGTAGAATATGCTCTCTGGAAATTATCGGTTCGCCGTTTTCCACAAACGGTTAGCCGTTTGCTACAGTTACTACTACAGTGAAACTATTTTCTAAAATTATAGTTTTATCCCAAATTATTCTATAATTATAATATAGCCCAAATCTTCATAAAACTTTACAAATAAGTCCATTTCCATAGTTTTAAAACTTTTTCAATTAAACCATGAACTTGAAAAATAACCAATTTCATAAAATCATTTTTCCTTTAAGTATAAAACCTTATATTATCAAAATAATGATTTGTTTAAAATGTATGAAAAATAGTTTGAGCTTTTAAAAGATTAATCGTTCTTAATCTTGTTTGATATCATCAAAATCAACAATATGGACACATACATGTTAACAATCTCCCCCTTTTTAATGATGACAAACCTTACATGTATTTAAAGAATGATTCCACAAATTGCTCCCTCTAAATGTAAGCTCCCCTTGAGTATATTATAAGTTTAAACAATTTGCCAATTAACTAAATTAACAAATGTAAATACATGTATTCTTCTCCCATTTCATCATAAAAAAGAAAACTTAGTGGAAAAGAAAAAGAGTAGTAAATTTTTAAAAATTTAAAAATATGTACTCTTCTCCCCCTTCATCATAAAAAAGAAAACTTAGTGAAAAAGAAAAGAGTAATAAATTTGTTACCCATGTTGTCTGAGTAGAAATTTTGACAGAATCTTCCTCTAATAACAAGCATCACCTCAAATACAAGTTTAGTAATATTACTCCCAAATTATCATAAATCATCATATAAACCAACCATGTAATCAAATCATCAACATATCTCAAAATCAACACCATAATCACATATCAATCATCAAAAGAATGCCCAAAGTGCATGTTATTCTCCCCCTTTTGACATCATCAAAATGATATATTACTTTGTATCCCCCTTTGGACAAAAAAAAATGTTCAAAATACATATTATCTAAAATGGAAGCGACAAGAACTAAGTAAAGTTGTCAAGGCATCTCCCCCTATCAATAATTAAGAAAACGAATAATCGATCAAGTAAAGGCATACAAAAGTCATAAGAGCATATTATCAACTATCCAAGCTCCATAATTACTAATAACATTTTAGAAATCAAGACAATTAAACTCATCAAAGATCTAATGTGATATTTCAATATAACTTAAAAAATCTTATATGCTTAAAAATCTTGAAGTATATGTATTTCTCTCATTTTCGATATCATTTAAAGCAAGTAATGCTTATTCAACAATACAAAAGTACAAAACAAAAATGCATTCATTCACCAATCATAGATCGCATAAGATCAAACTTCATCAAATGCAATGTAATAATCAAAGCACATTCTTTATCATCAAAACTTAAGCAAAGCATAAGTACATAATGGCAATATATAGATCATCAAAATCAACAAAGCTATTAAGATAAGCCATCATTATGAGCTAAAGAACAAGTGATCAAATGCCTTTGTTTGATTTTGATGATTGTATGATCTTTGATTTCATCTTCTTAATTGTCTATCATTATATTTCATCTCATTTATTCATCTTCCTTATTTGTTCATCACACTCTCTCCAAGAAACCAAACACACATATTTATCGCACTAAAATCCATTATCTTTATGTTTTTCTTGCTCATTTGATATTTCTAAATCATTATCCCTCACTTAAACATTAATTGTACATCACTTATGTATTTGTGAATTCTTGTGCCATTATCCTCACAAGCTTTCATCAAGGAACTCTCCACTATTTCTTGATTATCGTACCTACAAAAAAATATTCAAGTTGTGTCTTTTGGTACCCAAATACTCTTGGGTCCTTGAGTGTTAGCAACAGTTCCTTTTGGAACCCAAATACATTTTATTCGATAATATGCATTTTGTTTAACTGGACGTCTATTCTTCATGTGACCATCTTGATTACAATGGTGGCATACAACTTGATTATTAGTGGAGGTACTCTTCACAAAATAATTCTTATCATACTTTTGTTTCAAATTTAGTTTATAACCAATACCTCATTTGTCAAACACACATTTTTGTGAATTAAGCAAGTTATCCAATATTTTTTGCCCATTTGTAAATTTTAAGACATCGCTAAGTTCAATATTCTTTCTCTTGAGCATCTCATTTTCCTTATTCAAATCATCTACATGTGTTTTTAAATGTTCATGTGAAGTGCTAGGCTTCTCATTTGATAATGCAATTCTATCATGCAATGTTTTATTTTCTAATTCTAGGCATGTAATCTTTTCACTTAGAGATTCATTTTCATTTGTGAGCTTTACCATTTTCTTTTTAAGACATGCATTCTTTTTATTAATTTTTATTCAATTATCATGCAATTCCTTAAAAACATCATATAATTCATCACAGGTAGAATCACTTACCTCATCAAGTTCGTCAACCGATTAATCTCTAATTGCCATAAGTGCCAAATTTGACACTTCATGAGTTCCTCCTCATTTGTAGTCTCCTCATACACAACTTCAAGTTTTCTCCAAATTTCATAAGCATTAGAACAATTTGAAACTCTATGAAATTGCTTTTTATCTAAGGCACAAAATAAAGCATTCATAGCCTTGGAATTTAAAGACATCTTTTTCCTATCCAAATCACTTAAAGCATTCTTCCTAAGAATGAATAAACCATCACAAATCACAAACTATTTCCCATATTTCATAGTCTAAGGCTTGTAAAAAGATTCTCATCGTAGTTTTCCAATAAGGATAGTCATTACCATAAAAAAAATAGAGGTCTAGTGGTAGATTGACCTTCTATGAAGGTTGACCTAATTTTGGTTACTATGGATCTTTAATTCTAGACAGTTAGGTCTATACAAGAGCACCTCGCTCTGATACCAAATGAAATACTATCTAAGCAACCCAAAAGAGGGATGAATTGAGATTTTAAAACTTAAGCTAAACAAACCGCACAACAATTCAATTTATTGCTTTAATGAAATAAAAAAAATTTAATAAAGTATAACAATAAAAGAGTAAGGGATGAGAGAACAAACACAATGATTTTTACGTGGTTTGGCAATTCCCGCCTACGTCCACGCCACTAAGCTCACCAGGCTTGAGGATTTCACTATCCAAGCCTCCAAGGCTTTAAATGCTTACAATTAATTTCCAAGGTGTTAATAGACCTTTACAACAAGGGATTATCCTCAATCTCTTAACCCAAGTGTATCCCAACACTTACAATCACTCAAAATTCAAGATTATAAATGAATTTTCTCTTCACACAATGTGTTTGATTACAAATGAAAGCTCAATGTGTGAATGAATGAAATAAAAACAAGTTTAGAGCTCAACAATGGTTGTATACTCAATAATGAGCTCAATGATAACTCTTAGATCTCTTCTTGTTTAAATTTGATTGAGCTTATTTATAGTTGGAGCTGAAAACTAGTTGTTGTTGACTTTCTGCCAGAAATCAGATTGTCTTTAACAACTATTGGTTTACCTTTTTTACTAGTCCAAATGACCGTTGGGCTGAAATTCAAATAATCGGTTAACCGTTTTCTATAAACGGTTAACTGTTATTTTCCAGAATCATCATTTTAACAATCCTTTATAGAATTGCTACAGTGAAACTATTTTCTAAAATTATAGTTTTGCCCTAAACTGTTCTATAATTATAATATAGCCTAAATCTTCATAAAACTTTACAAATAAGTCCATTTTCGTAGTTTTAAAACTTTGTCAATTAGACTATGAACTTGAAAAATAACCAATTTCATAAGATCATTTTTGCTTTAAGTATAAAACCCGTATATTATCAAAATAATGATTTGTTTAAAATGTATGAAAAATAGTTTGAGATTTTAAAAGAGTAATCATTCTTAATCTTGTTTGTTATCATCGAAATCAACATTATGGACACATACACGTTAACAGATATTTGGACAATATTATTTAAGCATATTATTTACAATGATGTGTGATATTATGTTTGATGAGATTGATTAATGAAGTTGGTTAGATATTGAATTATTTTAGGAGTGCTTATAAGTTTTCATATTGGAAATGTAAAAAATATATGAGAGCCTCTATCAAATTTTCTAAAAGTTCTTTATTGATGATTTTGTTTAGTTATGTTAAATATAACTAGTTACACTCACCCTTGAAGTTCGAGACGAGTGGTTTCTTCAAATATTAACGAGCTCCTAATTTTTAGCTAATAAATATAATTTACCATATCAGTATAATCATTCGGACATATAGGAGAAATGAAGTAATTATATTCAATGATTGTTCTGATACAATAACATATATTTATCCGTGTTACTTTTTCTATGTTCTAAAGCTTTTAGTAGTGCACTGACGGTAGTGGGAAGTCCAAAGTCCCATGATAATTTCATTTAAACTTACATTAACTTTTCCAAAAATGACATTCACACAACATTAAGGACAACATTAAGCATCAAATAGAACGTTTTGAGTTAAGTATAAATTCTCACAATGGCCCACACATAGCTCACAACACACACAAAACTTACCCAAGTCAAAACGCAAATCTCACCGAGAGAGTGCTCTTTTCACCTTTGACTTTCTCTCTCTCTTGCCGTGGGTCTCTCTATAGCTCGCCATCGATTGTATATCTAACGACACCTTATTCTCTCTATTGTCTCATAAATATGACTTGTAGCTTCACTTCACTCTCTTGATTCACTCTCTTGGCTGCTATAATCGATTTGTGGAGGTAAGTTGATTCATTAATGCTAAATTTGGTTGTGTTGATTATGAATTTTTGAAGATTTAGTTGCCATTGTAGAAATTTGTGTAGAGAGTATCTGTGGCCAAGTTTTGTAGTGGGCAAGTGAGCTAGTTTAGATTGATTTGTAATTGCATTTGGATTGATTTGTACTGGGCAAATCAGTTCGGCAAGATTGATTTATAATTGCATTTTTAATGCCATTATAGTTTTGGTTTTTGAGTATGTACTTACCGTTGATGAAAACTTGAAGTAATATGGGTTGTGTTCTTGATTTAATTCAAAAGGCTTTCTGGTTTTATTTGGTTACTCTTCCCATATAAACTTGTGACTAGAACTATTAGTGTTCCATCTAGTAGATTTGATATATTGCTTCCCATATAAAATCAGTAGTGTGTAGGGTGTGTTAGTCATTTCAAAAGCATGTTTTGTATTAAAATTTCAAAATTCTGAACAAATTTTCATCTTATTTTACTCAATCAAATAAGCATTTTGTGATTGATGAACTGAAATCATGTTTTATTGAACTAGAAAACGCCCCCACAAACTTTCTAATTCGATTATATCTACATATGAATTAGTTCACCTATTGTGTTTGTTTTAAATATTAGAACCGCACCATTATGATTGATACCTGAAAAAAATTAAAACTGTAGGATGTTTATTTGACTAACAAGGATAAGGGTTGCATAATTTTAATGCAAATCTGCCCACAACTCACATATGAATTTAAAAAAAAAAACTCTTTACAACTGATATCTCCTTACAATTGATAATAATTCAAACCTCAATTATAATAGACAGCGAAATAATCTAAAAATTTGGCCAAACCATCTATCATCCTCAATTTAAGTTCTCTTCGCTCATAAATCAATCATGACTTTTGGCTGAATCACTATAAACTATAATAAGTACAAAACTCAGTAAGTAAACTAGTTTTTCTTATACCAAAATACATACATACTTATATATAATGCAAATGGATGACATGCCTTGATCTCTTGGAAATATTGTAAACCAAATTCATCAAAAACTCTTTCTATCTTTTTCCAACTTTCTCATTTTCTTTCAATAAAATATATATTCTGCAATTGTGGCACTTTGCGCTGTACGTGGCACTTTGCACTATGCGTGGCACTTTGCGGCACTCTAGCCCTCAAGAGATGGCCCCTGCATAGTCTCAAGAGGTGGCCCCCAGTGCAAAATATCATAAAGCAAAAATTCTATTTGGTAAAATCCACTTTCTTATTCATAGAAAACTCAATGCATTTTCGTGCTTATGCCAATGAAATTTCACACATACATATGCCCATGCATGGGAAGAGAGATATAAATTCATATTAGTACGTATAAAAAATAGGCGTTTCACACAAGTCAAACATATATATTCACCACAAGAAAATAGACAATAGATGACGAAAAATAACTGTCATAAAAAGAGGTGTATGACAGACAGTTCATCCGTTATCTGTCACTGTCATTAATTTATGAGAGAATATTTTCCGTCATGAATTCATGATTGTATTTCACAATCATATATCCGTCACACAATATTTTAAAGTAAAAAAATAATGAAATTAAAATTTATTTAAAGTTTCGGGCCAATTTTTTTAAATTTTTGGCGGAAAATTCAATTATTATTTGAAAATTTATTATTTAATTTTGGCGGGAAATTATTTATGATAGAATTTATGATGGCTTTTTCCTGTCATAAAGTTTTGATTTTTTTAAATTATATTATAATTAAAATTTATTGATGAATTCTTGTTTACAAATTTAATTAATTAATAAATGAATATAATAAAAAAACTAATATTAATTAACATTCATTCAATCCAACAAATTAATTTAAAAAAAATAAATCTAGTATCCAATGTGATCACCAGCAATACATAGTAAAATACCCCAAATTGAAAAAAAAACCATCCCAAAGAATAAAATAACAGTTAAATTCCAATCAAACTCTAAGAAAAACAATAAGAATTCCGGCCACCAAGCCAAGTTACCCAACAAAACTTCCAAAGATTAGTGCAAGTACTCCAACAACATGACTTCTAGCAAGACTTCCAGCGAAATTTCCAGCGACAATACCATCTTCTGACAGTGCTTTAAATGAAAATTAAAACTTACAAAGCGACTTGCAAGTTTCATGTGAACAAATTTGATTCAGGCACCAATCACCAGTGCATTTCATGAATGCTGCGGCCATATGTGATTACTTATTATACTTGGGAGTTATTTTACATAAATTAACTTTCTTCAACTAGGCTGTCAAGATCTATTAGAATTCTCAAAACAACAAAAACAACTGCTGTTTCTACACTTTTAAACAGGAAAAACAGCAGCTGTCTTTGCACATTTCAACAACAAAACAGCAGCTGTCTTTGCACATTTCAACAGAAAAAATAACAGCCTTTTTTGTATTTTTGGATAGCAGAAACATCAGCTGTTTATGCACTTTGGAACAACAGAAAAAACAACACAATTGTGCTCGCTGTTTTTACAGTTTTTGGGAAAAAGATTTAACTTTTTCTGTAGTTTTGTAACATCAGAAACTGCAACTAGAGTTATGCTATTGTTTCTGCAGCTTAGTGTACCAAAATCAATTACTTAAATCAAAACGAGATTGGCTCTAATCAATTCCAATTTTATTGCCTAAATTAATTCACACCAATGTGAAGCCGTCAATCTAAACTCTGGCTATGTATCAACAAAACCCAATTCAAAATCAATTAAATCAGGACATATAAACAATTAACTCATCTCATCAACTAGGGCTTCAAAGTAATAAATCATTAAAAAAAGAGATTGAATTTAAATCTAATGTTTCAATAACCGAATCTTTTTAAGAAAAGAAACAAGATTGAGTTCAAATATAGGGTTAATAGATTTTTTTTTTGAAAAAAACAACTTAAATGAATGAAGAAGAAGAGATTTGTAAATTACCACAACCAAGCTTTCTCCTCTCCTTGATGTCCATGTTAGTTGAGGACTTTGACGGGGTGTTAGAGAGAGAGGCGATTTCAAAAATGTGTGAAATTAAGTTGGGGTTTCAACGACTGAGCTATCTCAGGTTCCGCTACTCGGCAACGATGGCTGCTCTTGTGGATCTTTGTTTTCATCTTCATCTGCGGCTGTAAGAATTGCAAGGGTAGTGAGCGTTTAGGTTTTGAGGGCAGTGAGAGCAAAAACAGAGAGATGATTTAAAAATTTCAACAAGCAAATCTTATACGATATTGATAATTTATTAGATGTTTGAGTTATAATACATGAAACGACACAGTTTCATGTAATATTAACAATTAATTTTTTTTATATAGATGATTTTTTTTCTAAATTAACAATAAATAGATTTAGGGTTCATGTTTTTCATTTTATACTTTAGAAATTATATAGTGTAATTGTTCACATATTAAGTAATGAATTATAAGTCGACACATGGCTAAGTAAAAAAAATAATTCGTGATAAAAAATAATTCTATCACAAAACCATCATTAATTCATGATAGATTGAAAATTCTATCACAAGTCTGTCATATTTTTATGATATAAGCCGATTGTTTATTGTAATTCATTTTGAAGTCTAGTTTACTTACCTCTTGGCATCATCATGTAACAAATGCGTACCGATGTCATCAACCTAAAATCATCAATAAAATTCTCATAAGATATAATCAAGTCTCAATCATAAACTCTATTGTCCTCAAATATCTCATTTTAAACAGCTCCTAAACTCAACCTCATATGTCCTCAATATTTGGCCCTCAAAACAGAACAATCAATGTTCTCCGATTTTTAATACATTATTCCCTTTTTGGAAAAAAATGCCAAATTGTATAGACCATATGCTGACATATTGAAAATACGTTGATAAAAATTTCATAAATTATTTTCTTAAAAAACTATTGAAAATAATTTACGTTTAAGACATCATCAATATTGTCAAACGATTTTCTGTTTTGAACATACTTGCTTTGAAAATACAAAACAATTTATTATTTTGTCATAAAATCATGAAATTTACAGAATCACACTAGACATACATAAAAATCACTGATCCAAATTTTATAATGTTTGAAGACGTCTAGCTATGGTAAAAATAAATCATAATTCATGTTCTTCACTGAAATCAGAAATTTCCAAGTTTTCAGACTTAAATTGAAAAATCGTAATTAATTGAAATCTTATCCGATTAACTTGAAACAAGTTTCAAAACATTCTAGATGATGTCTAATTTAACGTATCCAAAAATCAAAATCAAAATCAATTTGTACAAATTACTATGATATTCCTAATAATACACTATCAGCTTAATTATCCAAAATCTTAGGTTTCTACTTCTATTGCAATCATGCTTCTGCACAATAAATTAATAAAAACTAAGAATTAAAACTTATCTCCAAATCCAAATCTTTTCTCAACAATACCCAATTCAAATTATGCAACTTAATCTCATGTGTTGCTTATGGCATAGCAAAGAAGAAAACTTTCTTCTTCTCTTTTTCTTTTTTTTTTTCTCTTTTTTCTCTCCATCTTTTTTTTTTCTCTCTGTCACTTTTTTTTTTCCTTAGCCGATTTCTCTTTCTCCCTCTCTCATAATGGAAAAGACATCCTGTTCTATTTATACTAGGGTAAAAAGGATCACTAAAAATTAAAAAGACTTAAATACCCTTAGGAGAATTGGGGTATTACATTTAAGTTTAACCACATGAATTCAAATATTGACAGACTGTAAGTTGTATATTCCTATTTGCTTTAAAGCCTGATATGAATAGAAATACCTTATTAATATGATGGAATTTCCATCACTGGATTTGCTTCTTGGAATTTAGCCTTGTTATTAATTGACGCTTAGGTTTATCATTTCTTCTTCTTACCTTGTTTTGAGTCTGTAATGGCTTACTTGGACAGGATATGAAGAGAGTGGCCTGATTTGCATTTGCATTTGAGAATGGTCATTATGTGCTGTTTATAATCGAGAATCATCATTATGTGCTGTAATGGCTTACCTTGACAATCATTATGTGTTGTTATTTATATTTATACAGAATTTGTTCAATTATTATATCTTCTAGCATAAGTGAAATTCAAATACAGCTGAAAGTTTGTGAAAAATACTGCAATAGTAATAAGGTGTTACAAACTTCATGTACAAAAGAAAATCTGAACCGTAAGTTTTGAAAGTGCAAAGGATGTGGGGCTTTTGAATGGCATGATGATCGAAAGAGCAGGGAATCTAATGACTTTGGAATGATGGAAGATTGGAATCTAATGACTTTGGAATGATGGAAGATTGGAATCTAAAATAGAATAAAATTGACATCTTATTGGGAGAAGTCAGCAAGTTGGGGCATCATATGGAATGCCTGTCTCTTAAATTTCAATTGTTTAAGAAAGAACATCAACAAAGATGACAACGTAAAGATCAAAGGCAATTGATGGATGATGAACTACGAAAAAGAGAACTAAGTCTTATTGTAAAATATGTCCCACAAATAATTTTAACTATTTTAATATGTATTATTTTTAATTTGTGTAATTAACTAATATATTATTATCCTTTCTTTTTGTAAACTGTATCATGAATGCTTCAATAGATGTAATTGTTTTTGCAATAGTAATGTTAACATGTTAGCATATTGTTGGGTATAAATTCAAATGCTATTGGTGTCAATGTGCAAGTGTACACAACAAGTAATATAATGATGAGTATTCAAGATCGTCTCCACAGGGATTGATGTTATTAGACTTACTACATCAATTTTAACAGTGCAGATTTTGTTCTAAATTAAAATAAAACAATTAATGAAATTAATATACTAATTAAAATAAAAACACAATAAATAAAATGCAACAAAATAAATTATCACGTCAAACTCAAGGATAAAACCAATGGGAATATAGAGTAAAATAGTTATTCATGCAAAATAAAACTAAAACGCAATAAAAACATGTCACTTACTCTCTAAGTAATAATGATTTAAGTCTAAAATTACTATGATAACTCTCATTTCATAGAGTTATCACATATCTTATTAATATAATAGCTTCTCTTATTTTGTTGAAATTACTGATAATTGCTGCACATTGAGAGACAATTAATTCATAAAACAACATTAAAATTCAAGTATGATAGACTTAAATACATCCATTCATGAATAATTCAAACCAAATAATTTATACCCCTTCAATATTCCAATAGCACACAGTTAAAAAATGAAATTAAGAACCCATTCGTGGTATTAAGGGATAGATCCATGCATTAAGTGAAAAATTCATTAAAGGAACATGCCTAGAACTACCAATATTCCAATACCACACGGCTAAAACTACATATATGACATTAATCTTTGCATTGGAACATGCATAATTCCTTTTAGAATTTGAAAATTTGTTGGACATTTTTCTTTAACAAGGTGGACGACCTTTACGATGCTTGGCTACTAGATCATGTATTATTTCCATTCCCACATTGCTACTACAACTTCTTTGGCCTGTAACAACAGGTGCTTCATTACCTCCATATTGAATTGTCTTCAGTAGATCTTTTTATACCTTCTCAATCCAATTCAAAATAAGATTACCGCTTTCAACATTTTTGCAGCCATGTTTGAAACCTCTGCAAAACTAGCACACATTTTCTCATATCGCTTTTGTTCATCTGTGCAACTATGCAACTCATGACTTGTTTTCGCCCTACTATGACATCTCCACACGTCTTTTCTCCACCTTCGTAGGATGTACTTTTCTAGAAGTACATCCATGTCATTGCGTATTATGATTATAATGGCATGCTTGCAAAGAATTCTTATAAACTGTGACCTTGAATAATTACAATTGATTTCACCATTTTCTTTTTCAAAATGTACTTCAATTCTTGTTGAAATTCTTGAAACTTTAAAATAATGTACACATCTCGGACTTGCTTCTCCACCGTATAAGATGTTACACATGGCATTTGTTGAGAAAGACACCTGACATCTTCTTCAACTTCTTTCTGACATTGATTCTTCAATGCATTGCTCCATAAATTGCTTTAAAGTAGTCTTTGAGTTAACATAACCATAAAAAAATGCATTCATACTCTTAACATAACTATAAAAAAATGCATTTATACTCTCACTATGTTGAGAGGTTGACATTTCTACCCAAAAACTGTTCTTTATATAACAAGGTACCCAATGATGCCTCTTAGTGTATAAGCCTTGTAACCATTCATTACCCCCCAAACCATATTTTACAGTCATGTCGTGCCAAGTTTCCTCAAATTTCATAGGGCTCTGTGAATCATAAACATCACAATGCAACAATTTGCTAATGTCACAATATTCCTTATAGCCCCCTAGCTTATCTGGAATCTTCTTTAATATATGCAATGAACATTACCGATGTTGAGTATTGGGGAAAACATTCTCAATTGTAACTTTGATTGCCTTGTCTTGGTCTGTAATGATTCCAATGGGAGCTGAGTTAGACATGCAGGATAGCCACATTTGAAATAACCACTTGAATGTCTTAATGTTTTTGTGTGAAATCAATCCACACCCAAACAAAATTGAATGACCATGATGATTAACTCCTACAAATGAAGCAAACGACATGTCATAATTATTTGTGAGATACGTGGTGTCAAATGTAACATTGTCTCCAAACTCTTTGTATGCTTTCCTATTCATTGGCTTGGCCCAAAAAATAATTTTTAACCGTCCCTCATCATGCACTTGCATACTAAAAAAAAACCTATTGTTTTCTGCTTGCACTTTCATAAAATAGTTTTGAAGCACAATATCATCTCTATTTCCAAGCCATGATCTTCTTTCCTTTTTAGCATAATTTCTACAATCTCTTTCTATGAACGTCACATTTTTCATGGCCACCAGTCTCAATAACAGGTGATTGATAATTTTTGGACAATTTGAGTCCTGCTCGATCATTTACATCCAGCTTTTTTTTTTACAAATGTACTGAGGTTACGATTTCACAGAAAAAACCTAGACTTAGTTGGAGTTAACAACACATGGTTGTGTTCAAGATTGAAGCTCCGAATCGTCCACTTTCCATCTTTACCCAAAACACCTCCTAATTTAGTATTGCAACTTGTTTTTACATCAGGTTGGGGCCTTAAGATATTAGTAGATATGCTTTTTGTCTCATCACTTCGCCCACAAGCAAAAGTCTCATGCCTGAGTATTCCATCACTATCCTTTCTACTAGTTCTGCACAAATGGGAAACTCTTTTCTTTTATTGTACTCTTTGTAGTAAATGAACATTTCAGTATCACCATCAAATGACATCCTAATCATTGGCTCATCATCCTCCTTAATTTTTTCCAACTCTTCAACTTCAGTAGCCTTTTCCATATTCTTTATTTCTGCAAAATTAAAATAATTCATATTAACAAAATTGAAATAACAAAATGAAAATAATTCATATCAACAAAACTAATTTAAAAATAATAATTTATATTAACAAAATTACCAAAAAAATTCATTATAACCTCATAAAACTAATTCATATCCTATGCAAGCTTCCCTTATTTAAGCTTCCTTCAACAAATCAGCACAACCTCACAACTAAACCAACTGACGATAGAAATTTTGAACATAAATTACAATAATAGTAGTTGAATCTAAAGCCAAATATTCTTGTTTTTAGAATAACTTTAAATAAGATTCATATCCTGAGTGTTCAATTCAAATTTCAGAATTGCTTTATTAATTAAGGCAACCTATTTTGCTCGTTCCTAATCCTATGTTAATATATTGGTATTTTATTGTTGGTTATAAATATTCATGTTGATTTATAGTATCTTAGATACATTTTACTATCTATAGATAGAAACCATTTTTTTTATATAGTCTTAATGTCAACAAAGAGACAAAATATTTCAGTCATTTGTTGGCATCAATGAGTTGCAATGCAAGTTCTGCTATTTATTTATTACGGTAAATGTTAAACCAAATTTTTCCGATCATTCTTCCACATCTAGTTACAGAAAACTAAACTAACTCAATGCAAGTTCATGAAGTGTATATATATAAAAGGTCCTATAAATATCAAACAACAATACAACATTTTACAATTTCCAACTGCAAGTTTCAATAGATGCAATCACTAAAAATTAACACAATGCAAGCTAAATCATCATAAATTCATAACCAGCAAAACCAAATTTTGAATAAATGAAGCAAATTACCTCCACAAATTGATTATGGCAGCCGACAACGAGTGAAGCTGAGAGAGTGAAGCCGCAAGTGAATTTTTTCACACAGTCGAGTGAATGAGACACCGTGAGGGTGAGTCGACGATTGGAGGCACCATTGTGCTGTGGGAGAATTTGCTGCTCAGATTTGTGTTGTGAAAATTTTATTGAACTCACAAGTGCACGAATCTATTGTAGAATAGATTAATGGTGACGAGTGTCGATCCCACGAGGAGGTGAATTTTAATTATGTATAGAATTAATTTTCTAAGTGGGTGGTTGGATTTGTGGTGAAAGTGACTTACATTATCTTAAAATTTAAATTAAAATGGCTGGAATATTAAAATGGCGGGAATTTAAGAGAAAACTATTAAAATGGAGTGCTTGGGTATCTGGATCTGCATCGACATGCACCATAGGCTTAATATTTCTTATTAGTGCCAATTAAATCTTGAGGAGGGTTTCCTCTCCTCATGAACCACACTCTAATCAATATGATGCTAAGGGCTTATCGTGCTAGGGAGTCGGTTATACCAGTGGGGTATCTAGACAAGATTATTACTATCTGTCGACGAAAAGTCAAAACATCCACAAAAATTAGAGGGGAAGAGAAAGTAAATTTTCCAAACAAAGCCCATAGAACATGTTGAGACTTCACCTTCAACCCAAGCTTGAAAGAAAATTAGGGCCCGTTCGGTACCCTTTTCCACGCAACATTTTCATTTTCTTTTTCATAATCCACATATAATACACGTTCGGCCAATTAATTTCAAAAAACAGATTACAAAACACAAAATCCAGATTCATTATTATAACTACTCAACTGAAAACAACTTAAACATGTTCTTCAAATATCACAAACTAAACCTAAAAATGAATTAAAAAACAAAAGAAAATCGTGACCCTCCTCCTCCTTTTCTCTTCACTGCAGCCCTCACTTTTCTCAATCCAGTTCACTGCAACTCTCTCTTTCCCCTCACTTTTCTTGATCCAGTTGCAGCAAATCTGCACTCTTCCCTCCCCTTATCTTCATCCAACATCTTTCTCTCCCAATCCACTCTCTCTTGGTCGCTCTTGGTGTGCTAGCCACTGCCGCTGCTCTTTCTCCTCAGCCACTGCCGCTGCTCTGTCTCCGCCGTAACCGCTGCTACTCCGACTCCGTCCAGCTACTGTTGCTCCGTCTTTGCTCTCCCGGATCTGTCACTTGCCCGCCCATTGTATGGTAAGCTTTTAATTTTCTTTTATTTTAGTGAACAATTGTTCTTTCTTAATTTCTTTAAATCTTTTTTGGGTTTACTTATGTTTGGTGAAATTGGATGTGGGTTTTTACTTTTTTCTTTTTGTGAGGAATTAGCTCCAGCTTTTATTTTTGCTAAGTAGGTGGTGGTAATCGAACTACCGATTTTCGAGCTGCTGCTGCCGATGTTATTCAAGTTCGAGCTGCTGCTACTTTCTTCAAGTTCGAGCACGGAGACTGTACTACGAGGAGTCGGCGACGAAAGAAAGACGGCGAATTAGCTGCCTCATCTTCAAATTAAAGGTAAATTTTGGTGGAATTTGAGTTGAAATTGAGTGAGTTTGAGTGGGAAGATGAGGTTTTGAGAGAAAGAAAAAGGATGTTTTGTTGGTGAGAAAGTGAGAAAATTTTTGGATTTGGAAAGTGATGGGTTCTTTATTTTTACTTCTTTATTGTTCTTTATTGAGTAGATGTTGACGGAACAAACATTATAATTAAGATTTTCAAAGGCAAATATAGAGAAATAGAAGCAAACTTGGATTCAGAGTATGTAGCAGCATTTTTTAGGTTTTTTTTTTTGTTTTTTTGGGGAAGCATTAAATACTAATTATTGTAGGTTTGTGGTCTGACCAGTAGCTATAACCTTAACCATAGTTTGAGGTTTCTTTTCTGGAACCATTCATGGTAATTTCAGGCAGAGATTGTGCATAATATGCAACATGTCTGTGTCTCTTCAATAGAAAGGTTTCAAGTTTGCAGGCTTACAATGTAATAATTTGGTAAAGCATTGCAATTTGTACATGTGCTATTATCTTTTGCACTCCTTTATTTTCCTTAATTAATTAATGAAAAAACTTGAGGTTCTCACTGCTCTGAAATTTGCTCTATTTGCTCATAAGCATGTTGATATTGCAATATCCAGGTGATATATAATTTTCACCTTATTTTTTTATTTCAGTATTTTTCTGGGTACTATTTCATACACACAAGGGTTTGCACTCATACTTCTTTATCCTTCGCTAAACTTTGTATCCAAATGTCCTTTTCTTACCCAATTAAAGAAGAGAGCATGCTAATGATAAGTTTGCTTGCTTTTGATGTAACAGGCTAGGCTGGTGGTGCTCAGGATGCAGTAAACATCATTCATAGTTGATATAATGGATTGAGTATGCATTCATTTTAGTTGTTTCATGAAGATAGGGTGAATTTTATTAAATTGGCTTTTCCCTTGTTTTTTTATTCTAAGGACACTACACAATAGAGCTTGAACTTTTGAAGAGTTTAGATCAAGTTGTTGACATTTTGTTTATTTTATATTGTAAAAAAAATATATGTAATACTATAATGTTATTCAATTAATAAAGTGGATTTTTTTAATTATATATTACGTGTTTTTTAGTTTGTATTTTATGCATTTGTTTAAGAGCTTCCAAATTAATTTTAAAATATATTATGTTAAAAATATTAAATTACTTAAAAAAACTAATTCACAACATGCATCTGCATGTTATTAAAAGATATGTAATAAAATAGTAGAAGACAACATTTACAGCTTGTGGTTAAAAACTTTTAAGCAACAAGTAAATAACTTTCAACAACACTCTTTATATGTTGTTAAAACAGACAGCCTTAAAGACAACATCTTGATCAACAGCATGCGGTTGCCCGTTGTTGCAAGTGTTTAACAACGTACATTACACGTTGTTAAATCTCATTTTTCTTGTAGTGGCATAATTATAGTTTACATAAGCAACGTCTAATTTTAATTGCATGGTGCGCTTTACATAACTTTATTCGACGAGAAAATGCAAGTGATAGGTTATTTGGGGACTTTGATGTGCAAGATTTGGTTACCAACGAAGAAGGAGACACTAGTAGGCCACTTACTAATATTGATTTCTCTCCGACAAATGTCGCCGAGATGAGTGCTACAAGAGATAGAATTGCAGCTTCTATGTGGCATGATTACATACGTAATGTATAATGTTTATCATGTATTTTTTTATAATTATTTTGTTTAAATCATGTGTTGTAATATATATCTTAATTATTATGTAAAAACAATGACAATGTAATTTTTTTTAATTAATGTTAATTCTAAAACTTTATCATCATGTAAATTTTTTATAATAATTTTGTTTTAAATTATTATGTTGTATTTGTGTATGTATTAGCTAAATAATTATAAATATGATGTAATTGCTTAATAGTAAAAACTGTTTTTGAAAAAAGTATTACCGAACGCATATTCTCTGTTTTATCATTTTCAACTGTGTCTACCGAACGCATATTATTGTTTTCAGTTTTAAAATATAGGATACAGAAAATAATACCAGACGCATACTTAAATTTGAAATACAGCAATTGCAAAACACAATTTTCATTTTCATTTTTATTCTCAGAAAATACGAATTCAAAAACAATACCAAACGGGCCCTTAGTTACTCATAATTGAACTAGGGGTAAAATAGAAATTTATTAAAATACATAGAAAATACAAGATGGAGAAAGAATTACAGAAAATAGAACTCAAAAATGAATTCAGGGGTGGCAAATAAGGGGGGGGGAGCCCCCTTTTTTATAGATACACTAAGTAAATCATGGCCATCGGATTAAAAATAATTTGGACGCTCAGGATTGCGCCACGTGTCAACAATACGCGGCTTGAATAGTGACACAGTTTGGTTATAAATAATTCTGTATACATGCATGTACCATACGCATGATTTTCGGTCCACTAACATACTGTCACGTCACCGATCAATAGTACATAAGAATTTTAGTCCAATATGATCGTGACACCTCATCAATCAATGCCACATCATCAATCGTATATGTGAACAATGTCGTGAGTATATGTGAACAATGTCTTTTTCCTTTTATGCTCCTCCTAAGGTTTTCGACTGTCCTGAGTTTAAAAGTGATGTCCGTTTTATTGTCTGGTCTCTCGTTCATTGTGAATGACCATGATGCCCCTAAAATACATAAAATACTTAATTATAATACAACACACATAATTAAATTACAAGAGACTTAAACACATAAAAGTAAGGATGTTAGTGAAACTTAGAGTGTAAAATGACAATTTTCTCCTTATAAATATACACTTTCTAACACTCAACACACCCCCCCAACCAGCTTATTCTTAGTCTCTAGCAAATAAAGCGAAGACAAAATTCAAACCCAAAATGATTTTTTTTTTTAAACAAACGTGTTTATTCAATTAGATTAATGATAGCAATAAAAAAAAAGTATAAGCATTAACTCCAGTCTAAACAAATATCACTTCCACATCAACCATCCACATGCATCAGTCCAGCAGTCTTTGTCACAGCTATAGTAATCAAGCCACTTTCAAGAATGACATGTCAAACCCCAAAATCTCACCAGTAGTAGTGACACTCTCACAAAGAAATTAAACCAAAAAAAAATAGTCACTCCAATAAATGGTAAATTGAGAAAAAATAATAAAGAAGTGATATCACACATTCTCACCAAGATGAAAGGAATATGCCCACAGCTAAAAAATAACACGATCTTAAGTCAACAAAATGCTAGTCAACCCAATGTATTCATTTTTTTTTTATGCATCACTACATCTTTTTAGCCCATATAACTAGCTTCTACTTCAGACTATAGATCCCTAAAATAAAAAAAATGACTTTTATTAGGACGTAACGTAGGCTAAGGACATGGTTAAAAAAGGAGGGGAAATAAGGAAAATAAAATATATGTTTGAGAAAAAGTAGAGATCTTTTGTAAATTACAAGGTGCATTTCACTTATTTATTATTATTGTTATTTTTTTCTCTTTTTTTTTTACAACTTTTTTTTTGTATGGCACAACTTTACTAAACAAAATAATTATTTATATTTTTCTCAAACATGAATAGGTGATGGAACTTGTAAGACATCGAGTAATACTCCAAATCGGAATAGGTCAAGATGATAAGTTGACAAAGAAAATGTTTTTTTTTTTTAAGGCTCAAAAGAGTTAACTATGGCTATTTCACAAAAGGGATGGCTAGAAAAGCTCAAACGGGTCAAAGATGGCATTTCCATCGTCTTTTCGGGCTCTAAATAATCTTCCATATTTACTAGTTAAATGGACCTTCAGATATAGCAACACATTTTTTTCTCTTTTTTTTTAGAGGATTGACTCAAAGGAAATCTAGAGATCATGTATAAAATAATAAACTGTTAAGTTGTATGAAGAATGGGCAAAAAATGGTTACTCTTCAAGAAAAATGACAGGCTCAAAAACTCACTTGATATTCATTATGACATGTGAATTCCTTCAAGCAACTCATATTTGTCTCCAACATCAACATGTAGGTAGCAAATATGGCGTAACATCACTTAAGACCAAAGATAATACAAATACTAAAATTTGAAAGTCATCATGTCATCCAATGTTAAAAGAAAATCACACAAATTTTTTTTTTTAATTTTTTTTTTTTTACGTTCAAACGACATTCTACCCCCAACCTATTCTAAACATGAAAAGAAAATATGCATATGTATGTATGTATGTATATAATCAATTTGAGGTGTATGCATCCTCATTTTTTTTTAATGTCGACAACTATTAAGCCATGAGTTTTAATAGGCTTCCTTTTTTAATGAACTACAAAGCTGTGTAGTTTAATAGCATTAAAAACTAACTCTCTTAAACCGCATGACTTAAAAGAGTGTTCATATCAAAAATATGATGGCACTCACACTAGAGAATGACTCATATATAATCCTTCCCTCTTACGGGCACCCTCATTTTTTCCATGCAGACATACTATTAAACCATATGGTTTTGACAAAGTGGGTGTTTAACTAGAAAGCCATATGAATCAATAGCATGTCTGTATGAAAAAAGAATGACGGTGCACGTACATGAGAATATATATATATATATATATATATATATATATATATATATATATATATATATATATATATGAGTAGTTTTCTGGTCAGAAATTTTTATATGCGGGAAAGTCAGGGAAAACTTTAAAACTACACGGTTTTAAAGGCTTACAGTTTTAAGCCTTTAAAACTATGCGGTTTTAAAGGCTTACAGTTTTAAGCCTTTAAAACTATGCGGTTTAAAGGTTTTCCGCACTTTCCCGTACTTTAAAATTCATGACTGAAACATTTCTCATATATATATATATATATATATATATATATATACCCAGTCTGGTCAAAGATCTTTATTAGAGTCTGGGAAAATTATTAAGCCGTGGGACATAATAACATTATGCAATTATATCATTAAACCACATAATTTAATAGCTTTCACAGTCATAATACTATTAAACTACATGACTTAATAACTTTATATATTGGAACAATTATATTTATATATATATATATATATCTATATATATATAGAGTAAGGTTCCAATGAGGGGTTCCTTAAGTTATTAAAGGAGAAGCTAAAAGACAAGAAAAACATGTGGGTGCGTTTGGCACATTTTATTATAGTATATTATATTGTATTATTTTAATGCAAATGTATTACATTATATTGTATTGCATTAGCATTGAATTATAATAATGCTATCTAACATTTGGTGCTACACTGTATGTACTAATTTTTAGTTATACTATATTTGGTGCTACATTACATTGTATTAATGTTTTGTGATTAATTTAAATTATATATTTAGAAAATAATATTTATTAGTATTTCGAAAATGCTAAATATAGAAATTTTAAAATTTAAAATTTAACATTATTTTTAAGTATAAATATTAAAAGAGTCATAATTCTTTATAATGATCAAAGTTTATACATACTAACATACCACAAGATAATTACACAATAATAAAATAAAATAATAATTATAATAAAATTACTAGTAAAATAAATTGTGATAAATAATCTAAATAATACGGGTTCGTGTAATACGACAACATCTACAAAATTCCCTTCAAACTTATCTCTCTATTTCTTTCTTTAAACAGGCCTCCTTTTTGATTCATCTTTTAAAAAAACGTCCTTTTTTATTCCCAGAACTTTCCAGTTCTCTGTTTTTTTTTTTCTTTCTTTTTCTTTTCCTCTATTTGTTTTGACTTTCTCTGCTTTTTATTTTGATTTTTAACTTGATGGGTGCAAATATTTCGTGGGCTTCTTTGGCTGATTATTGGATTTTTAGCTGATTTCGTAGGGCTTCTTTTCCAAGGTGCCATAAACTGTTAATGATCGGTCCTGATTGGCGGTGTTAACCTTCGCGAATGATGGCTCATTCTTGATCAATATCAAGGTGCCAGGTGGTGGTGTGTCGGTGCCGTTATTATGATTCCGAGATCGAAACTAAGAAAGTCGTCCTCTTCCTCATGGCTCCCATGTCCATTGAGTTACTGGAAGAGACAATAATAAGGGAATGCTGGTCAAAGTGTTCAATCTTGCCGCCGAGATTGTAGAAAAGGATGTGGCGATTGCGGTTGAAAATCACAAGCTGGTTAGGAGACGAACACTGTGCTTGAAGACTATGGGAAGATCAAGAAGATTAAGAATTCAAACCCGTATAAAGCTGACTCTCACACAAGTTTTGTTTATGCGGATTTGACTGCATTACAAAATAATTTGACCACAAAATATTACAATGAGTAGTTACCAAACATGGGATTGTAATAATTTAATACTATGAGCAGTGTTAATACCATGTAAGGAGGGTTAATAAACATGCAGACAATTCAATACACTACATAATAAAATATGCTGCAGTGGAGTGTGTGCTTTTCATATCTTTTATTTTATCCTGTAATTTAGTAACTTAAAGAATCCCTTAATAGATAATATAGGTGGACAATGGGCCGGATGACACGAGGCATAGCACGGGCACGACACATGTCCATACAGCACGACACGAGCACGTTTCAGTAGAGCACGTGGCATGACACGACACGCACGTGAGCTGGGCCGGGCTTAGAATTTTAGACACGTAGGTCTTAAAAACACAGCACAATTAGAGATTGGTCAATGCACGGCATGCGAAAAAGCACGCAATAAGCACGTTTCATTTTTTTAATGAAAGTAAACTTAAAATTTTATGATTTTATAGATAACTTGAAATTGAATCTTTTCATATATTTTATTAGCTCAAGTTTTTTAAATTTATTTAATTCTTAGTTTCAAAAAAATTATAATTGATTTATGTTTATAATTTATTAAATAAATAATTGATATCATAATTTTAATAAATAAAATTATAAATATCATGATTTTATACATATGTATTTATATTATTATAAACTATGATATATGACTCTACGTAATTCCAAGTTAACAATTAAGTTAACCCTTAAAAAAAATTATTATTATTGTTGTTGGTAAGTACTAAAAAAGAATTCTAATACCACATAGTCAAACTTAGTTACTAATATTATATTTTCTTATTATTATTAATTTATTATTATTGAATATGGACTTGAGTTTTGAATTTTTTATTCTATTAAATTTGAAGAAAGGCACATGATCCAAAAAAGTACATAGGCTTGAAAAAAAATAAGACAACAACTTAACATGTGCTCTTAAAAAAATAAAAAAGGAAAAAAGCTTAGTGGGCTTTTTTTCCTGGGTACGGCATGGCACGGCTCACGGCACAAGTGGGCATGACATGTGTGCCAGGTTGGGCCTACGCAAAAAAAATTAGGCACGGCACGGCACGGCACGAGCACGAGCACACATGGGCTTCCTTTAATGGGCTTGAGCCGACATGGCCTGACCCGTTGGCCATCTCTAGTAGATAATGAATATATATATATATATATATAAATTCTTGTATAGTTCAAAGATTTGTTTAGCATTAATCTTGGAAATCTACTCCAACTAATTTAAGAATATAAATCTACCTTATTCAAAGGGAACGAACCTCATAAGACATGAACTCATGCCCTCAATAAAGGTTATGCTAAAATTTTTCAAGTATTTTTGCATATTAAAATTAAAGGGGTGTCATCATTCTATGTTATTATAGCAGGGATTATTCTAATAGTTTGTAGACTATTTTGCACATTAGAATGGGTAAAAGCTCAATTGGCACTTAGATTTTGGGTAAAATATTTGTTTAGCTCTATATTTTGAAAAATGTCTCAAAACATCCCTATTATTAATTTACACCATTTTCCTTACTTTTTCTTTGTGACACATTAATTTTTCTGTGTCTCACAATAATGCACTTGCAACAATCATTCAAATATTAATGAAAAGTAAAGAGAAATAAATTTACCAAATTAGTCTTAAAATAAAATAATAACATAAAAAAAAATTAATTTATTTTCAGGGGTTATTTTACTTAGCCTTTGTGCTGTTATAAAAAAATGGGGAAAAAATTTAACCCGCTTATTGTTTGATAAAACCCCCGTGTTATTTGGATTATATTGGATCTTGAATTACAGAAGCTCTCTTGAATCTTATCTTGGTAGATTTTCCTTTATTATGCTTATGATGATTTTTGTTATAACTCGCACGAGATTAATTATTACGACCACGACTGACCATGATTGTAATTTTGATTGCATCTTTTAATTATCACCTTGACTATATAAAACAACATTTGCTTGAGAAGTAATATTTGATTCAAGAAATGATTTTGTACCAATTAGATGAGCTTGATGATTTTTTTATTAGTAGCTCATTATTTTTCTCAACAATAAGTAGCGATGGTAAAATTTGGTTCTAGATTTTGAGTTCGACCTTTTTGGTTTTGGACTCATATATTATTATTTTTGTACCGGACTTGGATATAAAGCTAGATTTTTTCCATCTAGATTGGGTTTGGGTTCAACCCGGTAAAAATCTGGGTTCCCAAATTTCGGGATTTAAACCTAGATTAGTGAATCAAGTTATAAAAAAAATTTCAAAATACAAATACATATCTAGGTTCTAAAGAAATAAAAAACAGATACATATGAAAGTTCAATGTTTCTAAGTAATAAAACATCCACAAATACAATAATCATCAATAAGAGTAATATTCCTTTGCAAGAAAAATATTAATGATCAAAAAGCAAAGGAGACAAAATAAAGCAAGGGAGAAATTGTAGGAACTGCCATGTATTTATAGCTCTCTCTGTGCTGCCATATCAAAAAAAAAAAAAGGCCAAAAAAACTAAGAAGGAAAAGCAAAACCCATGCTTGATGATGATGAAGGTCATGTTCTCAACTGATTCCATTGTTTTCAACCGAATATCTCGTTGTTTCAGTGCTGTTTTCAACTAGATATCCCGTTGTTTTGGTGTTGTTTTCAACCGACGCCCTTGATGATGATGAAGGTGGTGTTTTCAACTATATCATAACTGGACAAGTGGAGATTGATGATGAATAGAGCCGCAAAGGTGGCAATTGGCGAGAACAGTGATTTAATTTGATGAGGAGACGAGCTAAAGAGGAAGGAAATGTTTGGCTTTTGTTTTCGGAGGCTGTGATTGTGATCTGTGAAATTGGCACTTGAAATTTTTTTTTTAATCTTTCTATTTATATTAAAAATAATTAAAAAGTTAATATTAAAATAAGATATTCGGGTCTGAGTTCCGGATTTGCAGGTTCACCAACACCCAAATTGGATACTGAATTTATTTTAATCTGATATGGGTTGAACTCGGCACAGACTGTCTGGGTCCGATTAAATTGTCATCCCTAACAAAAAAAAGACATGAAATCAAGTTAGAATATTTCTTGTATTTAGGGCCTCGATGTTGTTGCTGCAGAATCATGTTCGAAACATGAAATGTTAAGTTTAATTCTCTAACATATCTTCCTCGGCAATATTTTCGACATATAGCTTCAACTATGATGTCGTTATGTGAAGTGCAGAGTTGTAATCATAAACTAACTTTACATCTTGCAGTCGAAGCTGATTCCATTTGCTTTGAGCGTAGGGAAGTATAACTGACTTTAAGTATCTATATCTCTGGGAAATTTTAAATCATAAACTAACTTTACGTAAAATTTTCCAAAGCACATGTGGCTCATTCACTGTGAAATATTCCTTTTGATGATTGACGACGAAGAAAGTGTTGGAGAAAATCAGTTTTTTAAATTTTTATAAAAACTTTTAGGATCGCTCTCATACAATATATAAGAATTTGTAATCTGATTTGTCTTTTCCGCTGAAGTGAAACTAGGTTCCCAGATCACGATCCGTCACCACCATGCATGTTAGATCACGATCTGTTACCACCACGCTTGTTAGATCACGAACTGTCACCAATGATCTTCCAGGTTATGACTCAGGTTTGATCTGCACTTGACGTGTGGGTGCCTTTATCATCACTAAAGCAACTAGCACGAGAAAAATTTTCTCTCAAAATTAGAGAGAAATTTTTTTTTTTCTAATCTGTATAAAGTGGCTGCTCTTTTTTTTTGGGAGAAAATAAGCCCTTTTATATTTCTATTTAGTGGAAACCCTAGGCTCCATTTTTTATATTATTTAATTCTATTAAATCAAGTTTGATTTAAATTAAAAATAATAATAAACCAAAAGTAATGTTACTTCTTTCTTGTCATAGGGGCCCACCTTGTAAAATAATACAAGGCCCCTTAGACATAAGTATATTACATGGAGTCTCCCACTAAATAATATATTTAGGCTTTTAACCAAAATAGCTAGTTATCTTGCTTATTAATCCAGTAGTGGTGCAGTCAATTAAATGAGCTAATCCGGGGATCATTTGGGAACATACAATAATGGCAATAATAATTAGGCCTGTAATTAAACTAGCTCAATTATTTAATTCCAAATCTACTCCACTAAAAGATTGGAACTGACCTCCATAATTATATGCTCGAATAATAATTCGTCCCAAGCCACATTGATTTCTTTACTGCACAATCATTTGTATCACATCGTTAATTAAATTGATATCTCAATTGTCCAATCAATTTAATAACACCTTATTCCTTGATACTTACTGGTTTTCTCTAATGATCATTTTCAACATACTAAATATGTTGAAACACTTTGGCCAGAGAATTTTATGATCAAGTGCTGAAAACCCATTAAGAGATGTGTTGTACAAATTCTATATTGTTAATCTATAACTCCAATACTCATAATTGCTCCCACCAAGATACCGGATAATCTTGACTATAAGTATGTTTCGTGCCTATTGGTAACTCAAATGGAATAACAATTACAATCATGAAATCATAATTAACTCAAGATTAAGATTACAGTAAAATCAATGTCTATGAGATTTAATAAGTCTGACAGTTATTACAAAATTAATTAAATCTCATATGTGATCATGTTCAATGTAGTCGTATTACATCAATAAATTCATACATGATTAAGACAAATCATTCAATGAATTCATTACAGTCTATACCTAAATAAAGTGCCCAACTTTATTTATCAACTGCGAACTAAATTTATTTAATCATATGATAACTTGTATTTATGTCTTCTGTGAATCGACACGGTGATCACATAAATACATATAATATGATTAAATGGACTTTAATCAAAATATTAATGCAATTAAGATATTTGAATAAAATACCTCATTTATTTTATTAATCAGAAAAATTATTTATTACAATTAAATAAACATATATGCTTTTAAAGAGCATATTTTCCCAACAGAAAGATCATAACTTGACATGTTCTTGAGTAGACGTGTTATTGCTAGGCTTGATTGTGTTGTCCGGCCCATGTTATCAAGGTGAATGTCTACATCAAGGAACCATGACAAGTAATTTTCACTGGATATACCAAGGGCTTCAAACTCAAGTTTTGCAAGATTTATCATCTTTAAGGGCTTCGAAATCTTCAAATTTATGGCTTCAAAAATATTTAGGCTTTGGTTTTTATCCTTTAAGGCTTCAATTTGGTTTTTATATGCTTTAACTTTAATTTACGCCTCAATCTATACGCTTTGGTCTTGATTTATACTTCAATTGTACGCTTCAGTCTTGTACGCTTTGGTCTTTGCTTGTAACGAGCAGAAAAATAAGTGAGGGAAAGGATACAAGTACCAGAGCAATCTCATGTTGATAATATATTATAACTGTGGACAAAATGGGCAGGAAGTATTTGATAATTGATGTAAATAATAAAGATTAGATTAAGTATGAGAAGCTATATGATATAAGCTAGAAAATATTATTACTAATCTCGGATTGAAAGTGAGTACAAATGAAGCTAACCCATGAATTATAATGATGGGTAGCCAATTAAATGTTGCCACCATTTAAGTCACACGTGTGGCTGTTCTTTCATGTAAATCTTATCCAAATTACTTGCTCTTTACTTGACTAACTAATTAAGCGGTTTCACCAAGCCTGATAGTAAGATAAGCACGGAGCAAGTGATTTAAACCGCAAGCATCACAAGAAATGGTTTGGTTTCAGTAGATAGCCATACCGTTATTTACACAACCGAAAGAAGGATTTTTATTTAAAAAGCTAATTCATAATTTCACATACAATCATCATACATGACTAATGATTCTGCTACTAAAAAAACAAAGCAACTATTATTGAACAGCAAAAACACTTGAAACTTAATCTTATCCTATGGCAGTTATTTGTATTTTTCTTCTACATTCTATGTCTTGGTCTTGGTCTTCTTACCTTCTTCTGCTGATCTCTTTCAACCATCTCGGTCTTCCTATTGACAATACCATGTATACAATTGACAATCCAATCATCACTCCAGATGCATACCCCAGCTACGCCAATTTCCAGTCAAACCAGCTTGCAGTTTTATCTTCCTCATGATCAGTAGAAGCCGAAGGAGGTGCTTTTGGCACCCCGTCATTGCTACATGTTACTGTCAACGGCTCCCCACACAAATGAATATTCCCAATGTAGGAATCATTATCAAATGTATTAAATTGATTGCCTTGAGGAATGCGTCCCCGAAGCCGGTTATATGAAAGATTTAATGATGCAAGGGCTGTAACACCTAATAACTCTCTGGAATTCTTCCATGAAGCTTGTTGAAAGAGAGGTCCAATGATTCAAGTGCTGTCATAATCCCCAAGGACACCGGAATATTACCTGTCAAGTACTTCAGGAATCTCTCCATTGAACCGATTGCTTGAAAAATCCATAGCTCTAAATATTATCAAGATCTTGTACAGTAGAACATCCTGTCCTTTCATTGCAACAGTTACAGTATCTTCATAGTAGAAACTACCAATATATTGAAGTCCAAATTCCGTTTCGTCCACATTCTTCATTGCTTCCATACTTACAAAGATCGCTCTTGGCAGAAAACCAGTGAATTCATTACGAGAGAGATCAATGATTCGAAGGGCTTGAAAGGGCAACGTAATATTGGACTTGCATAGTGGACCATAGAATCGATTAGATCTCAAGACCAGAATTTTTAGGTTCGGAAGAGATCCCACCCAACACGGAAATGTGTCACTTATCATGTTGTTCCCCACATTGACAACTTCCAGCATGTTACAATTCGCCAAAGATCTTGGTAATGGCCCTTCCAACTTGTTGCTATTAAGGTCAAGACTCGTTAAAGAACTTGCATTTGCAAATGTATCATGGATGTAACCCTCAAGGCTGTTGTTCTTCAAGTCCAGAATAATCAGCTCAGCGCTAAAGTTTCCAAGACATGAAGGAATCGTTCCGCTCAAATTGTTGTGAGATAAGGAAAGATATTGAAGGTAACTCAAACTGCAAATCGACGGAGGGATCTGTCCGGACAATTTGTTGTTCGAAACTAAGAAGACTTGTGTTGAAGGTGGTGGAACCAGAATTGATCCTTGGATTTTGTTGTTTTGCAGATCAAGAATTTTAATTTTCTGCCATGGATGTAGCTCTACATGTGTCAGAAAGTTGTTGGAAAGATGAAGATCAATCAAATTCTTCCATCCTTCAGAATCATGTTTTGAAATTCGACCATGAATTCTACCATTGGAGAGGTCTAAGCTTGTTAACTTTCCTGAGTTTCTCAAGAAACGTGGGAACTGGTTGACATTGCAATTAGATAAATTCAATTCCTGTAGACTAGGTAAGGAATATTTGATATCCATATTGCTAGAGGAAGTAAATGAGAGTAGGCTGTTAACTTTGAGAACATGTCGAACTTGACAGTGCCACTCAAGTTGTTTGATGTAAGATCGAGATAAGTGAGGTTCACTAGTTGAAAGATGGAACTAGGAATTGTGCCATGTATCTCATTTTTTTGCAATCGAACTTCTTGTAGTGAATTAGGCGACTGGAATGGATTAATAGGACCATTGAGCATGTTATTTGAAAGATCTATAGAAACCAAAGAAGGCAGAGTGAACAACCAGGATGGTACCCTGCCTTGTAGAGAGTTTCCAGAAAGGTCTAAAGTGGTTAAATATGACAGTCCACTTACATGATGGGGCAGGTGGCCAGTAAGATGATTTGATGCGAACACAATTTCAGTAGCTCTAGTGAGGTTTCCAATTGATGTTGGAATTGACCCGGTGAAACTGCAGCCTTCGATATGTACAATCTCCAAGAACAATAGATTTCCAATTGAATCGGGTATTTTACCTGCGAAATTAGTGGAAGAAAGATACAACTTCCTAAGAGGACTACTCCAGTTAGAATTTGGGAGATAACCAGTGAGTTTACTGTTTCCATATAAATAGAGTGCTTGAAGGTTTGGAAGACGAAAATTTCATCAGGGAAATTTCCTTGTAAACTAGCTCCACTGAGATCGAGAGCCGTCATTGTTGAAGACAAGTTTAGAAGAGAAAAAGATTTGATCAAAGACATGTTTGTTGTTCCGAGATTGAGAAGGCTTAAATTTGTTAGGTTACTCACAACCAAATCAAAAGTTTTTTGTTCGATTGTTAAGAAGTAATTTAGGGAAAGTTCAAGATGAGTTAGTTTGGACAAGTGAGAGATTTCATATGGGACTAGACCACTGAAATAAGAAAAAGAGAGGTTAAGATATGTCAATTCCTTTAGCCGTCCAATCTCGGGAGAGATTTGAGAACCACCGAAATCGTTAAAAGCAAGGTTGAGAGATTGGAGATGGGAAAGATGGAAGAGGCTGCTATTGTCATCGATGCTGCCTTCAAGCCTACTGCAACTGCTGTCGAGGCCAATCACGTTTCCTGTCACATTATCACATGTTACCCCATCCCATGAGCAGCAGTCGGTACCCTCTGTCCAAGAATACGTCTTAGGATAAAAAACTTGTTCATTACATGTAGCGTCATACCCAGAACTGAAAAAAAAAGTTTTATTTTTAAATTGAAGCAAAGCTAAACTTTGGTCGGGAGGGCAGAAATGAGTTGTTTTAGGAGATGAGTAATGGAAAGATGATGATGAACAATCAACTTGAAAATAACCAAACAAACACAAGAAGAAGTAGAAGAAGAAAAGGGCACAGGAGACTTGATTATAATGTGATACGAACCTCTCCGTCATCATTTCTAAGAATCAATACTCAGAAACTTGACAATTAATGTCTAATTGTTAAGAGGTGGATGATAAATGTTTATACAGAGGAGTTTTTATATGCATTCCGTCATTCCGTGGACGGTATCTTTGGACTTTTGTATTTCATTTCCAGGCATGTTCCAAGTTGGTCAAAGATTAATATATCTGAAATGCATCAAATTATGATATGCAATTAATGGACAAAAAAAAAATGAAAAAAATTCAATGAAATGTATGATCGTCCAAATGGTGTGAATTAAGCAAGCATGCAATGGAAAAAATAAAATAAAATAAAAATAAACGGTACCCATCAATTAATGTTAAAGTAAATAGATGTTTTTAAATACGAGAATGTGGAACTTTTAGCTAATAAATTTAATTTTGAAATAGTATAATCAGTGAGTACATACGAGAAATATCGGCCGCAGATGATTTAAATTTTCTGCATCCTTTCAGCCGGCCAATATCATTTTTTAGGATTTGTTGACTGAAATCCAATGGATGGAAGTTACTGAAACCAAAAACAAAATAATAATAAGTAGTGGAGAACCGGACGGAAGGATTAAATTATTATCTATTAATGGCAAACCGTCACATACTCACATTTTGACTGTTTTTCTGTTTTGCTGTCTCTATTTGTCGTAAAAATAAATTCTAACAATGTCTAAAATATTACTAAAAAAAATTGATGTAAAAAATCTTCAAGCGAGAAAAATTGTTTGAATTTACCAATTTTTTTTTTTCCGAATATAGCATTCTCATTAGAACGAATTGAGTATTCGCGAAAATACTCGCTCATCAATTAACCTGCAAGAACGTCATAAAGCAATTTACACGAAAAATAATCGTTCAAAAAATCTGTACTCCAAGAACTTCGAATCAGTCTCCTCATTGATTTCTCCTACTTATGCCTCTGCTTCTCTATCTCATTTGGATATCTAAGCCACGCTTTTATAGGTTTTTATTTGGGGCCGATTAAATTTTACCCGATGAGCTGTTATGTTAAAATTTTGTAAATTGTTTTACACGTTAAAATTAAGATTGAAGCGATGTCATTCAATCCTAGTGCATATGTGCAAGGAGGGCAGTGCTCATAGTTTGGGGACTGTTTTGCACATTACAATTGTGAAGGTCCATATTAGCTTAACTTAAACATACATACAACTGAATGAGATAATTGAATTAAGGATTGCATAGCACTAAATATGCTTTTCATTGCCAACGTCACAGAATCGTCGTAGTAGTATCACCTATATATTGAACTCCTGATCCCTTTTCCTCCACATTCTCCATTGCTTCCATGCCTACAAATATCCTTCTTGGCAGAAAACCTGTGAGTTCATGATGAATGGTTGTTCGTCATATATCAATGATTCCAAGGTCTTGAAAGCTTATCGGGGGGGAAGGTCTCGAAAGGGAAATATGACTTTGGAATTGCACATGGGATCTATTTGATCTCAAAACCAGAATTTTTAACTTAGGAAGAGATACCAATCAGCAGGGAAATGTGTCACTTATCATGTTGTTCCTCCCATTGACAACTTCCAGCTCAGTAAAATTAGCCAAAGATTTTGGTAGTTGCCCTTCCTACTTATTGCTATTGAGATCAAGACTCGTTAAAGAACTTCTATTCACAAAAGTATCAGTGATGCGGTCCTGAACGTTATTGTTCTTCAAGTGTAGAATAATCAGCCGAGTGCTGAAGTCTCTAAGGCATGGTGGAATGGTTCCGCTCAAATTGTTGTCCGACGCGGATAGATATTCAAGTGAGTCAAGTTGCAAATTGGAGGGATCTGTCCCGATAATTTGTTGTTAGAAACTACGAAGTGCGTTGAAGGTTTTTCAACATTGATAACAGTTCAAACTTGACCGTGCCACTCAAGTTATTTTTGGGGCTGGAAACCTGCTGGTCCAAATCGTCCGTCCCCACCAATACAAATTTAGTCTTGGCATTGGCGTCTGGTCGCAACTCTGCCCGACAGCACGACTAGATTTCAGAACAAATAGACTCTCTATCTCTAAGTCAAATATTACAAACTTTGAAGATTGATAATACCCATAGTTGAACACACGAGTGTTCATAACCTGTGTTCCTAACTTTTGATTCGTTCGAGTTTTCTTTCATATAAATCGATTTGATCCGATTTTGTGTACTTTCTAATGACTTGTTGAGTGCATGCATATTGTTTGAACAAATTCCTGAACAAAACCTAACTTGGCCATTTTTTATTTTTCAGCTGCTGGTGGTCAAAAACATGGGGCTGGATTTGATGTTTGCCTTACTCACCTGATTGTCTTCCTAATTACAGTGATTCTACTTTATGGTAACGGTAGCTGAAATCGCCGCTAGGGAGTCACTCGAGTTTAAATTCTGAAGAGGTAGCGAAGAATTGAAATCCACAGGCACCTTGATTTCTAACGTTCTTTGTTGGGTTGGTCTAATTATCTTTTATGCATTCTTGAAAAATACTTATATATTATGCAAACATTAGGGGGATGAGATTTGTACATGGGTTGTGGATATCTGCATAATCTCTTCAAAGAGATTATGTAGATGAATGTCAACCATTAGATCGTAAACATTTAAAATCTAATGGATACTTTTTAATACTGGTGACAAAGTTCAAATTAATTAAAACCATTCATGAAATCTAACAATGGAGACGTAGGGATGAACTGTCCGTGCGAATGGACTGAAGCTTAGGCCATTGGACGTGATAATGCTAAAGAATAAAACTGTTAAAAAAAATAGGGAAAAGATCATCCACACTTTTAAGGTTTGTTAAAATAGTTATATAGACTCATTTAGTTTTAGAAATGGTTATACGGACTCCTTTTTTACTATTGTACCCTTTGATTGTAATCAAACATTTTATAACAAATGCAAATAAAATATTAAAATAAATATGATTAATGAAATAACACACACATATATATAATATCATAAAAATCATTTTTAATTAAGTTATTATCGATATGAAATATTTTATTAATACTTAAATACATTATTCCAAAAATTAACTTTAAAATTTATGCTAATGTAGACATGATTTAAAAAAAATATTATAAATATTATAAATATTATAAATATAAAATATGAAATTTATATTTTTTAATGTTATTTTGAATTTCAAGATCCAATTATTTTAATATTATTAATCTTAAAATAGATTAAAAAAATATTAAAGCATATTTATATTATTTTATATGTTAGATTATATATTTTAATATTACACATGTGATTATTATAGAATGTTATTTGAAGTCATTTTTTGGGTTGTTATAATCAAAGGGTATAATTATTAAAAAAGAGCCTGTATGACCATTTATAAAAGCAAAGGATCTATGTAACTATTTAAGCAAACTTTGAAGGTGAATTTTTTTCCCTATATATAAGTCCTTTTCAACCAATCTTGCTAACAAAAATAAATTTTTACGTAGCATTCATCAACTCAAGATGAGTATCAGTATAAATAAAGTTTGTCAATAAACTCCCACAAAAAGGAGAGATAAAACTCTCACAAATGTTCTTATAAGAACCGAAATATAATGAAAGAAAAAGGATTTAATTATCTATAATGTTTTTCACAATGAAACACCAAAACAAATAAGTGGAGAACAACATATATATTGTCATTATTAGAAGTAGCCTGTCAAACTTGGAATCTTCATCGAGGGTTGGTGCTTAATAGTGAGGTCAAAAGCAAACTCAAGTGCTACACGCATATGTATTACATTGATCAACAACCTTTTTTTTCCTCTTAAAAGATAGAGAGATGGACAAAACTCAAATTACTATTTTAATCATATGTCTCCTTAGGATTTGAACTTTGGTAGCCAATCAAATAAAATTGTTTGAAAGCCATTTAGCAAAGTCTTTGCTAGCAATTAACAACAATTTCTATATATGCATTTTGATAATATTCATTCTCATGCAACTGCAATTCTCGTGCTGCAGCTGAATTAAATAAATATCAATACTCACACTAATCACTATGTCTTTATTCTTGAAAGATAGATAATAGAGGAAGAAACCAAATGTAATGGATTAATTATATGTAAGAAAGGTTTGATTCAAGTAGCATACTACTTTTTCTTAGAAACAAGGAAGAAAAGTAAGTTACCTATACTAGGAGCAAGTTGCTTCTTGAGCATCAAAGACTCTTCATTTACTATTTATTGTATTGTTGGTTATTTATAGAATGAATCAATGTAATACCATAGCAAATAAAAAATTGCATTAGTCTTTTTAGGACTTGCCTCTATCCATGTGTGGCTTACTGTAAACCCTAAAAACTTGTCTGAGCTCACTCCAAACACACTTCTCAGGATTAAGTTTCGTCTGGTAGTTCTTAAGTAGGTTGAGGACTCCTCTAAATCCTAAACTTTCTCATTGAGATCTGTAGATTCAGTGATCATGTCATCTATAAGCACCTCTATAATATTTCCAATTAAGGGTATAAAGATCTTATTCATTAGGCTCTGGTATGTTATCCCAGTGTTTTTCAACCTAGAAATCATCACTTTATAGCAATACAACCCTAACTAATGATGAAAAAGGTCTTCTTTTTATCTGGTTCGAACAAGGGATACTATCTAGTTCAATAGCTAAAACAATGATCATGCACTAGATAAATCGATTATTATGAAAGTCATTTCAAGGAGGGTTCTCTTATAACCCTGAAAAAGCATCCATGAAACTAAGGAGTCCATGTTTTACTTTTGAATCGATCAGTTGATTCATCTTTGGCAATGAAAAGCTATCTTTGGGGCACAACTTGTTGAAATCCATAAAGTCTATGCACAATATCCACTTGCCATTCGCCTTCTTTACCAAGACCATATTAGAAATTCAATTTGGGTAATTCACCTTCTTGATGAAACCAACTAATAGAAGCTTGTTACCTTCAATATACAAGTACCAGAGCAATCTCATGTTGATAATATATTATAACTGTGGAAAAATGGGCAGGACGTATTTGATAATTGATGTAAATAATAAAGATTAGATTAAGTATGAGAAGCTAAATGATATAAGCTAGAAAATATTATTACTAATCTCGGATTGAAAGTGAGTACAAATGAAGCTAACCCATGAATTATAATGATGGGCAACCAATTAAATGTTGCCACCATTTAAGTCACAAATGTGTGGCTGTTCTTTCATGTAAATCTTATCCAAATTACTTGCTATTTACTTGACTAACTAAGCGGTTTCAACAAGCCTGATAGTGAGATAAGCGTGGAGCATGTGATGTAAACCACAAGCATCACAAGAAATGGTTTGATTTGAGTAGATAGCCATACCGTTATTTACACAACAGAAAGAAGGATTTTTATTTAAAAAGCTAGTACATAATTTCACATACAATCATCATACACGACTAATGATTCTGCTACTGAAAAAACAAAGCAACTATTATTGAACAGCCAAAACACTTGAAACTTAATCTTATCCTATAGCTTAATTTCAGTTATTTGTATTTTTCTTCTACATTCTATGTCTTGGTCTTCGTCTTCTTACCTTTTTCTGCTGATCTCTTTCAACCATCTTCACTAACCATCGTGGTCTTCCAATTGAAAATACCATGTATCCAATTGACAATCCAATCACCACTCCAGATGCATACCCCAGCTTCGCCATTTTCCAGTCAAACCAGCTGGCAGTTTCATCTTCCTCATGATCAGTAGAAGCCGAAGGAGGTGCTTTTGGCACCCCGTCATGGCTACATGATACTGTCAACGGCTTTCCACACAAATGAATATTCCCAATGTAGGAATCATTATCAAATGTGTCAAATTGATAGCCTTGAGGAATGCGTCCCCGAAGCTGGTTATGCGAAAGATTTAATGATGCAAGGGCTGTAACACCTAGTAACTGCTCTGGAATTATTCCATAAAGCTTGTTGAAACAGAGGTCCAAAGATTCAAGTGCTGTCATATTCCCCAAGGACACCGGAATATTACCTGTCAGGCTATTGTGTGAAAGGTTGAGCACTTTGAGTGATTTAAAGTTTCCTAGTACTTCAGGAATCTCTCCATTGAACCGATTACTTGAAAAATCCATAGCTCTAAATATGAGCAAGATCTTGCTCAGGTTAACTTCCAGTCCTTTCATTGCAACAGTTACAGTATCTTTATAGTAGAAACCACCAATATATTGAAGTCCAAATTCCGTTTCGTCGACATTCTTCATTGCTTCCATACTTACAAAGATCGCTCTTGGCAGAAAACCAGTGAATTCATTACGAGAGAGATCAATGATTCGAAGGGCTTGAAAGGGCAACGTAATATTGGACTTGCATAGTGGACCATAGAATCGATTAGATCTCAAGACCAGAATTTTTAGCTTCGGAAGAGATCCCACCCAACACGGAAATGTGTCACTTATCATGTTGTTCCCCACATTGACAACTTCCAGCATGTTACAATTCGCCAAAGATCTTGGTAATGGCCCTTCCAACTTGTTGCTATTAAGGTCAAGACTCGTTAAAGAACTTGCATTTGCAAATGTATCATGGATGTAACCCTCAAGGCTGTTGTTCTTCAAGTCCAGAATAATCAGCTCAGTGCTAAAGTTTCCAAGACATGAAGGAATCGTTCCACTCAAGTTGTTGTGAGATAAGGAAAGATATTGAAGGGAACTCAAACTGCAAATCGACGGAGGGATCTGTCCGGACAATTTGTTGTTCGAAACTAAGAAGACTTGTGTTGAAGGTGGTGGAACCAGAATTGATCCTTGGATTTTGTTGTTTTGCAGATCAAGAATTTTAATTTCCTGCCATGGATGTAGCTCTACATGTGTCAGAAAGTTGTTGGAAAGATGAAGATCAATCAAATTCTTCCATCCTTCAGAATCATGTTTTGAAATTCGACCATGAATTCTACCATTGGAGAGGTCTAAGCTTGTTAACTTTCCTGAGTTTCTCAAGAAACGTGGGAACTGGTTGACATTGCAATTAGATAAATTCAATTCCTGCAGACTAGGTAAGGAATATTTGATATCCATATTGCTAGAGGAAGTAAATGAGAGTAGGCTGTTGTTTGAAAGATAAAGATATTGAAGGCTTTGCAACTTTGAGAACAGGTCGAACTTGACAGTGCCACTCAAGTTGTTTGATGTAAGATCGAGATAAGTGAGGTTCACTAGTTGAAAGATGGAATTAGGAATTGTGCCATGTATCTCATTTTTTTGCAATCGAACTTCTTGTAGTGAATTAGGCGACTGGAATGGATTAATTGGACCATTGAGCATGTTATTTGAAAGATCTAGAGAAACCAAAGAAGGCAGAGTGAACAACCAGGATGGTACCCTGCCTTGTAGAGAGTTTCCAGAAAGGTCTAAAGTGGTTAAATATGACAGTCCACTTACATAATGGGGCAGGTGGCCAGTAAGATAATTTGATGCGAACACAATTTCTGTAGCTCTAGTGAGGTTTCCAATTGATGATGGAATTGACCCGGTGAAACTGCAGCCTTCGATATGTACAATCTCCAAGAACAGTAGATTTCCAATTGAATCGGGTATTTTACCTGCAAAATTAGTGAAAGAAATATGCAACTTCCTAATAGGACTACTCCAGTTAGAATTTGGGAGATAACCAGTGAGTTGATCGTTTCCAAATAAATAGAGTACTTGAAGGTTTGGAAGACGAAAAATTTCATCTGGGAAATTTCCTTGTATACCAGCACTACTGAGATCAAGATGCGTCATTGTTGAAGGCAAGTTTAACAGAGAAAAAGATTTGATCAAAGACATGTTTGTTGTTCCGAGATTGAGAAGGCTTAAATTTGTTAGGTTACTCACAAGGAAATCAAAAGTTTTTTGTTCGATTGTCCACTCATTTAGGGAAAGTTCAAGATGAGTTAGTTTGGACAAGTGAGATATTTCATATGGGAGTAGGCCACCGAAAAAGGAACGAGAGAGGTTAAGATATGTCAATTCCTTTAGCCGTCCAATCTCGGGAGAGATTTGAGAACCGCCAAAATCGTTAAAAGCAAGGTTGAGAGATTGGAGATGGGAAAGATGGAAGAGGCTGCTATTGTCATCGATGCTGCCTTCAAGCCTGCTGCAACTGCTGTCGAGGCCAATCACGTTTCCTGTCACATTATCACAGGTTACCCCATCCCATGAGCAGCAGTCGGTACCCTCTGTCCAAGAATTCGTCTTAGGATAAAAAACTTCTTCATTACAAGTAGCGTAATACCCAGGATTGAAAAAAGTTTCATTTTTAAATTGAAGCAAAGCTAAACTTTGGTCGGGAGGGCAGAAATGAGTTGTTTTAGGAGATGAGTAATGGAAAGATGATGATGAACAATCAACTTGAAAATAACCAAACAAACACACGAAGAAGTAGAAGAAGAAGAGGACACAGGAGACTTGATTATAATGCCATACGAACCTCTCCGTCATCATTTCTAAGAATCAAAACTCAGAAACTTAACAATTAACGTCTAATTGTTAAGAGGTAGATGTGATAAATGTTTATACAGAGGAGTTTTTATATGCATTCCGTGGACGGTATCTTTGGACTCTTGTATTTCATTTCTAGGCATGTTCCAAGTTGGTCAAAGATTAGTATATCTGAAATGCATTAAATTATGAAATGCAATTAATGGACCCAAAAAAAACTAGAAAAAAATTCCATGAAATGCATGATCGTCCAAATGGTGTGAATTAGGCAAGCATGCAATGGACCAAAAAAAAAAAATCAATAAACGGTACCCATCAATTAATGTTAAATTAAATAGATGTTATCAATTAATGTTAAATTAAATAGATGTTTTTAAATACGAGAATGTGGAATTTTTAGCTAATAAATTTAATTTTGAAATAGTATAATCAGTGAGTATATACGAGAAATATTGGCCGCACATGAGTTAAATTTTCTGTATCCTTTCAGCCGGCCAATTTTCTGCGTCCTTTTGGCCGGCCAATATCATTTTTTAGTATTTGTTGACTGAAATCCAACGGATGGAAGTTACTGAAACCAAAAACAAAATAATAATAAGTATTATCTATTAATAGCACACCGTCACATTTTGACTGTTTTTCTGTTTTGTTGTCACTATTTGTCGTAAAAATAACTTCTAACATGGTCTAAAATATTACTAACAAATAATTGATGTAAAAAATCTTTAAGCAAGAAAAATTGTTTGAATTTTCCAATTTTTTTTCTTTTTTCCCAATATAGCATTCTCATTAAAACGAATTGAGTATTCGCGAAAATACTCACTCATCAATTAACCTACAAGAACGTCATAAAGCAATTAACAAGAAAAATAATCGTTCAAAAAATCTGTACTCCAAGAAATTCAAATCTGTCTCCTTATTGATTTCTCCTTCTTACGCCTCTGCTTCTCCATCTCATTTGGATGTCTAAGCCACCCTTCTATAGTTTTTTATTTGGGGCCGATTAAAATTTACCTGATGGGCTGTTATGTTAAAATTTTGTAAATTGTTTTACACATTAAAATTAAAATTGAAGGGCTGTCATTCAATCCTAGTGCATATGTGCAAGGAGGGCAATGGTCATAGTTTGGAGACTGTTTTGCACATTACAATTGTAAAAATTAAATTGAAGGGCTGTCATTCAATCCTAGTGCATATGTGCAAGGAGGGCAATGGTCATAGTTTGGAGACTGTTTTGCACATTACAATTGTGAAGGTCCATGTTAGCTGAACTTATACATACACATAACTGAATGAGATGATTGAATTAAGGATTGGAAGACTTTTATTTAAAGATTGAACACTTTGATTGATTGATTTAGAGTTCCTAATTAATGGTGCGTTTGGAATTGAGATTGGACAGCTGTAGTTTAAAAACTGCAACACTAAAGTGTTCGGTAAATACTAATTGCTGTACCTTGGAAACTATGTTGAAATAATTTTTCACTTGTATCATGAAAAATATATTATTTCTTTAATAATTTTGTTAAAATTATTATGTAAAATTTATATTTACTACAAATTATTAATTTTTATTTCATACTTACAGTTTTTTTCCACAGTAGCTGTAGCTTAAAAGTTACAACACCTCAATCCCAAACAGGACCTAAGTATGTTAGGAATCTCTTCGTGGAAATGATTGCTGGAAAACTTCATAGCTCTAAATATGATCAAGATCTTGTAGATTGTAAACTGATTAGTATTAAAAATTGTTTAATTATCAAGCGATAATATGTTATTTTATGCTTATGTTATAATTTATATTTGTGTTTATGTAATATATTATGAATTATGAATTATGTTTTAAATATATTTAATTTTGTGTATTTTTATGTGTTTATTAGGAAAATTATTAATTTCACGTACTTCGAGGCTCCAAACAGATAAACGGAGGTCAAATTTGGATTCCGGAGGTCCGAAAACCTTAAGATCAGTCAAGATCAGCTTAAAATTGGGCTTGTGTAAAAAAAGTTGACTTTTCCTATTGACCGAGCACTGATTGGATGATGAAATGAGCTTACAATAGATATGAGTGCATGGGATAACTGGCAATCTTGACTAAATCTCAACCGTTCATGATTCAATGGCCATGATTGTGCCACGTGGCAATGGTTGGTGAAGCAAGTTGGAGGATCCGAATCTTTGTATTCGGGTCGACCCGATCCACCCATTAACCCGCCAAATCTCAACCGTTCTTTGGGCAAATCGGACGAGTCAAATGATGCAATGTGTGATGTTGACTTTTGAAGTTTGACCAGCCATTGGATCTTGATCTAAGGGTTGTGAGGAGCACATGCATGAAGCCTATGATGGACCGCAAAGCACTGGATTATGAATTTATTTTTCTATAAATAGGGCCTCATTTTTATGTTTTAATGATCTCTCTACAACTCTCTTCTTCTCAAATTCTCTCCATCTCCTTGTAATCTTGATTTCCAGGTGTGTTTTTAATATTTTGTATAATTATTTTCATTAATAAAATTAGTTTTATTTCCAATTTTAGTTGTTTTTATTTCTTTTAATTATAAGTAATTCAATTTTACTACTTCTTTTTATTTTAATTATGCTTAACTAAATAATATTAGTTAGGGGAAGGTGAAACTCTTAAGAAATAAATATGATTTAATCAAATTCTATGTTTAATTTTATAAATTAAATTATTTTCTATTTAATTTTATACATGTTTTATATTTTGAAAATTTGATTTATTGTAGACAAACAAATGAATTTGGCACAATAAATTCTTAAGATCTTAATATAAGGCATGGTGAAATGGTATTTTGACTTATTGTAGACAAATTAAATTTTGGCACAATAAATACTTAATCCATCATAAAATTAAAGGGAAAATAATAATAATTTGTATAATTAATCTTTTGAGTAATAAATCTAAAACAAATTGGCAAAAAGAATTTATTAAGTTTTATTTATTTCTAAGAGTGGATCCATAACCCTAACTAGTTCAATTCCATAGTTTCATTTAAATTAAGTTGTTTGTATTCAAGTTTTAATTTCAATTTTTAGATAAAATAAAATAAACTAATTAAATCTTTTCTCTGTGGATCGACCTCGGACTCACCGAGTTATAATACAACAAGACACTCTTATACTTGGGAGTTAAAATTTACTTTTAAGTTGTGTCAAGTTTTTGGCGCCGTTGCCGGGGAAAAGTTTTTTATTTGGTTTGTTTTTCCATTTTTTATTTTTCTCTTATATGTAAAATTTCGTTTGCCCCCTTTTCCTTTTCTTAAATTCTCTGTTGTCCCCATATCTTTCATAATTCTCGGTTCACCCCAACAATTTTCGTTTCTAGCCCAATCTTCTGGTAATTACATTCGGACCCCGACATCTTTCAACTGTTTCACTTTCATCCCAAATTGCTAATTCTAAACTTCTAAAACTTACAGTTTGACCATAAAATTAAAAATAATTTGCAATAGAATCCCTAGACGAAATTCCTCAACATAATCAAGACTTGGACATATTTGGACATATTTTGGACCAAACTAACTTTAACTACTAACTCTAATTACTAACTCTTAACAAACTAACTACTAACTCTTAACTTTTATTTTCAGTTATTTAATTTTCAGTATTTATTTAATTTTGCATTTTTTATTTTTTTAATTGGTGGGTTCAACCACCATATTTTTTTTTATTTTGCATTTATTTATTTATTTATTTTTTACTTTGTTGGTGGGTTCAACCACCATTTTTGTTATTTAATTTTCTTTTGTATACTTATATTATTTGCTTATTTATTTATTTTATTTTATTTTGTTATCAATTTGTGTAAATATTATCTTTATAACATAACCCTTGCATGAGACATTGGTCTCGATCTTCAAGTGGCAGGTTAATTCGTAGATCTCAATCTCCACCACCAATCATGGATGAGAATGAAGGCGAAAATGTTTTGGGCGAACTTAATCCTCAAATTGATCAGGGAGACAACCAATCTCAACATGGGCATGATCAGAATCAACCAAGGACTCTGAGAGACTACATGAATCCAACCAGAACCGGAGCACCGTCGTGTATAGTATTTCCTCCAGAAGCATCTCGATTCAACTTTAAACCAGGTATTATCCAACTTTTACCAACATTTCATGGTTTAGAATATGAGAATCCGTGCTTGCATCTAAGAGATTTTGAGGAAGTTTGTAATACATACACGGACCAAAATTGTAGCATGAACATAATTAGATTAAAGCTTTTTCCTTTTTCATTAAAAGATAAAGCTAAAACTTGGCTACAAAACCTTAGATCTAGATCAGTAAGAACTTGGAATAACATGCAAGAACAGTTTTTGAAAAAATTCTTTCCACCTCATAGAACAAATTCTTTTAAAAGGCAAATCACTTCTTTCACTAAAAAAAATGGAGAAACATTATACCAATGTTGGGATAGGTTTAAAGAGTTGCTTAACATATGCCCACATCATGGTTTTGAAACTTGGCGATTGGTCACTTATTTCTACGGGGGCTTAATACCCCAAAGTAGACAGGTTGTTGAAATGATGTGTAATGGTGAATTTAGGGATAAAAATCCTGAAGATGCACTAGATTACCTTGACCAATTAGCTGAAAATGCACAACATTGGGATACTGTTGGAACTTTTGAATTGACAAATAAGCAACAATCATCTCCATCTAGTGGAGGAATCCATAACCTTAGGGAAGATCATGATTTACAAGCAAAATTTGCATCCCTAGTTAGGAAAGTTGAAGCTTTGGAGCATAAAAAGAGTGATCAAGTAAAATCTGTTCAAGAAATTGCATGTAACATATGTAATTCGAATGATCATTTCACTCAAGAGTGTCCCACTTTGCCTGCACTTAAAGAATGTCTAAATGATCAAGCTAATGTCATTAACACTTTCAATAAACCAAACCCATATTCACAGACTTATAATCCTGGTTGGAGAAATCATCCGAATTTCAGTTGGAGGAATAATAATAATGCACAATCTTCACAAGCACTACCTCCACAAAATTTTCAAAATCCTCAGCCTTATGCACCATATGTTCCACCACCCTGGAAAAATCTGGAAGACACAATGCATTCATTCATTAGAAAGCAAGATGCTATTAACAATCAAAATGCACAAACTTTTTCTGATTTGAAAGATACGCTTGCTAAAATTGCTTCTGCACTCACCATTCAAGAAAAAGGAAAATTTCCAGCCCAACCACAACCAAATCCTAAAATTCAACAAAATCCACCCACAGACCAAGTCAAGTCAGTTATAACTCTTCGTAGTGGTAAGGTTGTTGATAGACCTATGCCTGAACCTTATGAAAATGATGAAAATTCAAAGGGTAAGGAAGGACTAAATGAACTTACACCTAGTGAAGAAATAACTAGTGTTCCACCTGAACTACCATTTCCGCATGCATTGAATAAACCAAAGAAATCAAACCACTCTTCTGAAATTTATGAAATCTTTAAGCAAGTGAAAGTTAACATTCCTCTATTAGATGCAATCAAGCAGGTTCCTTCATATGCCAAATTTTTAAAGGACTTGTGCACTGTTAAGAGGAAATTGAAGGTAAGAAAGAGTGCTTTTATGGCCGAACAGGTAAGTACAATTCTGTCTACTAATAATAAGTTGAAATATAAAGATCCTGGTTGTCCTACCATTTCTTGTATTATTGGTAACCACAGAATTGAGCATGCTTTACTAGATCTTGGTGCTAGTGTTAATTTGCTTCCATATTCAGTTTATCTTCAACTTAATCTTGGTGAGTTAAAATCAACTTCAACTACACTTTTGCTTGCCGATAGATCAGTTAAAGTACCAAAAGGAATAGTGGAAGATGTTTTAGTACAAGTTGATAAATTTATTTATCCTGTGGATTTTATTGTCTTGGAAACTGAACCTGTTGTGAATAATTACAAACCAATTCCTGTAATTTTAGGTCGACCATTTTTAGCAACTGCTAATGCTTTGATTAATTGTAGGAATGGTTTAATGAATTTATCCTTTGGGAATATGACTTTGGAATTGAATGTTTTCAACATGTGCAGGCAACCTAATGAAGAAAATGAGAATGAAGATGATACTGATGAACAAAAGGAATTGTTTGAATCTTGTATCGAGGAAAATATTCAAAAAGGGGATTTTTCTGAACTTTCTAATGTTTGTTTAGTTAATTCAATTGAGTCAAATAAGCAACTTGAACTTGATATTTCTAATATAAATTCGTTGCTTGATTCTATGCAGACTTCGCAAAATTATGATGACAAGCCAAAATTTGAGGAGCTTGGAAGTATTGAAAAGACAGACCAACAAGAAGCACCTAAAATGGAATTGAAACCTTTGCCTGAAGGATTGAAATATGCTTTTCTTGGAGAAGAACAAACTTATCCTGTTGTGATTTCTTCTACTTTAACAAGCGACCAAGAAGGTAAGTTACTAATTGTTCTTAAAAAGCATAAAAATGCAATAGGATGGACTTTAAATGACATTAAAGGCATTAATCCCTTAATCTGCACACATAGAATTAATTTGGAAGAAAATGCTAAAATATGTCAACAACCTCAAAGAAGATTAAACCCACACATGAAAGAGGTAGTCAAAACAGAAGTCCTTAAATTACTTGATGTGGGAATTATCTACCCTATTTCTGATAGTAAGTGGGTAAGTCCTACACAAGTAGTGCCTAAAAAATCTGGAATCACTGTTGTTAAAAATGAAAAAGGTGAATTAATTCCAACACGAATTACATCTAGTTGGCGCATGTGCATTGATTATAGAAAATTAAATGAAGCCACTAGAAAAGATCATTTTCCATTACCATTCCTTGACCAAATCTTAGAAAGAGTAGCAGGACATCCCTACTACTGTTTTTTAGATGGATATTCAGGTTATTATCAAATTCCTATAGCACTTGAGGACCAAGAAAAGACCACATTCACATGTCCTTTTGGAACATTTGCATTTAAAAGAATGCCATTCGGGCTTTGTAATGCTCCTGCAACATTTCAAAGATGTATGTTAAGCATTTTTTGTGATATGGTTGAACATTGTTTAGAGGTCTTTATGGATGATTTGACTGTGTTTGGGAATTCTTTTGATGATTGCCTTGATAATTTGGAGAAAGTTTTAAAAAGATGTGTTGAAAAAGAACTCGTGTTGAATTGGGAAAAATGTCACTACATGGTTACTTCTGGAATTGTTTTGGGTCATGTTGTTTCTATTAAAGGAATTGAAGTTGACAAAGCAAAAATTGAAGTCATATCTAAATTGCCACAACAAAAAATAGTTAGAGATGTGCGATCCTTTTTAGGACATGCAGGATTTTATAGGAGGTTTATAAAAAACTTTAGTGCCATATCTAAACCACTTTGTAACCTCTTATTAAAAGATGCACCGTTTGAATGGAATGATGATTGCCAAAAATCTTTTGAAAAAATAATTTGTCTTTTAACATCTGCACCTATTATGCAATCTCCTGATTGGTCTTTGCCATTTGAATTAATGTGTGATGCAAGTGATTTTGCTGTTGGTGCTGTTTTAGGACAAAGAAGAGATGGTAAGCCTTTTGTGATTTATTATGCGAGTAAGACTTTGGATATTGCTCAAATGAATTATTCTACAACTGAAAAAGAATTACTTGCTGTGGTATTTGCATTAAACAAATTTCGTTCATATTTGCTTGGCTCTAAATCTGTTGTGTTTACTGACCACGCTGCTGTGAGATATTTGATGAGTAAACAGGATGCCAAACCGAGACTAATTCGTTGGATTTTGTTACTACAAGAATTTGACCTTACCATCAAAGATAAAAAGGGTGCTGAAAATGTTGTTGCTGATCATCTATCAAGACTCACATCCGAATTCTGCAATGATATAACACCCATAAATGATTCTTTCCCTGATGAATTTTTATTTTCTGTTACTTCAATGCCATGGTATGCTAATATTGTTAATTTTCTTGTTACAGGTAAAATGCCTTTGCACTGGAATGCTCAAGAGAAGAAGAAATTTTTTGTTGAAGTAAAGAAATTTTATTGGGATGATCCTTATTTGTTCAAATATTGCCCAGATCAAATTTTTCGACGATGTATTCCTGATAATGAGGTAAGTAGTGTCATTAATTTTTGTCATTTTGAAGCATGTGGTGGTCACTTTTCTTCAAGAAAAACTACTGCTAAAATTTTACAGTGTGGATTTTATTGGCCTACCATGTTTAAAGACACATATGAATTTTGCAAAAGTTGTGAAAAATGTCAAAAATTGGGATCAATTACAAAGAGAAACATGATGCCCTTAAATCTCATACTTGAAATTGAAATATTTGACTGTTGGGGAATTGATTTCATGGGTCCATTTCCATCATCTTTTGGATTTGTGTATATATTAGTTGCAGTTGATTATGTCTCAAAATGGATTGAAGCAATTTCTTGTCGAAATAATGACAGTAAAACTGTGATTAAATTTTTAAGAGAAAACATTTTAAGTCGATTTGGAATCCCTCGAGCCATTATCAGTGATGGAGGTAAGCATTTTTGTAATAAGTCATTTGAGTCTTTAATGAAGAAATATGGAATTACACATAAAATTGCTACCCCTTATCATCCTCAAACAAATGGTCAAGTTGAATTAGCAAATAGGGAGATAAAACAAATTTTGGAAAAAACGGTTAACCCAAACCGAAAAGATTGGTCTCTTAGACTTAATGATGCACTTTGGGCTTACCGCACTGCATTTAAAACATCATTAGGAATGTCACCCTATCGGTTAATTTATGGTAAACCTTGTCATTTACCTGTTGAACTTGAACATAAATCACTTTGGGCTATTAAAGCTTTTAATTCAAATTTGGATGATGCTGGTAATGTGCGAAAATTGCAATTGAATGAACTTGAGGAATTAAGGAATGATGCATATGAAAATTCAAGAATTATTAAGGCAAGAACAAAAGCATTTCATGATAAAAGAATTTTTCGAAAAACATTTGAGATTGGTCAAAAAGTGTTGCTTTATAATTCTCGTCTTCATTTATTTCCAGGAAAGTTAAAGTCAAAATGGAGTGGCCCATTTGTTGTAAAAAATGTATATTCATATGGGGCCATAGAAATTAAGAATCCAAATAACGGTGTCACATTTAAAGTTAATCGTCAAAGATTAAAACCATATCTGGAACATCACCCACGTGACGAGGACACCGAAATTAATTTGGATGACCCACCAGTTCTTGATTAAGTCTTTAATGATTTTTTTTGTTTTACTATTATTTTACCGTTTCATTGTTTGATTTTTTTTTCTTTAGATTGATGCACTGTACATAGTTTTTTTTAACATTGTTTTTCTTGTGTAAGCGTGTTTGTTTGACAGTTGTACATTCTCTCATCAATTTTCATTTTACATCATGAGCACCTCAATGAGAAAATACCTGTTCGCACATCTTAAAAGATTTCGGCGTATAAAATTTCACTTAAGAGGCCTGATACAAAGCTGTAAATCACATCCACTTTGGGATCTGCAACCACCAGAATTCGTGTCCTATGTTGAGGATCTAGAGGGACCAACTCAGAACAGTAGAGAGTGGCATATATGAATTTCAAATGGAGCTTGAGGTTAACTCAATGAGAGGACGAATGTAAGTTCATTTTCCTTTTATATTGTGTGCTTTTTTTTTTTTTTGCTCGCTTTCACGCTTGATTTGATTTTGCAGATTTGATTTTGGTGTGTTTTGATTTATTTTCCCCTATAAATGGCGGATAATGGTACTCCGTGACTTTTTAAGTCGGTATCTTCAGTTTCCCACAATAACTGAAACCCCAAAATCAAACATGGAAGAAATACAACATAAACTCCATAAGCATTTTCCCTCTCTCCCTCAGAATGCCCTCAGGAAAATTTAAAAAGCTCATTGTGAACGACTGCGTTTATTAATGATCAATGGCATTCCTTCTGACATTCGTTGGTTAATTGAAGCAAATGTCCGATTAGCAGGTGAGTTTTCTGGTCAATTTGTTTCTTACATGCCTGGTTTTGGTAAAAGTACGTTTGCTAAGAAAAGGAGAGCTAAACGACTTGGCTCAAAATGTCATAACTGTGTAAGACTTGGTTGCAAACGACCGGATTGTAAATCTTTAGGAATGGTTTCTGATACTCGTGAAGATAAAATTAAATTCGTTAAAGATGGCATGAGTAAAGAATCGTTAGATGATATCTTACGATCTCTTGAGACGCATCGAAGCGGAATTGTGCAACGTGAGATTTACAATTTGTGGATACTATTCCAAAAACAAAGTGCACAGTTAAGTCTTGGGAATCTGACTCAAAAAGACCCTGTTTGCCAATTTATAAGAAAACTGGATGGGAAGCCGATCCTCGACCCATAGAGGGCGTTCAAGCCGTTACTGGACGTAAAACCAGAGGAAGATGTGAGCCACAATCACAACTACCAGTAAATATCCTTTCACTTCACTGTTATTTTACTTTACTGTTATTTTATCATTTGCATTATTGCATTTAGCGATGTGATTTTGTATTTATTTGGTTTCTTTTACTGTTTGCTTTTTCTAATCATTACTTTTTTTTTTTACTGTTTGTTTTTGAATTATTGAGCCACGAGCTTTCCTCGTCATTTGACAAATATGCCAACCCATTTACAGCTGTTTCTCATTATTTATGTCACCAAGATCTTTAAATATGAGCTCGTTTTTCAAACACTCACAACTTGTTTTTGAAAAATTAGTCCAATGGCAGCATCTTCGAGTAAACAATTCAAAAATATTTGTGTGCTTTCTGGGTTTCACTATAGAAAGTACAAAGAGTTCGTTCAGGCAGCTGTAGATCTTGGTCGTGTCATAGCAGAGAGGAAACTGCATCTTGTATATGGAGGAGGTGAACGAGGGTTATCAAGACTTGTCTCAGAAGCTGTTTTTACCAGAGGAAGCCAAGTACTCGGCATTATCCCAAAACCCATGAAACTGCTAGTGTGCATGTCTGGCCCACCAATTGGAGAAGAATTAGTGGTATCAAGTATGCAAGAGAGAATATCTGAAGTGATGAATCATGCTGATGCTTTTATTTTCTTACCAGGAGATCTTGCAACTTTTGAGGCACTAATTACATTTGCATCTTAGGCCCACTTGAACATTCATCAAAAACCCATCAGTTTGTTAAATGTTAATAATTTTTATGACGGCTTGCTAACTTTTATTAACCATGCAATAAAGAATCATTTTGTTCCACATTCTGTAAAAAAACTCTTTATCTCTGCTTCTACTGCTAATGAGTTACTTGATCTTTTACAAGCTTATACACCAGAGCCAGATCCACAGACTGTTGCACTGAATTGGTCGACTAATGATGGTAACGGTAACAGTAGCAGTAATAAGAAGTGCGATTTAGATTTAACTCTCCGTTTGTAAATATTTTCTGTTGTAGTGTTCATGTGATGTCTTCTACACTCTTTCTCTTTCCTTTTAAAACATTGAGGACAATGTCTTTTTCAGGTTGGGGGGAGGGAATAGTTGATAATTGTGGAATGTCTTAGTCCTGGTTATGTGTTTACAAAAAAAAAAAAAACAATAACAAAATTTTTTTTTTCTGTAAAGACTATCTTAGGACAAATTTAAGTCGAAGATGGCAGGATATAGAGAATGTAGTCTCTCTAGAAACGCATCTTCTTAATCTTAAGGGTGTTGTTAAAAAAAAAAAAAAACAAAAAAAAATTGACTTTTTCTTCATCTTTGTTATCTACTTCTAAGCTTCTGCATCAAGTTCAGGTGAGATCTCCTCTTCTTCTTCTTTTATTATTCTCTTTTATTTTTATTTATTATTATTATTATTTTTTTGCATATCTGTAAAATTATAAAATGTTAGGATAATGTTTAGATTAGGTTGTGGGGTGGGGATAATTAACGTATGTTTTAAATATGTGTGTTGTTTTTTTCTCTTTTCTCTTTTCTTTTCTTTTCCAAAAAAAAAAAAAAATTGTTTTTTGTCTAGGATGGCCGTGTAAAGAGTCACGACTTTTGAGACGCATCCTAATAGTCTTGTTGTATTATATTTTGATTTTGAGATTCATAGTAAGTTGTTTTTGTTCCCTTTTCTTTGAATTACTCAAATTTGTGAACTCTCCACTTGGTTATTAAGTTATTTAATTGTTTACTCATTTAACATGTATTATTGAATCATTCTTCACACACACATTATGACACATACTAGTGGGTTGTAAGTTAAAATTTTACAGCATTTAGTTCTTTTGATTTATTAGGAAAAGTATCTAAGGTAGTAGAAAGTGTATATTTCCAAAAAAAAAAAAAAAGTAGAAAAAAAAATTGTTTTTAATTTTTCTATATCTAGAACCCGAGTAATTAAGTCCGTAGGGGTGTTTCAACACCTAGTGCCCTAAGGTCAACTGGTCTGGGAGTCACTGGCCTAAAGCTCGCTACATGGGTAATAGATATATTGTTTGTTTATTAGGAACCCGAGTAATTAAGTCCGTAGGGGTGTTTCAACACCTAGTGCCCTAAGGCCAACTGGTCTGGGAGTCACTGACCTAAAGCTCGCTACACGGGTTAGAAATGTAATATATAAAAAAAAAATGTGTGAATAATCTATTGCCTAAAGATATAATTTCTAATGAATTTTAGAACGAAAATGTTGTTTTTCTTTTAATGAAGCCCCATAAGTATTGTGTTAATTACTTGAGCACAAAAGAAGGTTTGATGATATTCTGGATAATGAGTGAACATCAATGTGGTAAAGGAATTTGGGAGAGTTCATTTATTTGGTAATTTAGAGGATAGATGAACAACTATTAACTTGCATGTGAATTTTATAAATCTTAATATAATGCTTTAATTGCTAGAGGGCTAGCAATAAGCTGGTTGGGGGGTGTGATTAGTATTAAAAATTGTTTAATTATCAAGCGATAATATGTTATTTTATGCTTATGTTATAATTTATATTTGTGTTTATGTAATATATTATGAATTATGAATTATGTTTTAAATATATTTAATTTTGTGTATTTTTATGTGTTTATTAGGAAAATTATTAATTTCACGTACTTCGAGGCTCCAAACAGATAAACGGAGGTCAAATTTGGATTCCGGAGGTCCAAAAACCTTAAGATCAGTCAAGATCAGCTTAAAATTGGGCTTGTGTAAAAAAAGTTGACTTTTCCTATTGACCGAGCACTGATTGGATGATGAAATGAGCTTACAATAGATATGAGTGCATGGGATAACTGGCAATCTTGACTAAATCTCAACCGTTCATGATTCAATGGCCATGATTGTGCCACGTGGCAATGGTTGGTGAAGCAAGTTGGGGGATCCGAATCTTTGTATTTGGGTCGACCCAATCCACCTATTAACCCGCCAAATCTCAACCGTTCTTTGGGCAAATCGGACGAGTCAAATGATGCCATGTGTGATGTTGACTTTTGAAGTTTGACCAGCCATTGGATCTTGATCTAAGGGTTGTGAGGAGCACATGCATGAAGCCTATGATGGACTGCAAAGCACTGGATTATGAATTTATTTTTCTATAAATAGGGCCTCATTTTTATGTTTTAATGATCTCTCTACAACTCTCTTCTTCTCAAATTCTCTCCATCTCCTTGTAATCTTGATTTCCAGGTGTGTTTTTAATATTTTGTATAATTATTTTCATTAATAAAATTAGTTTTATTTCCAATTTTAGTTGTTTTTATTTCTTTTAATTATAAGTAATTCAATTTTACTACTTTTTTTTATTTTAATTATGCTTAACTAAATAATATTAGTTAGGGGAAGGTGAAACTCTTAAGAAATAAATATGATTTAATCAAATTCTATGTTTAATTTTATAAAATAAATTATTTTCTATTTAATTTGATACATGTTTTATATTTGAAAATTTGATTTATTGTAGACAAACAAATGAATTTGGCACAATAAATTCTTAAGATCTTAATATAAGGCATCGTGAAATGGTATTTTGACTTATTGTAGACAAATTAAATTTTGGCACAATAAATACTTAATCCATCATAAAATTAAAGGGAAAATAATAATAATTTGTATAATTAATCTTTTGAGTAATAAATCTAAAACAAATTGGCAAAAAGAATTTATTAAGTTTTATTTATTTCTAAGAGTGGATCCATAACCCTAACTAGTTCAATTCCATAGTTTCATTTAAATTAAGTTGTTTATATTCAAGTTTTAATTTCAATTTTTAGATAAAATAAAATAAACTAATTAAATCTTTTCTCTGTGGATCGACCTCGGACTCACCGAGTTATAATACAACAAGACACTCTTATACTTGGGAGTTAAAATTTACTTTTAAGTTCTGTCATAAACTCTCTCCTTTTTCATTGCCACCGTCACAAAATCGTCGTAGTAGTATCACCTATATATTGTAACTCCTGATCCCTTTTCCAGCTCAGTACAAATAGCCAAAGATTTTGGTAATTGTCCTTCCTACTTATTGCTATTGAGATCAAGGCTCGTTAAACAACTTTTGTTTACAAAAGTATCCGGGATGCGGTCTTTAATGTTATTGTTCTTCAAGTGCAGAATAATCAGCTGAGTGCTAAAGTCTCTAAGGATGGTGGAATGATTCCGCTCAAATTGTTGTCCGACAAGGATAGATATTCAAGTGAGTCAAGTTACAAATTGAGGGATGGATCTGTCCGGACAATTTGTTGTTAGAAACTACGAAGTGTGTTGAAGGTTTTTCAACTTTGATAACAATTCAAACTAGATCGTCCCATTCAAGTTAATTTTGGGCCTGGGAAGCTGTTGGTCCAAATAGTCTGTCCTGCCAGTGTTGGCATTGGCGTCTGGTCGCAACTCTGCACAACATCACGACCGTATTTCAGCATCAATAGACTCTGTATCTCTAAGTCAATTATTAGAGATTTTGAAGATTGATAATACCCATAGTTGAACAACACAATAGTGTTCATAACTGTTGGTTCGTTAGAGTTGTTTGGGAAGGAAATATGAGGCTAATGATGAAGCGCCACGTGTCGATATTTAAGAGATTAATTTATCTCGGGTATCTTGGGTACCTCGGATACCCTAGGTACCCCGGCTACCCTAGGTACCCCGGCTACCCTAAGCACTCTGGGGGTACCTCGGGTACACCATGAAAGGATACAAAAGTCTTCGTAAATATGTGAAGGGATATGTGGGCCCCGAATCTCAAAAAGATCGGTTTGATACGTGTCAAAAAATAAGGAAATCTTGTGCCGCAAAAAAGGAGACAGCCGCCTGTCACGCCAGCGCGGGACCACTCCACTACGCCCAGCACGTGAATACGCCACAAACTTTCTCTCCATTGATATTTTTGAAAAGTCTAAGCCGCCATACGCATGAAAATAAGAATATTCCTGACATGACAGCAGGGAACGCCACTAAAATAGCGCCAGGTAGCACGACGACCGGGGTACACCATATAAATACTCAGGTTTGATTTTTATCAAGTGAACACACTCATGACAAAAAAGGAGGGTTTCTTCAACCTCAAAATCTCCATTACCGAGAGCTTGCAAGCTCTCTAACCTGAGATAACCCAACTCTGACTTGAGCATCGGAGTGTGGTCGCCGGCCACCCCCGGCTCCACCTCTGACCTCTTTTTTGGTTGTTTTACAGGTTTAAGGCGAGTTTCACCAGCCCTCCGCACCTAAAGTCAGACCCCCTCCATATCCTCCGTCATCTCAATCCTCCTTCGCTCCACAAAAAGCCTAAACAGCCCGCACGTGCCGAACAAGCGAGGTACCCCGCTCCCCGACAAAAATATAAATTTATTGCTCTTGGGTTAGTTTTGTGGTTTTTTATTCATTGACCCAAAATCAGCCGCAAACAATTGGCGCCGTTTGTGGGGACACGAGCAAAAAGCTTCCACACGGTGCTAAGCTTGTCGGTACGTGTGCTTGCATAACCATGGCACCCGACGTACCCGCTGATAACCAAATGCTAGGTCATGATGGAGCAGAGGACCACGGCGGTGATGAGAGGGGTGACTCGACAAGGAGGGCATCCCGCCTAGAGAAAGGCAAATCAGTTAAGCAATCAGCTGGTATTCAACCCGACGAGGAGCCCGATACTCATAAACACTTTGAGGAGTTAGCTCTTGCGATTCTCAGAGTAGTAGGATCTCGGGTACCTGAAGCAGCCACTTCTCCGGTAACTCAAGATGTCCCGCCTCCACGCGGTGAGAAACAGATCATACCAAGATCTGAAATACCGGAGGGAAGTAGACCAAAGCATGGGCCATCGGGCACCTGTTCAAAGTTTCAAGCCGCCGGCTCCCGGGAAGAACGCTCCACTGCCTCTTGTTATTCCCGTAGTAGCCAGGGTACCAAATGCAAACAAAAAGCCCATGAAGATCACTGGTACAAGTTGAACGCCAAAAGAGCTTCCCAGACAACAGCGGCCTCCTCAGGTGCACCTGGGGTACCCTGCGAGTTCCTGGAAAAAATGGAGTACCTCGAAGCTCAAGTGAAGCTACTTTATGAAAAATAAAACCCCACCAATGCTCTAGCGCCAGCAGTGCATAACTCACCATTCACCATGGAGATTCGGACAGCGGTTCTCCCGGAAGCGTTCACCATGCCTCAAATACAACAATACTCGGGTACCTCGGATCCCGTGGAACATGCTGAGTTATATCGTGACCAGATGATAATTAAAGGAGTGGGCGACAATGCTATGTGCCGGATGTTCCTGCATACCCTCACCGGACTAGCCAAGTCATGGTTCCGATTGTTGAAGGCAGGTAGTGTATCCTCCTTAGACCAGCTCCTAAAAGATTTTGTTCATGAGTTTGGTTATGCATCCGCCCAAGATATAACATCCTCCAAGCTTGCTTTCATCAAGCAAGGGAATTCGGAGTCTTTAGCCGATTACGTAACCCGCTTTCACCAAGAGGTGTTGCGTATCGGTACATTTGGTCACCAACATACTTTCACTCATTTTGAAAAGAATTTGCGTTTGGGGAAGTTATGGCGGTCATTTCAAAAACACCAAAGCGGGAGGAAGACAGAGTCGAAGTTGTGAGAAACAAAGAGAAACCCAAGAGAGCCGAGGTACCTCAGGTACCCTCTCGAGCACCCCGGGTACACAGCCCACCTCGTCCAAACCCACGTGGGAGAGGACTGAATATCCCTGGTGTACCCCGGGTACCTCCGGTACCCTCCCGAGCACCCCGAGTACATAGCCCACCGCTACCGCCAGAACAACGGGAAGCACCACAAAAATCCAGATATGACTCTTTCCACCATTTGAATCAATCTCCAGAACAAATTTTTTACCATATTAGGGATACGGGGATGCTTCGCCCACCTAAGCCAATTCGAAAATACCCCAATATGAAGCGTAGCTTGAAGTATTGTGAGTTTCATGAAGATTTCGGCCATAGCACCGCCGAATGCTTTCACTTGAGGGAAGAAATTGAGTCATTGATTCTGAGTGGGTATCTCAAGGAATTTGTCGCTGATATGCGTGAGGCAAGGAAGTTCTCGGAGCAAGATAAGGGTAAACAAGTTGCTAACCCTCATCCCGAAGCCGAGATACCCCAGGGGTCTAAGAAATGCGTGTATGTTCGAATGATAGCAGGGGGTCCTACCTTTGCTGGGGAATCTAGACGGGCCATCAAACGTTACAGCAAGCCACCAATTTTGGATCGCCCTGGAAAAGAAGTGAACTTCGCTTGTCAAAATCAACTTAGGGTACCTGGGGTACCCCACCATCCCCCGCTTATCCTTTTCACAGAGCAAGATACTGAAGATGTCTCGTACCCCCATGACGACGCCTTAGTAATTAAGTTGAAGGTTGCTACTGGTAAGGTAGTATGAACTCTTGTAGACACCAGCAGCTCCGTTGATATCATTTTCAAAAGTGCCTTGGATCAACTATTGATTGAATCGCCAAAGATCACCCCATGTGCTACACCTCTTATTGGGTTTGCCGGCGATATGGTTATCCCAAAGGGCATCATCACGCTGCCCGTTACACTTGGTAAGGTACCTCACCGTGTTGTTCATATGATTGATTTTCTTATTGTGGATCACCCAGGTGCCTATAATATCATCTTGGGAAGACCATTCTTAGCAACAACGAAGGCGACAATCTCCATGCATTACCTCGCCATGAAGATTCCAACCGATGGGGAAATTATCACGATCAAAGGGGATCAGCAATCGGCTCGAGGGTGCTACTCGGTCGCATCGAAAGTGAGCTATCAAATCGCCACCAATATGTTCCTGGAGGGGTACCCCGTCAGCACAAGGCCATTTACCAGCCTATCCAAGCGGGCATTGGCTAGACGCCGGAGAGTTGCACGTAAGAAAGCTCAACGGTCCACGAACTCCCAGGTACCCCAAGCACCGTATGAAGCTGGGCCAATGGAAGTGGACGTGGTAGCTCCTGGGGCACCACTGGTACCCCAAAGTCCCAATTCAGCATCAATGGGAGAAGTCGAGGTACCCCTGGATCCTCGGGTATCGAAAGATGAAAAGCGAGGAACACCGGTTGAGGATCTTGTGTCTGTTTTGATCTGTAATAAGGACCCAACCAAGATGGTCAAGGTAGGCTCCAACCTCTTTGACCAACACCGAGAGCAGCTTATTGAGTTCTTAAAGAAAAACTTAGATGTGTTCGCTTGGTCTCACGCGGACATGCCGGATATCCCACCTTCTATCGCCTGTCACAAGCTCAATGTCGATCCACATCATAGGCCTGTCAAGCAAAAACGTCGAGCTTTCAACCAGGAACGCTATGACGCCATTGAACAAGAAATGGACCGATTGCTAGCAGCGGGGTTTATTAGGGAGGCGGTGTACCCCGATTGGGTCTCAAATGTTGTATTGGTTAAGAAGTCTAACAGGAAATGGCGCATGTGTGTAGATTTCACGGATTTAAACAAGTCTTGCCCTAAGGATAGCTTCCCGCTTCCCGGGGTAGACCAGCTGGTCGATGCTACGGTTGTGCATGAGATGCTTTGTTTCATGGATGCTTTCTCCGGGTACAACCAAATTCCAATGTACGAGCCTGATCAAGATAAAATAGCCTTCATCACCAACCGTGAGTTATACTGCTACAAGGTTATGCCTTTTGGTTTGAAGAATGCGGGCGCCACCTATCAGCGTTTGGTGAACAAGGTCTTCAAATAGCAAATCGGTCGTACCATGGAGGTGTACATCGATGATATGATAACAAAGTCGGTGTACGCCAGTGATCACTCGGGGCACCTCAGAGACACTTTCAATATTTTGATAAAGCATCAGATGCGCCTAAATACTGAGAAATGTTCATTCGGGGTGACTTCGGGTAAATTCCTTGGATTTATGGTACAACAGTGGGGAATTGAGGCTAATCCTGACAAAATCTGGGCGGTTCTTGGGATGAAGTCACCAAGTACCATCAAGGAAGTCCAGAGCTTAGCTGGCTGGATAGCCGCCTTGAGTCGTTTCATCTCCAAGGCCACCGACAGGTGCAAGCCATTTTTTAAAGCTTTGAAAGCGGGAAAGAAGATCCAATGGACCGCCGAGTGCGAAGAGGCTTTTCAGAAGCTAAAGGAGTACCTCGTTAATTCGCCGTTGCTCGCCAAGCCTAAGCATGGAGAATTGCTTCTGCTGTACCTCGCTGTTTCCGAGCACGCCACTAGCTCGGTGTTGCTTAGAGAAGATGAAGACGGGGTGCAACGGCCTATTTACTACACTAGTAGGGCAATGGTGGATGCGGAAAAGAGGTACCCCGCCATAGAGAAGCTGGTTTTGGCTTTAGTAATCTCTGCGAGGAAACTCCGGCCGTATTTTCAGGCCCACACCATTACCGTTGTAACAAACCTTCCCCTTCGACAAATCCTCCAGAAGTTAGACATGTCTGGAAGACTTCTTCGCTGGTCTCTTGAATTGAGTGAGTTCGACATTATCTTCAAGCCACGCTCAGCTATTAAAGCCCAAGCCATCGCCGATTTCATTGCAGAATTCGCCAATGACTCCGGGGGTGAGGAGAATCCGGGGTACCCGGCGAAACTACATCAGCTATTGAAGAAGAGCATGTCTGGGAAATTTATGTGGATGGTTCCTCCAAGTCGCACGGAAGCGGTGCGGGAGTAATAATCATCGATCCGGATAAGGTGAAGCTATGTTATGCCTTGCAATTCGGGTTCAAGGCCTCAAACAACGAAGCCGAGTATGAAGCTATGATAGCGGGGCTAAGGATGTCGAAGGCCTTGGGCGCAAAAAGAGTCCACATCAAAAGTGACTCTCAATTGGTGGTCGGTCAGATCAACTCAGAATATCAGGCTAAGGAAGAAAATATGAAGGGGTACCTCGAGAGAACAAGAGAATTAATATCTCAATTTGCTGAGGTCAAGATGGAAAGAGTTCCACGATTAGAAAATTGTGAAGCTGACAACCTCGCCAAAATGGCTTCCTTCGGTGCAACTCAGTCGGTTGGTCCAATCACTGCTGAGTACGTACCTACACCCAGTGTTAATCTACTTGAGCCAGAAGAAATAGGGTCGATAACTGCAGTGGTATCGATATTGTCTCATCGAGGATACCTTATTCAGAAGAGGGTTTACCCTCCCTTACTTAAAGTGCTTGGGAAATGAACATGCCGAATATGTCATGAGAGAGATACACGAAGGGATTTGTGGTAACCACTATGGAGCACAATCATTGGCACAAAAGGCCCTTCGTCAAGGATTTTATTGGCCTACGATGCGGGAGGATGCCAAAAACATGGTCAAGAGTTGTGACAAATGCCAGAGATTTGCCAAGGTACCCCACTTTCCACCAGAAAAGTTAATTGTCATGTCTTCTCCGTGGCCATTTGCTGTTTGGGGTATAGATCTCATTGGCCCACTACCAACTGGTAGAGGACAAGCTAAGTATGCAATTGTAGCCGTTGACTATTTCACAAAGTGGGTAGAAGCGGAGCCGTTGGCAAGCATTACGGAGAGAAAACCACTGATTTTGTTTGGAGGAACCTCATATGCAGATATGGTATCCCTAATGCAATTGTCAGTGACAACGGAAAGCAATTCGATAACGAAAAATTTCAGAATTTCTGCTCGGAGCTTGGGATAGCCAACCGATTTGCTTCTCCGGCTCACCCGCAATCTAATGGACAAGTGGAAGCCATCAACAAAATCATCAAGGGTATTCTAAAGAAGAGGCTGGAGGAAAAGAAGGGAGCTTAGGTAGACGAGTTACCCGGCGTTCTTTGGGCCTATCGGACAACTCAAAATATTTCAACTGGGGAAACCCCATTTTCTCTGGCTTTCGGGACTGATGCAGTCATTCCAGCTGAAATCGGGATACCCTCTCACAGAACCGCATACTTCGATGAAGCCGAGAATGCCTCTTTGATTGCGTCCAATCTTGATTTTGTTGAAGAAAAAAGGGCCAAAGCAGAATTGAAGGTTGCAATATACCAGCACCGCGTTTTAGATTTATATGACAAGAGGGTACGCCCCAGATCATTCAAGAAAGGGGATTTAGTCCTACGAAGGGTAACTCAAAATACCCGGGTACCCTCTGAGGGCTCTTTCGGAGCCAATTGGGAAGGCCCATATCGCATAGACAAGCCGGTAGGTTCGGGGGCATACAAACTACTCCACATGGATGGAACAATCGTCAAGCATCCCTGGAATGCCGCAATGTTGAGGAAGTACTACTAACATAAGGACAGTGTCTTAAACCTTATCGTTCACTTTATCTATCTCTTATTTTCTTTACTATGTGTGCAATGTGGTAAAGCCATGAAAGGTACTTAGGGTACCCCACATGTGCAAGTGAAATTTTTAATTCCCTAAGTCCTAGAGAGTGGATATCTATACGGTTTCCTATTCTCATTGGGACAATGAGTCAGTCTTGTATAATGTTCTCCTTTTGATTACCGAATTTGATTATGGTTAAATTTTCGCCATTAATGTGACTTTCTCTTATTACGCCATGTCTTATTCAGCTATAATTGCTCCATTTCAAAATAATCAGGGGAACCTGAGGTATCTGACTCGATTCGATCGTGAAGATCTGTTCGAGGTCAACACCAATAAGAAATAATACAATAAATTTAAAGAGGGAGGGTCAGAGAAGGCCCGAGGGCGAGGTAAACCAGCATACCCTAGCGCCATGAGGTTCCGTTAAGGTATGCACACGGCCACACCTCCATTCTTTTACTTGAGCCAAGTAAAGAATAGATAAACGAAACGAGGTAGGCAAGCATGCCCCTCTATTCGCATTATCTTATTAAATATTGACTAGAAGCGGATGGCAAAACAAGCATGTTTTTGACCATTTTTGCAAGAAAGGGGGCCAAGAAGGTCCCCGAAAAAAAAAAAAAACAAAAGAAGAGTACCCGGGGTACCCAAGAAACTCCACAAGTTTATTTGAGATACGCCATAATTTTTATTTTATCCTAGTTGCGCCAAATATGAATTTCGTTTTATCTTATGATGATGTGCGAATTATTAAATTATTTTGAGATACACCATAATCTTTATTAAGACGAGCAGTGAGCACATCTACGGAAATCACCACGCAAGCGCCAAAAATACATCAGGGGGGTACCTGGGGCACCCGAGGAACCCCTGCGAGGCTACGCAAATCAATCATAAGCAAGGAATTCAATGGCACGCCAAATAAAGTATATTGCAGAAGTTAATGCGAACGAGTAGGCAAGATTGCCGAGGCAACCTTCCAAAAGACAAGTATCCCAACACATCAAAAGGATAATACCATACTACAAAAGGTACAGAAGCAAAGAAAGAAAGCTGCTAAGACATCTCGAGATAAAATTCTGAATAACAAGTAAGATCAAGCAGAAGGGGGGACATCCTCTCCACCGTTCCCCTCAACGGGGGCATCAACAGGAACACTCGCAGCCAAAGAGCGGCTACCCGCATGAACAACGCTAACCGAAGGGAGATCCGCCTGGGGTACCTGGGATACCCCAGAAGATTGCTGTGGGCTGTGAGATGGGGGAGCCTGGGTAGCCCTCTTGTCCTCTATCGCTTTAAGGATGGCCGACTTGTCCACCCATTTCTCCACCCGGGATACCACCAGCTCAGGCTCGACGCTCCAGACCTCAGTCATGATAAGAGTAAAGGCCTTGTCCATCATCTCCGGTTGGCGAGATAGTAGCTCGCCGTGCTTAGACTCCGCCTCTTCCAACTTCCTAGACAATCGGCTGTTCTCCCGGGCGTGGTCGTCCAAGCGCCTTTGCAAAGCCCTGACCTCCTCTCCTAGCTTCTCTTCCCGAGACTGGCCGAGCCTAACCTCACCTCGCAGCCTCTCTACCTCGGTCTATGTAGCCGAGATGCCACTAAGGTCTCGGAGACCGTGGCTAAGGTAGAAAGCCGCCTACACAAATAATAATAAAGAAAAGGAAAGGGAGTCAGGACGATATTAAAAGAAAAAAAAGAGAAAGAATGAAAAGAAAAGAGTGAAAGGCATGACAAGCTTTGAGCGCTCGGCTATAGCGCTCATTTAAATCTAATTTATCTGCCTCTATTGCCATGTCTGTGGAAATACTCTCGGAGGAATGAAGGAAGCAATCAGTCAAGTGCGATATCCGCTTGTTAGCCACCGGATCCAGCTCGCCCTCCATAAGGTCTCCAGGAGCCGTGAAAAGGGAGCCAAACTTCCTCTTGTGGGTAGCCGGGGTACCCCGAGAACCCCCAAGAGAGGAGACGAGCAATTTGCCTTTGCCGCCTCGAACGACGGGAGGTCGGTCACCTTTTGCGGAGATACCCAGGGTACCGGAGGAGCTGCCGCTCATGCGACTGAAGAAGGCGTCAAAATCTTCGCCAAAATGGTCCATGCCTATCCAACAAAAAAAAAAAGAGGTGAGACAAAGAGACAAATCAGGAAAATAAACAACAGAGTCGTCATTGGCAAAAAGGCACATTAAGAAAAAATAAGAGATGGCCACCAAAGCAAAAAAAAAAAAAAAAGTTTGTTCAAATAATGGGGGCACCCCACAGAACCAATGAAGGCGGGGTACCCCAGCAACACCACATAGCCATACGTGAATCACCCCCCGAAGAAGACTGAAAACTCTCCTTAATCAGACCAGCTCTCTGTTGTGTAAATTTTAATGTACTCGCAAGCGCACGAATCTATTGTAGTATATATCAATGGTGACGAGTGTCGATCCCACGAGGAGGTGGATTTTAATTGTGTGTAGAATTAATTTTGTAAATGAGTGATTGGATTTGTGGTGGAAATGATTTGGAATATGCTAAAACTTAAATTAAAATGGCGAGAATAAATTCTAAAATTGGAATTGAAATAGCGAGAATAAATTGAAGAGAATTCTATTGAAATGACGTACTTGGGTATCTGAATCCGTATCAACATGCATCATGGGCTAAATAATCCTTATTAATGCCAATTAAATCATGAGGGGGGAATCCACACCTCATGAACCATGCTCTAATCAATATGGTGCTAAGGGCTTATCGTGCCAAATAATAATAACCTTGTACTAGGGGGCCGGTGAAACCAAGGCGGTACTAGACAAGATTAGTATTATTTGTCGACGAGAAGTCAAAACATCCACAAAAATTAGAGGGGAAGAGAAAGTAAATTTACCAAATAAAGCCCATGACACATGTTGAGACTTCACCTTCAACCCAAGCTTGAAAGAAAATTAGCTACTCATAATTGAACTAGGGGCAAAATGAGAATTTATTAAAATACATAGAAAATACAAGATGGAGAAGGAATTACAGAAAATGGATCCAAAAAATGGATTCAGAGATATCAAATTAGGGGGGAGAGGCCCCTTTTTTATAGATACATGGAGTAAATCATGGCCATCGGATTAAAAACAATTTGGACGCTCAGGATTGCGCCACGTCATTAGTCAACAGTACGTGGTTTGACCACGCGGATGAACAGTAACACAGTTTGACCCGGGTTGAACAGTAACGCGGTTTGGTTGAAAATAATCAAGTGTGATGCATGTACCGTATGCGAGATTTTTGGTCCACTGATATGCTGCCACGTCACCATCAACAGTACATAAGAATTTTAGTCCAACAGGATCGTGACACCTCATCAGTCAATGCCACATCATCGGTCAATGCCACGTCATCGTTCCGTCTATGTGAACAGTGTCGTGAACAGTAACGTAGACAGTACCGTACACGTGAATAGTACCGTACATGTGAACAATGACATTTTCCTTTTATGCTCCTCCTAAGGTTTTCGACCGTCCTAAGTTCAAAAGTGATGTCCGTTTTGCCGTCTGATCTCTCGTTTATTGTGAAATGACTATGATGCCCCTAAAATATATAAAATACTTAATTAAAATAAAACACAGGGAATTAAATCAAAAGAAGGTTAAATACATAAAAGTAAGGGTGTTAGTAAAACTTGAAGTGTAAAATGATGATTTTCTCCTTTAAAAATATACATTTTCTAACACTCAACACTCTCGCCAACCGGGAAGTGCACAGAACATCACCCTCACTCTGCAAAATCTGGAACTTCTCTATAACACCATTCACTTTCCTCCCCACTTCATGGATTGGGCACGTTCCCTTGGTCCAAGTGATGTTTGTAAAAATCCCAAAAAACAATGAATAAGAAGACAATTCATGCAAAGAGGTGTATTTATACATAGAAAGGGAGAGAAGAGGAAAGAAACACATACTATCTTCATTGAAGAAGTTTCGAACTTGCACAACTTCATTCCCTGCTGGAATGCTCTTCCCCCACTCGCCCTCAGCCACAAACCACCCATATATGTAGCCTTTTTTCAGCAAGGGATCCGGTCTCACCAAATTACCATGAACCCCCCAAGTAGCAAAATAGGCTACAGATAAACCAGCGGGCTTCTTCAACTGATAAAGCCTCCTTAGATCTCCATAAGAAATATCCTCCCCAAAAATATCTAGCCACAAAACCTCCAGACCCGTGAGCAATCTCCAACCGGGTAAAGATAACTGTCCGGGAGCAATTTTCATCTCAGTGAACATTTTTCTAAAAAATGGTTGAAGAGGTAAACGGAGACCTAAGTCAAAAAGGTCGATATGAAGGGCAACACCATCAGAATGAGGGTGCTCGGGGCGCTCGCCCTTGCGAGGTACCCTAAGGTGGACAGAATGAGGTATGTTGTATTTGGCTTTAACCCTTTCTAAATCTCTCGGAGTAGCTGGCCTACCCCCTAGTGCATAGAGCTTAGGAGCTATAGAGACAGAGGGAGAGATCAGGGGAGGTTCTGGAATGCTGACATGAACAGGAGATTTGGGTATGGATGTCTTTGCACGAGTTTTTCTATGGGCTAGCTTGGCTGGGTGTTTGCCTTTAATCTTTGATTTTTTACTAGTTTTGGTTCGAGATAACTTGGGACTAGCTGAAGGGGACCCATCGTTGTCACTAAGGGATATATAAGGGGCTGAATCAGAAAGGGGAGCCTCCTCACTCGACTCCGCCGGCTCCCTGACCACATTACGACCCTTTTTCCCAACAGTTTTTCTCCCCATCTTGTTCTCCTAAAAACACAAGACACAAGTTGAAAAAGAAAACCTCCACATCAAAATATATCCCCACAACTTCAAACCTCATCCATCACGAGCCAAACACCAACATCCACCAATAAAAGCATAAACAAAAAAAAAAAATGCCAACACTTTGCATGAAAACCATAAACAAATCCAAAAACAAAGCCACAACATTATTCTTCAAAATAAAGAAGTCAAAAATAGGTATGAAAAATTTTATACCTAGATTTCACCGAGAGTAGCAAATTTCAGTCGCCAATAAGTAAGTTTTAGACTATAAATCGCCAAGAGAAGTCACAAATCGCCAAAAATTGCTCACAAGATGGAGCTGTGCAGAGGCTGTCATAGACACAATGAAACCCGTTAGAGATAAAAAAAAAAAAATGGAGGAAGCCTGGAGATATATATAAAAAAAAAAGGAAGTCTCAAAAAAAAAAAAAAAGGTAGCCTGGAGAAATAAAAAAAAAAAGAGGAAGTCAGAATTAAAAAAAAAAAAAAGGAAGCCTGGAGATATATATATATATATATATATATATATATAAAGGAAGCATGGAGATAAAAAAAAAAAAAGGGGAGCTTGGATGATATAAAAAAAATGGGGGGAGCCTGGAGATAAAAAAAAAAAAAAAGAAACTGTCAGGGTGATTTAAAAGGAAAAAGAGGAGGAGCATGGATTTAAAAAAAAAAAAAAAAGGGCCACTGGAAGAAACGAAGAAGAAGCAAAATGGGGGAGAGAAGATGGCTTACCACAAGGAGATCACTGCACCACCAGCCGAACGCCGTCATCACGCCACCACTGGAAATCACGGGAGCCAAGGTCGGCCGAGAAGGAAGAAAAAAAAAAAGAAAAGGAAAAGGAAAGAAGAAGAAAAAAAAAAAGGGAGTGAAAGTTGCCTGGAAAAAGCTAAAGAAAAGAGAAAAAGGAGGAATACAAAAAGAGAAAGAAAATGTGATGGTGGGCCGAGAGCAAGCAAAAAAAAAAAAAAAAAAAAGGAAGAAAGGAGATGGAAGCCGAAAGGGCAAGAAGCAAAAGGCAAATAAAGAAGAAAAAATGGAGATGGGGAGGCGTTGGAAATTGGAGAAGAAGAGAAAAAAGTTTTTGGGGATTGCAAAATGAAAGAGAAAAAAGTGAGAATGAAACGTGCAGAAGGTGGTTGAAATGATTTGACTGGCTTTGAAATTTAAAAGTCAGAGCAAGCAAGAAGCCACTGGAAGTAATTAATTTTGATGGGAGATTTTTTGGGAGTTTCAAAATAAAGTGAAGGCTGTTTTTAAATTCAAATCATGTATCAAGGCGGTTACCACTTCTAAGGAAAGCTGGAGAGACGTGAAGACAGGCATCAGTTCAGAGTTAAAAAAAAAAAAGTGTAAATATCGCCACGTGTCACACACAATTCTTTCAAGAGTTTCTTGCGCCTCAATTACATTCACCACAAAGAAACTAGGGGGATGTTGTTTGGGAAGGAAATATGAGGCTAATGATGAAGCGCCACGTGTCGATATTTAAGAGATTAATTTATCTCGGGTATCTTGGGTACCTCAGATACCCTAGGTACCCCGGCTACCCTAAGCACTCCGGGGGTACCTCGGGTACACCATGAAAGGATACAAAAGTCTTTGTAAACATGTGAAGGGATATGTGGGCCCCGAATCTCAAAAAGATCAGTTTGATACGTGTCAAAAAATAAGGAAATCTTGTGCCGCAAAAGAGGAGACAGCCGCCTGTCACGCCAGCGAATCCGCCAAAAGTGTGATATTGTGACAGTTGGGACCACCAGCTTTTCCTGCTACACCTGCAAAATTACAACGGAATTGCAGAGGTACGCGGGACCACTCCACTACGCCCAGCACGTGAATACGCCACAAACTTGCTCTCCACTGATATTTTTGAAAAGTCTAAGCCGCCATACGCATGAAAATAAGAATATTCCTGACATGACAGCAGGGAACGCCACTAAAATAGCGCCAGGTGGCACGGCGACCAGGGTACACCATATAAATACTCAGGTTTGATTTTTATCAAGTAAGTGAACACACTCACGACAAAAAAGGAGGGTTTCTTCAACCTCAAAATCTCCATTACCGAGAGCTTGCAAGCTCTCTAACCTGAGATAACCCAACTCTGACTTGAGCGTCAGAGTGTGGTCGCCGGCCACCCCCAGCTCCACCTCTGACCTCTTTTTTGGTTGTTTCGCAGGTTTAAGGCGAGTTTCACCAGCCCTCCGCACCTAAAGTCAGACCCCCTCTATATCCTCCGTCATCTCAATCCTCCTTCGCTCCACAAAAAGCCTAAACAACCCGCACGTGCCGAACAAGCGAGGTACCCCGCTCCCCGACAAAAATATAAATTTATTGCTCTTGGGTTGGTTTTGTGGTTTTTTATTCATTGACCCAAAATCAACCGCAAACAAGAGTTTTCTTTCATATAAATCGATTTGATTAGATTTTGTGAACTTTATAATGACTTGTTGAGTGCATGCATACTGTTCGAACAACTTCCTGAACAAAACTTAACTTTCTTGGACAAGTATGATATAATTCGCCTTAGCCATTTTTTTTTTCACTTGCTTAAGACATTTCTTGGGAGGAACATGAAGAAACAATGTGCACGACAAATCCTGAGTCTGTTACCGCCTAGCTCCCATCAGCTTCTAGTGGTTAAAAAATATGCGGCTGGATTTGATGTTTGCCTTACCTGATTGTCTTCCTAGTTACAGTGATTCTAATTTATGGTAACGGGAACTGAAATCACTGTTAGGGGGTCACTCGAGTTTAAATTCTGGAGAGGTAGGGAAGAATTGAAATCCACAGGCACCTTGATTTCTAACATTCTTTGTTGGGTTGTTCTAATTAAATATTATGCATTCTTGAAAAATATTTATAGATTATGCAAACATTATGTTCTTTTTAAACATCAGATTCGATCATGTTGTTTACTAACATTTATATAGGAACCTTATTGGAGCAGTAAGAGACCACTGGACTCTTTGTATTTGCAAAATTTCTTCATATTGTCACCGAGTTTAGATACGGTCCATCCATCGAACCATACATCCCACCACATGAGAATCATATCAACTATTTTGTTTTCATTTACTTTCTATAGAAGGTTTCATGAAAGCTCATATCAAACCTCCGGTTACAGCGTTATTGTTTCGACAATGACGAGTAAAGTCCCAAGTTTTATAAGAATAGCATCAATCTCCCCGGAGTTAACGTACAAACCCCAATATCGACGAGAAAAAGATAAAACACGGGAGTAAACATGCAAAGCCCAAAAACAACGATATTGTTCTTGTTAGGAAATTGATGGGTGAAGTAGGGCCACAACTAAAATGAAATTGGAAGAAAATAAAGAGCAAACATTAAGAGGACACTAAAAATTACATGATTCGACTTTTAGCTTATATCCATGGGCGAAGACAGAATGAAAATATTTTGATTAATGTTAAAAATTGTATGTTTGTTAAGGGCTAAAAATGTTATTTTGTGCTATTATTGTAATTTATATTTGTAATTGTGTAACATATTGTGAATTTCTAATTATTTTTCTAAGTATTTAATTTTGTGTATTTTTATGTGTTTATTAGGTAAAAATAATAATATCATGCAATTTGAGGCTCCAAACAAATGTGCGGATGGCAAATTTGGATTTTGAAAATCCGAAAAATTATGTCATTGTCGAGGAGGATCCAAGACTTTTGTTGTAAATTTTTAAGTCAGGAAATTGATGGGTGAAGCAGTGCCATAGTTAAAATGAAATTGGAAGAAAATAAAGAGCAAGCATAAAGAGGACACCAGTAATTACATGATTCAGCTTTTAGCCTATGTCCATGGGTGAAGACAGAATGAAAATATTTTGATTAATGTTAAAAATTTTATGTTTGTTAAGGGCTAAAAATGTTATTTTGTGCTATTATTGTAATTTATATTTGTAATTGTGTAACATATTGTGAATTTCTAATTATTTTTCTAAGTATTTGATTTTGTGTATTTTTGTGTGTTTATTAGGTAAAAATAATAATATCATGCAATTTGAGGCTCCAAACAAATGTGCGGATGTCAAATTTGGATTCCGAAAATCTAAGAAATTATGTCATTGTCGAGGAGGATCCAAGACTTTTGTTGTAAATTTTTAAGTTTTTACCACGATAAATGTGGTAATTGTAAAATTATAAGTTTTTATCATGTTAAGTATGGTAATTATTAGTGGAATGTGTTGGATGTGCTTGAGTTGATTAAGTTAGGTTTATGTTTTATTAGTGAGACAAATATAAGGTTAAGATGTAATTAGATTTATTTATTTATGTGGTGTGAATTTACCATGTATTAGTATAAATAGAGAGGAGGGAACACACCTCTTCACACTTTCTCTTCTCTTTTTTCCCTCCAAATTCTTCTTCTCATCTCTCTTTATAATAAATTTTCAATAAATAAAATTAGTTTTATTTCAATTTTCAAATTCTATTTTTTTTAATTATGTGTTTTTCCATTTTAATAATTTCATTTATTTCAAAATGTTTAGTTAAATATTCATAGTTAGGGGAAGGTGAAACTCTTAGTAAAAAAAATATGATTTAATTAAATTCGAATTTTAATTGTAAAAATTGAATTATTTTCTATTTAATTTTATCCATATTTTATATTTTGAAAATTTGAATTATTGTAAACAAAAATGGGAGTTTGGTATAATCAATTTTTAATATCTCAGTATAAAATATGGAAAAATGATATTTTGACTTATTGTAGATAAGTTGTGTTTTGGCACATTAAGTTCTTAATCCATAATAAAATTAATGGGAAAATTATTTCAATTTATACAATTAATCTTTTGGGAAATAAAATAAAAAATAAAAAGAATTTGTTAAATAATATTTATTATTAGGAGTGGATACATAACCTTAACTAATTCAATTTCATAGTTTTTCTTAAACTAAATTGCATATTTGTAATTTGTAATTTTATTTTTTGATAAATTTAAATAAACAAATTAAATCACTTTTAATTCATGTCATATTTTACTAGTATAATGAGGATTACAAGTATTGCATTATTTTATCTCACTATCCAAAACCCCAACACACCCAATCTCTCACACTAAACTCACAAGAACTTTATAATTTTAAGCCCTTAAAATCACTCAAGCTCTCTGCTTTTTCTCTCACAAAATTGAATGCCAAAAATGAAATGGAGAGCTCCCTTTTTATAGCCAAAAATTGGCTATAAAAATATTATTTTTTTAACCGCCTTTGATTTTTCTTTATTCTTCTCTTTCCTTCTTCAAAACACGCAGCTACCGAATTCCATTTTTCTTTGTTCAAATTTGGCAGCTTCAACACTTTTTTTTTCTTCTTCCTTGGCAGCACCTAACCCTTCAACATTTGCTACTTCAACTCTTCTAGATGTAGATTCTAGATGTAAATTCTGATCCTCCATAACATAATGCAACATTGGAGGTTCCTTTAATGTATCTCAATATCTTCTTCACAGCTTTCCAATGTTCTTCACTAGGATTCGCCATGTTTGGTATTATATAAATCATAGCGAACATCAAACTTCTCACTGCTGATGCATATAGTACTCGAGACATCCCCTTCCTCTCGCTTCATTACTATAACACATATTTGAGGATAACTTGAAATTAACAGGAAGTGGGGTAGAAATTGGCTTACAATCTTGCATATTGAAGCGGCGCAAGATTTTCTTCAAATAATTCTTCTGAGAAAGCCAAATCTTCTTATTATTCACGTCTCAGTAAATTTGCATCCTTAGAATCTTATTTGCTGATCTCAAGTCCTTCATTTCAAACTCCCTAGCCAATTGTGCCTTCAACTCTTGGACTCGATCTTTGTTGGGGCCTGCTACCAGCATGTCATCCACATACAATGGCAAAATAATGAAATCACTATTCTCAAACCTCTTATAATATGTACAATGGTTTGAACTGAGTCTGTTGTATTCAAGGCTCATGATAAAGGAATCAAATCTCTTATACCAACATCTTGGCTTATGTTTGAGACCGTATAAAAATTTGTTCAACCTGATAACCAAGTTCTCCTTTCCTATTTTAGTAAAATCATCTAGTTAGAGCATATAAATTTCTTTTTCAAGTTCTCCATGAAGAAATGCAGTTTTCACATCTAACTGCTCTAGATGTAGGGCGAAGACTACTCTGACTGTTGTGAGTCAAACTACCGGCGAAAAAATCTCATTGAAGTCAATACATTCTTTCTGAGCATATCTTTTCACCACCAATCTTGCACGATAACACTCCGTTTAGTCATTTTCATCATGTTTGATCTTGTAGACCTATTTGTTTCCAATAACTTTTCTTCCATGTGATAGTGATACAAGTTCCCATGTCTTATTCTTGTGTAGAGCTTCAATTTCTTCCTGCATTATTGTCATCCACAGAGAAACATTTGAGTTGTTTAAAGCTTCATGTAAAGTTGATGACACTCTATCCTTTGTTAGAAGACAGTATGTAGCATTGATCTCTGTGATATACCCCGGTGCCATGCTGGCAGTCGTCTCTCACGAGTTGAACGACGAACTTTTAGAACTTCGGACTCGACTGATTCTTATTCCTCATGCTCTGGTGCTACTTTAAAAGAATCTGAATCTTCTTTTTCCATATTATTTTTCACATATACTGGTACAATCTTTGACTTTTCTTTTACAGTGCTATCATCCTTATCTCTCATTTGCCATTGATCTTCTACAAAGGTAACATCTCTGCTGATAATGATCTTATGGGCAGTGGGGTCCCACAAACAATACCCCTTTACTTCATCAGCATACCCCAAAAAGAACACCTCATAGATTTTGGATATAATTTTGTTCTTTCTTGGACATTGTACGTCACATACACATAACATCCAAAAGTATGTAAGTGAGAGTAATCAGCTGGCTTTTCAGTCCACATCTTCATCGGTGTCTTCAACTTAATTGTTATGGATGGCGACCGATTTATTATATAACATGCAATTTTGGCTACTTCTGCTCATAATGAGTTGGATAAACTGTTGAGTGTTAGAAAATGTATATTTATAAAGGAGAAAATCGTTATTTTACATTTCAAGTCTTACTAACAACCCTTACTTTTATGTATTTAAGCTTTTTTGTAATTTAATTATGTGTGTTTTGTTTTAATTAAGTATTTTATGTATTTTAGGGGCATCATAGTCATTTCACAATAAACGAGAGATCAAACGGAAACACAGACATCACTTTTGAACTTAGGACAGTCGAAAACCTTAGGAGGAGCATAAAAGGAAAAATGACACTGTTCACATGTACGGTACTGTCTACGTTACTGTTCACGATATTGTTCACATAGACGGATCGATGACGTGGCATTGACCGATGATGTGGCATTGACTGATGAGGTGTCATGATCCTGTTGGACTAAAATTCTTATGTACTGTTGACTGATGATGTGGCGCAATCCTGAGCGTCCAAATTATTTTTAATCCGATGGCCATGATTTACTCAATGTATCTATAAAAAAGGGGCCTCCCCCCCTAATTTGATATCTCTGAATCCATTTTTGGGCTCCATTTTCTATAATTCCTTCTCTATCTTGTATTTTCTACGTATTTTAATAAATTTCCATTTTACCCCTAGTTCAATTATGAGTAACTAATTTTCTTTCAAGCTTGGGTTAAAGGTGAAGTCTCAACATGTGTCATGGGCTTTATTTGGTAAATTTATTTTCTTTTCCCCTCTAATTTTTGTGGATGATTTGACTTTTCGTCGACAAATAATAATAATCTTGTCTAGATACCGCCCTGGTTACACCGGCTCCCTAGTACAAGGTTATTATTATTTGGCACGATAAGCTCTTAGCACCATATTGATTATAGCGTGGTTCATGAGGTGTGGATTCCCCCCTCATGATTTAATTGACATTAATAAGGAATATTTAGCCTATGGTGCATGTTGATACAGATCCAGATACCCAAGTGCTTCAATCATAATAGTTTTCTCTTCAATTTCTTCTCACCATTTTAATTCAAATTTTAGAATAATTTAAATCACTTCCACCACAAATCCAACCACCCTCATACAAAATTAATTCTACATATAATTAAAATCCACATCCTCGTGGGATCGACACTCGTCACCATTGATCTATTCTACAATAGATTTGTGCACTTGCGAGTTCAATAAAATTTGCACAACATAAACTAGCAGTCTTCAACATAGCTCTTATCATTTCTGCACAAGTCCTGTTCATTTATTCTACCACTCAATTTTGTTGAGGAGTGTATGCCACCGTTAACTGTCTCTGAATACATTCTTGCTTACAGAAAGAAAGAAACTCGCGATTTGTATACTCTCCACCATTGTCTATCCTCAAGCACTTAATCTTTTTTCCAGATTCAAGTTCTACCCGCGCTTTGTATTCCTTAAACACTTGAAACACATTTGACTTTTTCTTAGTTGGATACACCCAACATCTCCTGGAATAATCATTAATAAAAGTCATCATGTACTTTGCACATCCTATTGATACGTCTGGTTATTCCCAAACATCAGAATAAACTGAGTCTATAATGCATTTACTTCTGGCAACATATCTATTGAACTTCAATCTATACTACTTACTTGTAACACAATGCTCGCAAAACGGTAAGTTTACCGATTTGAGCCCTAGAAGTAATTTTTGCTCAAAGAGAATCTTCAAACCTTGTTCCGACATGTGATTAAGTTTGAGATGCCACATCGTCGTTGACTCTTCTCCATTTGACGCAACACACGCATCAGTTTCCTGTAGTGTTTCTCCTTTAAGCATGAATATCTTAGCACCAGTCTTTTCTACTTTCATCAATATAAGTGCGCCTTTAACAATCTTTATGATCCTATTTTCCACATGAGTTTTGCACCCATGACTATTTATTTGTCCCGTAGATAATATATTTTTCTTCAAGCCTTTGACATGTTGTACCTCCTCAATTGTGCGAATCATACCATCAAACATTTTTATTTTGATAGTACCAATACCAGCAATTTTCAAAGCATGATCATTACACATGTATACATATTCTCATAAGATAAGTTCATATGTGTAGAACCATTCTCTCTTAGAGGTCATGTGCTAGGTAGCTCCTGAGTTTATAAGCCAGATGCCAGATAGCCATTTTCTGCCTTCTGAAACAGTTGTTGCCTCACTGTAGAGAATTTCGTCACCATCTGAGGTACTTGCTACACACCCCTGAGTTTGATGACTCAGGATCTTTACCCTCTCTTATTTTCTGGTTGTTCCAACACTCTTTTTTTACATGCCCTTTATTTCCATAATTGCAGCATTTGACATTCTTCTTACTTTTTTATTTTGATTTACCATGATTGTGACTTCCACTGGGGCCACATTCTGTTGATCTCCCTCTCGTCATCGATAGTGCTTCTGCTTGTTGCGAACTTGCATTATCTGTCTTCCTTATTTTTCTGCCTACTCTCCTTATTTAACACAGAGGCTACAACATCATCGAAAACTGGACTGTTCGCTGGGTTGTTGTTTGTTAAATTGATGATGAGTTGAACATATGAATCTGGTAAACTCTGAAAGTAGAAGCCCCGTACGTTCATTTTCTTCTATTTTATGACCAACGTTATGATTTGTGAAACTCTAAAGTTTTTAAGGTGTTGATATGATCAATCACTGATGTAGATTCTGTCATTCGAAGAGTATAAAGTCTTCTCTTTAAGAAGATCTTGTTGTGCCAATTTTGTGAGAGTATCCTATATTTTCTTTGCTGTCTTTTTCTCTGCTACACTGGATAATACTCTATCCGCAAGTGCCAAGGTGGATCAACAATAGCGTTGCCGTCTATCTCATTCCACTTGTCATCAGTTATTTCCGTTGGCTTTTCTCCAATTACTGCCAAGCAATTATTTTTCCTCAATACAGCTTTCATCTTCATTTTCCACAACGAAAATTTATTTCTATTGAACTTCTCAATTTTGTATTTTTCTGCCATCGCTTTTCACCACGAACTAACTTTACTAGGATCGGCTCACACCATTTCACGTGAACAGTAACTGTATACGTGAACAGTATCGTATACGTGAATAGTACTTGTAAGTGAACAATGCCCCCAACTCCAAAAAATACAAACAGTAGCTCTGATACCAATGTTAGGAATTTGATGGGTGAAGCAGGGCCACAGTTAAAATGAAATTGGAAGAAAATAAAGAACACAAAGAGGACAACAGAAATTACGTGGTTTGGGTTTTAACCTACGTCCACGGGCGAAGATAAAATGAAAATATTTCACTAGTAAAATGAGGATTACAAGTATTATATTATTTTAACTAACTAGCTAGAACCCCAATACACCCAATCTCTCTCTCACTAAACTCATAAGAATTTTATAATTTTAAGCCCTTAAAATCACACAAGCTCTCTGCTTTTTCTCTCACAAAATGGAATGCCAAAAACGAAATGGAGAGCTCCCCTTTTATAAGCAAAAATTAGCTATTAAAATATTATTTTATTTTTTTAACCACCTTTGATTTTTCTTCATTCTTCTCTTTCCTTCTTCAAAAAACGCTGCTGCCAAATTCCATTTTTCTTCTTTTTTTTCTTTGTTTAAATTTGGCAGCTTCAACTCTTCTTTTTTTTTCTTCTTCCTTGGCAACACCTAACCCTTCAACATTTGCTACTTCAACATTTCTAGATGTAGTTTCTAGATGTTACAGCCAAATATTTTGATAGTTCCCACAATAAATTTCAGACTCTAGTTTCAATGTACAAATCTCTAAAGTCTTACAAGAAAAAATTCGAAGTACACAAACCTCGAATATGTACGAGAAAAACACCGAAGTTAACGAAGAAATCCCAAGCTTCAATGTACAAATCTCCAATTTTTATAAGAAATAACTCAGAGTACGCAAACCCCGAATATGTACCCAAAAAATAAAAGAAAACATTGGGGTTAATGAAGAAACCCCAAGTTTCAATGTATGAAACTCCAAGTTTTACAAGAAATAACCCGGAGTACTACACTAACCCCAAATATGTAGGAGAAAACCCCTAGAGTTAACTAAGAAATCCCAAAATATTAATATTTTAAGAGAGAGATAAAACAACTATAAGTGAGAGGATGTGTGAATTTTGTAGAGAGAGAATGTGTTTTCAAAGAAATTATGTGGATGAATGTTAGCCATTAGCTTGTAAACATTTATGTTGTGTTTAATTGTTGGATTAGGGAATCGGAATCCGGAATTGGAATCATTGACAGTGTTTACTTAATTAATATATTAATATATTATTAACAATAATTATTATAATTATAGTTTTTGAATAAATAATCACAATAACTAATATATTATTTTTATAATTAACTAATATACTATTATAATTAATATTAATAATAATAATAATATTATTATAATTAATTCATATATTATTATTAATTAATTAATATAATTATTACTATTAATTAAAATATTAACATATTATTAACAAAAATTATTAATAATTATAATTTTTGAATAAATGATCACAAGAATTAATATATTATTATTGTTATTATAATTAATTAATTAATTAATATACTAATATAATAGTTATTAATATATTTATTCTAATTAATTCATATATTGTTATTAATTAATTAAATAATATAATTATTACTACTAATTAATATATTATTAACATTAGTCATTAATAATTATATTTTTTGAATAAATAATCACAATAATTTATATATTATTATAATTAAGTAATTAATATTAATATTATTACTTAATATATTTTTATAATAATAATTATTATTATTATAATTAATTAGTATATTATTATAATTAATTAAAAAAATTTACAATTAATTAATATATTAGTTAATAATAATTATGACAATAATTCATTAAGTACTTTTTAGTAATTTGTCAAAATCTAACACATTCTGATTCCGATTCCAAGACAAAGTAAACACATTAATGGCAATACAGCTCATTTCGATTTCGATTCCTACAGTTCAAGTAAACAACTTATTTTGATTCCCATTCCTTATTTTCATTCATGCCCATTCCAATGTCCATTCCCATTCCAGTTTAGTAAATGCAGCATTAAAATCTATTGGATACTTTTTAATTACCGATGACAAAAATCTAATTAATCATAACCGTTCATGAAATCTAACGATTGAGACATAGTGATGTACAATTAGCGCTAATGGACCGTAGCTTAGGCCATTGTGACACCATAATGTTAAAGAATAAAGCTGTTAAAAAAGTAGGAAAAAAACTATCCACACTTCTAAGGTTTGTTTAAATTGTCATATAAACTCATTTAGTTTTAGAAATGATCATCCATACTACTTTTTACTATTATACCCTTTGATTATAATAATATATTTTATAATAAATACAAATAAAATATTAAATGTAAATACAATTAATGAAAATATATATATATACACAAATTATTTTTAAAATTAAGCTATTATCGATATGACATATTTTATTAATAGTTATGTACATTATTCCAAAAATTAACTTTAAAATTTATATGTTAATGTAGACATAATTTAAAAAATATATATAAATATTATAAATATAAAATATAAAATTTAGATTTTTAATGTCATTTTGAATTTTGAAATCTAATTATTTTAATATTATTAATCTTAAAATATACTAATAAAATATTAAAGCGTATTTGATAGATTAGTAAAGTAACAAAATTTAATACTTAAATAATTTATAACATTGCTATTATTTTATATGTTAGGTTATATATTTTAATGTTAGATATGTGCTTATTATAGTTTATCAATAAAGCGTATTTGATAGATTAGTAAATTAACAAAATTTTAATACTCAAATAATTTATAAAATTTCTATTATTTTATATGTTAGGTTATATATTTTAATGTTAGATATGTGCTTATTATAGTTTATCAATAATTTATATATATATATGTATGTATGTATGTATGCATGTATGTATGTATGTATGCATGCATATATGTATGTATATATGTATGTGTATAAATATCAGTATAAATAAAGTTTATCAATAAACTCCCACGAAAAGGAGAGATAAAATTCTCACAAATGTTCTTGTAAGAATCGAAATATAATAAAAGAAAAAGGATTTAATTATCTATCCTTTTTTTCACAATGAAAACACCAAAACAAATCAATAGAGAACAACGTACGTATTGTCATTATTAGAAGTAGCCTATCAGACTTGGAATCTTCATCAAGGGTTAGTGTGTAGAAGTAAGGTCAAAAGCAAACTCAAGTGCTACACACATATGTATTATTTTAATCAACAACATTTTTTTTTCCTTAAAGATAAGAGTGATGGACAATACTCAAATTACTATTTTAATCTCATGCCTTTTTAGGATTTGAACTTTGATAGCCAATCAAATAAAATTGTTTGACAGTCATTTAGCCAAGTCCTTGCAAATAATTAACAACAATTTCTATATATGCATTTTGATAATATTCATTCTCATGCAACTTCAATTCTCACGCGGCAACTGAATTAAATAAATATTAACACTCACACTAATCACTATGTCCTTATCAATTAAATAGATAAAGGACGAAGAAACCAAATGTAATGGATTATATATATACATATACATATATTTATATATATAAAGGTTTGATTCATGTAACATACTGATATTTTATAGAAACTAAGAAGAAAAGTAAGTGACCTATACTAGGAGCAAGTTGCTCCTTGGGCATCAAAGACTCTTCATTTACTATTTACTATATTGTTGGTTATTATGGAATCAATCAATGTAATCAATACAATAGCAAATAAAACATTACATTAGTCTTCTTAGGATTTGTTTCTATCCCCATATGGCTTACTATGAACCCAAAAATTTGTCTGAGCTCACTCGGAACATACTTTTCCAAATTAAATTTCATCTAGTACTTCCTAAGTATGTTGAGGTCTCCTTTGAATCCTAAACTTGCTCATTGAGATCCCTTGGTTTAGTGATCATGTCATCTATAAGCACCTCTATTGTTCTTCCAATTAAGGGCATAAAAATCTTATACACTAGCCTCTGGTATGTTGCCCTAACGTTTTTCAACCTAAAAGGTGTCCCCTTATAGCAGTATAACCTTTAATTGGTGATGGAAAAAAGTCTCCTTTTTCATCTAGTTTAAACAATGGGATATTATCTAGTTTAATAGCTAAAACGATGACCATGAACTGGATAAATCGATTGCTACAAAAGTTGTTTCAAGAAGGGTTTTTTTTTTTTTGGTAAACCTGAAAAAGCATCCATGAAATTAAGGATTCCATATCCTATTGTTGAATCAACCAACTAATTTATCTTTGGCAATGGAAAGCTGTCTTTGGGGTATGCCTTGTTAAGATCTATAAATTCTATGCACATTATCCACTTGCCATTCGCCTTCTTTACCAAGACCATATTAGAAATGCAATCTGAGTATTTCACCTCCCTAATGAAACCAGCTTACATAAGCTTGTCTACCTTCATATTGGTGGCATACTTCTTTTAATTAAAGCATCTCATTTTCTGCTTTACTGGCCTAGAGTCTTACTCGTGGATAATCTATGAAAACCCACCTCAGGGTCGATATCTAGTATGTCTTTATACGACCAAGCAAATACATTAGAATATCTTTGCAAGAATTTCATCCCCAAACTTAAACCCTATTTAAATATTTTTTTCAAGTCATCTAACTTTACCTTTGCTATTTAGAGGGTTTTAATAGGTTCTTATTTGTTCTTTTTGGAATCTCCTCGAGCATTAAGGGATATTATCTGTATTGTTTCTTTAGCTACCATCATAGAGTAGCTCCTCACAATTCTCTAGCTGCCTTTTACAACTTTTACCATTCCATTTATTTAGTATTTAAGTGTTAGATAATAGATGGAAAAAACAAATTTATTGATCCTGAAAAGAGGTTATCCAAATATTATCTTGGACTATTCTCCTCTACTATAATAAAATCTAACATCATGGTTATTTCGAAGGATTTTAAATAAATAATTACAAGTAGTTCTACAACCCCTAGTAGCATTAACAACGAATCCATTCAATGAATTACTTATGGCTTTATTTTTAGGTCCATCTTGTCTAAAGTGGCTTTAAAAACGATGTCAAATGAGCTGCCAGAGTCTATCAAAATCCTTTTATATTCTTTGCTTACAGCATTGGCTTTTATAAACACCACATCTTTGTATTGGTACATAACTCCCACCTTATAATTGCAAATAGTTTGGTCTTTGCACCTTTTTCCAATGGTATATTGAAACGAACATCATGACTGCTCATACTATATCTTTCATAATTTTTTTAGCACTATTTGAGTCCTATACTAATGTTGGCCTTTTACAATAACTCTAGCATTGACTCTTCCCGTGTTACATCTTCATTACTCACCTTTTCAAGCAACTTTTGCTCATCTTCCAATGGAAATAATATATTTACATACTCATTTAAATAACAATTTCTTACTAGATCTTTGACCTTATTTTTTAAATCACGACAATGCACCATGATCTGGCCATAGTTGTCATGAAATTCGCAAAATTTACTTTTGTCATGTTTGTTAGTTGCTCTTTGAGAGATGTTAGAGAGTACAACAACACTTGATCTTTAATGGAGTGGTACAACTTTTCTAATGAGACCTTTAAAGGTGTATATTGTCTATAAACTATAGTCTGCTCATGTGTGGTTCTATCTCTTGAGAAGCTTTATGTCTAGCTAGAAAGAATTAGTGGTGATAGAAGGTTTACACCTGATTTGTTTGACCTTTTGTCTTAGTTAGATGTTCTGTTGGTCACTTGGTTGTCCTAATTGGGTGCAAATATTTTGTTGAGTATGACTTTTTAATTGTTTTTTATTAAAGGGATCCTGAGTTGGCTTTATTTGTGTATGTTGGATTAGGTCAAGACAAGAAATAATGCCGCGAGTAGGGTGCTCTCCTCACACCATTCAATCGTTTTTAGGACAACTTGTCCTAGTATACATATAACGGGTCCACTTCCCCTTTGTGCCCTCCTCTCTTTTCTCCTCAATTCCTCTAGTTGCTTACATCCAACTCTTGCTACTTTCTCCTTTTCAATCTCTATATCCATCATCAATTGGACATGAACTGTCAAATATGAGTTAATTGCTGGTGCCCTCATATTGTACCATAGTTGGCCTATCTTCACCCTCTCTTTCAGTCCCCTTAAAACTTGGGGATGATTGAAAGTTTCAAGCTCAAGAATTGCTCTATGATATCTTTTAATAAAGTCTTTAAGGTTTTCTTTCTCTCCTTGTTTAAGGTCACGAGTCTTAATATCATCTTCGGGGTTCATCGTCCCTTTAGATTACTCAAAATCTCCATATAATTGATCAAAAGTTCTAATGCTTTCTCAAGATAATTTTCTATGCCAATCGTGCGCTCACCAGTTTAACATCAATAGAATGTTCGACTTCTATGTAATGGTGTTAAGCCCTTAAGTTGAGTCATCTCATTAATTATTTTATGTGGATCAGGAAATCACTTTTTTCTTGAATACTGAAGGTTTGAAAAGCAAAAATCCCTAAGAATTGTTATATTCATGATCTCGGGTAAAAGTAAGGATCCATTGTCCAGCAAAATCCTCTGAGCATGGGTTTTTCCTTTGCTCTGCATCTTTTTAATGATTCGTGCCAACCTACGCACTCATTTTTTAATTCCCTTGCATGACTTGGATTTTGCTTTACCAACTGCTTGCGTTCACGTGCTACATTTTAATAGGCATTGCCTTAGCTATCTCTCTTCAATATTATCTCCTTTCCTTATATTTATTGTTGTGTTTGGGTCATTATGAGGTGGTGGTGAGTGTAAGAGTGTTTACATTTATAAAGGGTAAAATTGTTGTTTTGCATTCTAAGTCTCATTAACATCTCTATCTTTATGTATTTAAGTCCTTTAAACTTTGATTTTGTGCATGTTACTATAATTTGAGTATTTTATGTATTTTAAGATATTTTAGTTATTTTATGATTAATGAGATTCAAACGGCAAAATAGACAATATTTTTGAGCTCAAAATGGCTAACAAACTTAATAAAGAATATAAAAGTTAAAATCATAATTTAACTCATGTTTGGAGTCCTAGATGGCATCATTGACGTTATAATTGGAATCATCCATGGAAACCTAATGAACGGTAGAAATTTAGATTAAAACAAACTTCGATTGTATAAAACAAGATTTACAGAGGTCCAAATCTAGTGTGCTAAGATGTATGCTAATTTTGGGGAGCCCAACTGACTTTTCATTGACTGATGATGTGTCAACATCTTATTTGACTGTCCTATGTGCTTACTATAGAGTGATGCACACTGAAACAATGCTTATTGACTTTGTGTTCATTAACGATGCGGTAGTATATTAATGGACCGAAGAACGCATGTACGATACAAGCACATACATAGAGTGGCAGACCTGTACACGTGTTCCCACTGATCTAAGCACGCCACATGGCACAATCGTATCCATCCAAATTATTTTCATCAAATGGACATGATTTACCCATGGTATCTATAAATAGCATGCTCTCCTCTCTGATTTGACAACTTTGAATTCTAATTTCATCTCCATTTTGTGTAATTCTCATTCAATCTTATATTTCTACATATTTTAATATAAATTATCATTTTGCCCTTAGTAAAGCATGTGTGGCTAATTTAATTTTAATCTTGAGTTGAAAGTATAGCCTCAAAATGAACTTCAGCTTAATTGGGTAAATTTATTTGTCCTCTCTCTGACTTATGTGGGTCGTTTTCACTTTTCGTTGACAAATAGTGTATTTTGTCTAGCTTTTGCACGGTATATTAGCTCCCCAGTGAAAGATTATTATTGTTTGGCATGATAAACACTTTACACCATATTTATTAAAAAAAAGACTCCCCTCTACTATTTGTGAGTCATCTTGACTCATTTTTGATAGAGTGCGTATAAGTTATTTAGTGGACAACCTTACCATGTTCTTAATAGAAAGATTATTATTGTATGGTACAATGTGTACTTGATACCACATTTAGCACATAATGTAGCGGAAGATCATTACCTTCAGGGACAATGAGTGCTTAATGAGGTTCTTTTTAATTAGGATTAAAAAGAAATGTTAATCCCATGGTGAAGTGTTCAATGTAAATCTAGAGACTCAAATACTTTGTTAAAATCATTTTATCCTTAATTTATTCCCATCATTTTTTTATTTTAAATCTTAGTACTACTGAGAAATCACCTCCGATCAATTCATATATTAAATAAAAAAATTAACCCCCTGCTCATGGGATCAATACTCATAACCATTAATATATACTACAATCGATTCATGTGCTTGCAATTTCATAAATTTTGCACAATAGGTGGATCCTCTACTCTTCGCGCTATTGGAACAATATTCTCTGGCCTTTTCGGTGTCCATCTTCTGTTATTAATTTAGGTATGTCCACATTTCCCCCAGAATTCATTTTGTTAATTCACCTTTGCCCTTTTTTAGTTTCTATAACAATATTGTTAGGCTCTCTATCTATTTCTCCATTCACTCCATTCTTTTATTAACCACGTAGTCTCTTGCATCATGGTCTATATATCATAAAATGGTTGTTTCATTTACCCCTGGTCAAACCCTCTTTGCTTCATCATCTTCAGTACTTATTGTTAACTCACTTCTCCTGCAATTGCCCTTTTCCCTAATTTTCACAAAAATGCAGCTACTACGGTAGAATGGCTTTTTGTACTGATACTATAAATGACACCAAAATGTTGATGCCAAATCTGATCGAGTTGTTATGTTGGCCAGCAACTAAAAGTCAACGCCGACATTTAAATTTATATGTGGAAAAAGGGTTTGCTAATGTCTTTAACCCTCAATAGAAACCAGAACTATAAGTAGATTTTTCGTGAAACATTTGAGATCACAGAAACCAATGAAGGGATGCTGAAAGTTCTTTTGGCATTAACCCTTACATGCTTAAGTCAATTTTACGGGTTTGCTTAAAAAATAAATACGATGTCTTTTTTTTTGTAAAGATGAATGAGGAAAAGAAAAAAGTCTTCTTAAGTAAATAGAGTAAGGAAAAGGATAACATGGAAAAAAAATCTGAGAGAGAGGAATATGAAACTTAGATTTGTTCAAATTTTCTAAGATTTAATAGAGGTCAGAATCTTCCTACTTTAGACTCCAAAAAAGCCCTTAAGGGATAAAACTCGATTCTTTATTTTTCAGAGAAATCAATGGGACAATTTTAATTGAGTCTTTTTTTTTCGTTAGTTCAACTTAAATGTCTCCTCGAGAATATCTGCTTATAGGTTTCTTCCTAACAAGCTATCTGCTCGTATATTCTTTTTGTCTTGAACAGTCGCTTATTGAGGCCTAGCAAGAAACCTATTGGGATTATCTGTTAGTGAATTGTTTATATCTCTGTTTCACAATGAAGAAAGTGCTATGAGTACGAAGAAACACTTAATCGTGTTCCCACAATTTTATTACCCAAACAAGGGCGATGTTATAGGGTTAGGATCTCTTCATCTTAAGAAGAAGGTTTGTGGGTTCTCATCAATATTATCATCAGATATTGCTAAAATGAATCACAACTTCAACTATGACATTTCGAGGTACACTAGCAACTTTGATGATGGAAAGTGTCAGCAAGAGAAATTTGATTTCTATAGTTACGACAATTCTCTTTTATATTTGTTCAAGTGCAATTGAACCTATAAGGCGATTTGGAAGATCCATAATTTTTTTCTGGTTTTTTGTATTTCAATATATAATACAATATAATCAATCATGTATGAACACGATGACAATGCATGTTGTTTCTGGGGCCATCTGGACATAGACACAAAAAAAAAGACAATAATGGTGCATTTACCAACTGATAATCAAAATGAGCTGGAATCAAAATGAGTAGAAATTAGAATATGTTAGAATGAAAATCAAAATAAGATGCTTACCTGAGCTATAAAAATCGGAATCAGAACGGGTTGTATTCCTATTGATTTGTTTACTTTATCTAAGAATTGGAATTGATTGTTTTAAGTTATTAATGCCCTAAGTTAATTATTTCCATTTTTTATTATTTATTATAATAATTTTGAATATTATTATTTAAAAATATTGTTATTAATAATGAAAATAATAATAATCAATATAGTTGATAATGAAAATACTAATAATAGTAACAATATGATGATGATGATGATGGTGGTGGTGGTGGTGGTGGTGATGATGATGATGATTTTAACAATAATAATAATGAAAATAATAATATTATTATTAATATTAAGGATAGTAATAATGAAAATAATAATAATATCCACGATAATATTAATAATTTTAACAATAATAATAGTCATTTTGATGATGACGACGACCATGATTATTATTATTATTATTATTATTATTATTGTTGATGTTGTTGTTGTTCTTGTCATCGTCATTATTGTTATATTATCATTATTATTAATATTAATTTAATAATAACAATTATTATTATTATTATTGACAACAATGATAAGAATAAGAATAACAATAATGAAATTTGGGTGGAGTAAAATGGTGAGTTAAAGGAATGGGAACTTAAATCCAACCCCTCATAGGAATTAAGTTTTCGTTCCTTAATCCCAAAACTATAGTGGCCTCATATGTTTCATTCTCATTCTCCTTTAATTTATATTTTAAAAAGTAAACAATATCAATTATTCTTATTTTGAATTCAAATTTTCCAATCACACAAGTAAATACACCATAAACCCAACTAGATTTATATACTTAATTTACGACTGTAATCCTAGTCGGGTGTACACATAATTGTTTCTTTATCATTTTTCATATAGATATATTTGGTCCTCATAATGAGTAATGTCTGATTTATTATAAAGAGTTGGTCTATAGATATGCGCTCCATAATCTCTTCAAATCCAATTTCTCCGTTTACCCCATTTAAATATTGGATTTTTCTATGATGAGCATAACTTTTTACACTATTAATAATGGGATTGTTCTAGCCTATTGGATTTGAATATTTTAATCTCTACCATTACTTTAATTAAATGGATAAATAATTAGTTAATTAATAAGCAATAGGTAGCTTTCAAAATTAAGTTGATGAATTCAAATTAAGAGATAAGAATTTATAAGTTTTATTTATACAAATATTTTACACTGTTCATGAAAATCTCAAGGTGTACATTTATTATATTATTGATGTCGTAGAAAAAATAACAGTATTATAGAGAGACCTACTTAACACCTCTTAATAATAGTGTAAAGTTGATTTAATTAGCTTATTATAATTAAAGAGTATAATAATAATAATAATAAAGATATGTGCATTGATTTATGAAACTGATGGTGAGACTAATGTGAAATACAAGATATGAACATTTAAAACAAGTCTCACAGCGCTTTATATGAAAAATAATTGTATTGATTATTTTCTTTACGGAACATATTTTTTTCCTTGTCCTGAAGTACCACATTTTAGTGCATTTTGTGCATATGTGTGCCTTATAAGTTGCCCATGAAATGATATTGCATTCTTACGAATTGAAATATTACTTTTCATAAATTTGAAACACATGAATGATAATAGAGCTTCGTCACGAAGATATATGTCAGAGCAAAATATAACTAGAGATTTATGCTAATACCTCGTCAAATCAATCCAGACCAAGTTGAGTTGTAACCTAAATTTAATTTTATATTCATTTATGGTACAACAAAATAAAAGATTATTTTTTAGAAGAGATCACCAATTGCAAAGTTCAAAAAAATTATTCTAAGTAATATAAATAAGCTTTATATAAATGAATAAATGATGTCAATTTAGTTACTGTTTGGTATTGAGGTGGCGTAAATTTTAAACTACAGCTGTTGTGAAAAAAAAAATTGTGACCATACAATAAAAGTTAATAGTATATAGTAAATATAATTTTTAAATAATAATTTTAATAAAATTAGTAAAAATATAATAAATTTTTCATCATACAAGTATAAAATCAAATTAATTTAACTTTTAAGTTAAAGCACAAATCGCTTTAATGTTATAACTTCTAAGGCACAACTACGGAATCTCAATCTCAAATAGAACCTTAATATATTGTATAACCAAAGCACAACAACTACAACAATTAACAAGTTTTAAAGTATTATTAATTATTGAAGCATTTATGTTACTATGAGGAGCAGAGGTGTGATTGAATATGAGCAAGCTATATGCCTATTATGCAATTTTTTTCCTTCACTAGGCAAAGAAAGGACGATTTTTATTTAAAGCGCTCATATATATAACTTCACATACATGGTTGTTGATTCTGCAACAAGTACAGTAAGAAATAGCACAACTACTGATCTAAAGCAATGAACACACTTACAAATTAACCTTAGGCTGTAGGTGATTTTCACTTACTTCTTTTATCTCCTATGTCTTCGTCTCGCTCTCCTATCCTTCTTCTGCTGGTCTCCTTCAACCATCATCACTAACCATTGTGGTTTTCCTGTTGAGAATACCATGTATCCAATAGACAATCCAATTACCAGTCCAGATGCATACCCCATCTTCGCCATTTTCCAATCAAACCAGCTTGTAGTTTCATCTTCCTTATGATCAATAGAAGCCGAAGGAGGCGTTTTTGGCATCATTGATGCATGTTACTGTCCATGGCTCTCCACACAAACGAATGTTCCCAATATAGGAATCATTTTCAAATGTATTAAATTGATTGCCGCGAGGAATGCGTCCCCAAAGCCGGTTATATGAAAGATTTAACAATGCAAGGGCTATAACGCTTAACAACTGCTCTGGAATCCTTCCGTGAAGCTGGTTAGAAGACAGGTCCAATGATTCAAGCGCTGTCATATTCGCAAAGGAAACCGGAATAGAACCTGTTAGGCCATTGTGAGAAAGGTTGAGCACAATCAATGATTTGAAGTCTCCAAGTACTTGAGGAATTTCTCCCTGAAACTGATTGCTGGACATATCAATGGTTGTAAAAATTGTTATGATTCTTTTTAGTACCACATCGCGCCCTTTCACTGTCACTGTTATAGAATCTTGATAATAATCTTCCTCTCCCTGCATATATAGTCCATCGGATGCCTTTTCGTCCACGTTCTTCATTGCTTCCAAACTTACAAAGATCCATCTTGGCAGAAAACCAGTGAATTCATTATGAGAGAGATCAATGATTCGAAGGGCTTCAAAGGGAAGCATAATATTGGGCTCGCATAGTGGACCATAGAATCGATTAGATCTCAAGACAAGAATTTTTAGCTCCGGAAGTGATCCCATGGAAATGTGTCACCTATCATGTTGTTGCCCACATTGACAACCTCCAACTCATCACAATCAGCCAGATACCTTGGGAATGGCCCTTCCAACTTATTGCTATTAAGGTCAAGACTCCTTAAACTGCAACTTCCATTTGCAAAAGCATCAGGGATGCGACCCTGAAAGTTGTTGTTCAGGTGAAGAATAGTCAACTGAGTGCTGAAGTTTCCAAGACACGGTGGAATTGTTCCGCTCAAATTGTTGTGAGATAAAGAAAGATATTCAAGGGAACTCAAACTAGGAATAGATGGAGGGATCTGTCCGAACAATTTGTTGTTAGAAAATAAGAAGGCTCGTGTTGAAGGTGGTGGAACCAGAATTGTTCCTTGGATTGTGTTGTTTCGAAGATTAAGCACTGTAATATATTTCCATGGACGTTGCTCTATTTGTGTCAGAAAATTGTTAGAAATATCAAGATCAGTCAAACTCTTCCATCCTTGGGAATCAGATTTCGAAATTCAACCATGAATTCTGTTGTTGGAAAGGTCTAAGAATTCCAACTTCTCTGAGTTTCTCAAGAAACCTGGGAACTCAGTGATATTGCAATAAGAGAAACGCAATTTCCAAGGACTAGGTAACGGATATCTGATGTTGACATTGCTAGAGGAAATAAATGAGAGTTGCCTATTGTTTGAAAGATCAAGATATCTAAGATTTTTCAACTCTGGTAACAGGTCGTACCTAACAGTGCCACTCAAGTCATTTGATGAAAGATTGAGATCAGTGAGGTTCACAAGTTGGAAGAGGGAACTAAGAATTGTACCATGTATCTGATTTTCTTCCAAATGGACTTCTTCTAGTGAATTAGGCGACTGGAATTGATCAATTGGACCGGTGAACTATTCTGGGAAAGATCTACAGAATTCAAGGAAGGAAGAGCGAACAACCAAGACGGTACCCTGCCTTGGAGATAGTTGTCAGAAAGGTCTAAAGTGGCTAAATATGATAAACCACTTACATGATAAGGAAGTTGGCCAGTAAATTGATTGGATCGAAGCACAATTTTAGTAGCTTTAGTGAGGTTTCCAATTGATGCTGGAATTTTTCGGTGAAATTACAACCTCCAATATGTATATTCTCCAAGAACAAAAGATTTCCAATTGAATCGGGTATTTCACCTGTAAAATCACTATGAGAAAGAACCAACTCCCTAAGAGGAGTACTCCAGTTAGACTCTGGAAGATAACCTGTGAGATATTCGTTAAAGTATAGATGGAATTCCTAGAGGTGTGGAAGATGAAAATTTTCACGTGGGAAATTTCCTCGCATACCAGTACCACTCAGATCAAGAACAGTGATTGTTGAAGATAAGTTTAACAGAGAAAAATGTTCAATCAAAGACATGTCTACCAATCTGAGATCGAGAACACTTAATTTTGTAAGGTTACTCGCAAGCAAATCAAAAGATTTTTGTTCGATTTTTATGAAACCATTGGAAAGATCAACATATGTTAGTTTGGACATGTGAGATATTTCTTGGGGGAGTAGACCCCTAAATTCATAAAGACAGAGGTTAAGATATGTCAATTCCTTTAGCCGAAGAAACTGTTGAAAATTGACAAAACTTGATGACAAATTGGCCAAAGTTGGCACCAAATCTTGAAAATTTGACACATGCATGTGGCTAAGCATGGAAAGCTTGAAAAGTTGGCCCGATCCTTAGAAATTGAAGCCAAAGGAGTTGGTGAAGCATGTGACAGTTTGACAAATTCACAACTACTTTGACAAATTGGCAAATTGTTGGTGAGCGCCGAATTTGTAATAGTGCAAAATACTTCCTATAAATAGAGGGAGTTTTTCATTTGTTAAGCATCCCTAAATTTGCTAAGCTTTTAAGTTTCTAAGCTTTTGAGAGTTCTGAGAGTGTGAGCAATTGGAGAGTGTGTGTGAGAGTACTGGGTGTATTTGGGTTATGGGAAAGTGAGTTTTCTTACTCAAATTTGTACTCAAATAATTGTTAATAATACAATTATTTTTCTCTTCCTCCCGTGGACGTAGGCATATTGTCGAACCACGTAATTCTTGTGTCCTTTATTTTTCTGTGATTATTCGGTGCGCTTGATTTCACATTCCGCGCACAACAAGTGGTATCAGAGCCGACGGTTCGTACTTAGGGGATACGACACTATTCACGTATACGGTACTATTCCCATATACGGTACTGTTCACGTACGGTACTATTCACGAATACGGTGGAGATGGCCGTTTATACTTGGGAGACAGTCTATTATAAGTAGTGTGTATTTTTACATGTTTAAGAAAGTTCTGTCAATAAGGCGATAAGAGTTTAAGGATTTTGTTTTTTAATTGGGACCGAATTCCCATCCAGTCTCTTGGAAACTTTTCTGGTACATTTATTCACACGAAATTAATATCATAGAGAATGTTTTTCAAGTGGAAATAGTTCGTTGAGAAAATGGTAGAAGGTGAAACTTCTAGAATTAGGGAGAGATCTACCAAGACTATTTCAGGAGACATTTCAGGTGGGATGCGAGATTTGTCAAATCGCTATTCAACACCTATTATAGGAGGCCAAAAGATCGATGTTGAAAAATTTGATGAGAAAATCAACTTCAGCATGTGGAGGCGCGAAGTTATGGATGCCCTTATTCAAATCGATCTCCATGTTGTTCTAAAAAATAAAAGACACTTGTATGATGAAGAAATTTGGGATCGTATGAATGAAAAAGCCTGTGGTCAGATCAGATCTTTTTTTACCAAGGAGGTGAAATACTTGGTGAAAGATGAGGAGTGTGCGATGACTTTGTGGCGTACATTGGAGGAGAAATACTTGCTGAAAAGTCCTGAAATTTGTCTTCATGCAATGAGCCAAGTATATGGCTTTCGAATGAACCCTAGGGTGTTAATGCACGATCAGGTCTCAAGATTTGAAAACTTACTTGCTGATTTAAAGAATCTTGATGAAGATATTAAGGATGAAGTCAAGGCTATGATTCTGTTACACTCACTACCAGAGGAATATAGCCATTTTGTGACTACTTTGATATATGGGAAGAGTGTGATCGTCTTCAAAGATGTTTGCACAACATTGACTAGGTTGGAGATTCGGAATAATGATAAAAGTTCTGAACGAGCATCGTCTGAAGCTTTGATGAGCAGAGATTGGGCGATGGAGAAAAAAAAGAAGCGTGGTGGAAAGAATTCTCGATCCAAATCGAGAAGCAGAAATATAGCTCGAGACGAGTGTGCTTTTTGTCATGAAAAGGGCCATTGGAAAAAAGGATTGTCCAAAGGCTCAAAAGAGAGATGGGAAGAAACCAACAGTAGCAAACATAGCACGAAAAGATGATGACTTTGATTATTCACTAAGTATTACTCCTACAACATACGTGGCTAGTTCGAGCGAGTGGATACTTGATACTGGAGCAACCTACCATTTGTGTCCTATTAAGGAATGGTTGATGGATTTTCGTAATCTGGAATCCAATGCAGTTGTGATGGGGAATGATCAACCTTGTCGCACAATGGGGATAGGAATAATTCGGCTCAAAATGTTTAATGGAATGATCAGAGAACTCAAAGAGGTTAGATTTGTTCCAGTTTTAAAGAAAAATCTAATTTCTATGGGTGCTTTGGAAGCTATAGGATACAAGGTTACCATTGAAGATGGAACAATGAAGTTTACACATGGGGCTATGGTAATTCTGCAAGGGATTCGGCGTCACAATTTGTACTATTTAAAGGGAGGTACAACTAATGAAGCAAATGTTGCTTAAGCGCACAATAACACCACCAAGCTATGGCATGTACGATTGAGACATGCTGGAGAGAAATCTTTGCAAACTTTGATGAAGCACAGACTCTTAAAAGGTACCAAAACCTGTAAATTAAATTTCTGTGAACATTGTGTAGTAGGCAAGAAAACAAGGGTCAAATTTGGTACAGCTAATCACGATACTTGTAAGATCCTTGAATATATTCACAATGATGTATGGGGACCAACCAAGACTGCATCAATTGGTGGAAGCCATTATTTTGTTACATTTGTTGATGATTTCTCTAGACGTGTGTAAGTGTACACCATGCGAGCAAATGATGAGGTTCTAGAGATTTTCGTGAAATGAAAGAAATTGGTGGAGACTCAAACTGGCAGAAAGATCAAAGTATTACAATATGATAATGGGGGTGAATATACTTCTAATACATTCTTGCAAGTATGCCAGAACGATGGTATTAAAAGACATTTCACGGTGAGACATACTTCGCAATAGAACAATGTGGCTGAGCGTATGAATCGTACTTTGCTGGAGAAAGTACGGTGTATGTTATCTAATGCTGGTTCAGATAAAAAGTTTTGGGCTGAAGCTGTGAGCTACGCAAGTCACTTAATAAACTGGTTACCTTCTGCTGCAATTGGAGGTAATACTCATATGGAAATGTGGTCTGAAAAGTATGCACAAGACTATGATTCCCTTCGTATATTCGGGTGTCCAGCTTATTATCATGTCAAAGATGGTAAACTGAATCCGCGTGCTACAAAAATTATCTTTGTGGGATTCAAAGGTGGAGTAAAGGGCTTCAAATTTTGGGATCTCGAAGATAAAAAGTTTGTGTGTAGCAGAGATGTCACGTTTGATGAAGCTTTAATGATGAAAGCTTCAAGTTCTCAGTAGGTGAAAAACAAAACCACATAGGTATTACAGCGGGTGGAGTTTGATGCAACTCCATATATACCAGTTAGTTCTATATCAGAGAATGGTTCAACAATGGAGGTGACACCTAGAGTTGAAGAAGAGGTTGTTTCTTCTAATGTCCCACAAAATGAAGAAACAATTGATGATGTAGATAATGATGATTTTATAGCAACAAGGAAGCCAATAGGAGAGATAAAGAAACCCAAATGACTTACTAAAGATATGATGGTAGCCTATGCACTTCCAGTTATTGATGAAGACATCTCCAACACTTTCGGTGAAGCATTACGCAGCAGTGAAAGTGATCAATGGAAGTTAGCCATGGAAGAAGAGATGACATCTTTCCATCAAAATCAGACTTGGGAACTTGTGGAGTTACCAAAGGGGAAAATGGCTATTGGCAATAAATGGGTCTACACCAAGAAGCAAGGATCTCCGAATCAATCAACTCCTCGATACAAGACAAGACTCGTTGCGAAAGGTTTTGCTCAAATGGAAGGTATTGACTATAATGAAATTTTCTCTCCAGTTGTAAAACATACTTCCATTCGTATTCTACTTGCCTTAGTTGCAGAATATGAGTTAGAGTTGGCTCAATTATATGTTAAGACGACATTCTTACATGGAGATTTGGAGGAGGAAATCTATATGACTCAGCCTTGTGGTTTCAAAGTTGCTGGAAAGGATAATCATGTGTGTAGGTTGATTAAATCTTTATACGGACTGAAGCAATCACCAAGGCAATGGTACAAAAGATTTGATCAATTTATACAAGGGCAAAAATTCACCAGAAGTGAACAAGATCATTGTGTTTACTTTAGAAGACTACTAGATGGAGCTTTCATCTATTTGTTACTCTATGTCGACGATATGCTTATAACTTCGAAGAATAGAGATGAGATCGAAAAATTAAAGAAGCAGCTGGCTTCTGAGTTCGAGATGAAAGACTTAGGTGATGCACAGAGAATACTTAGGATGGAGATTCGTAGAGACAAGAAGAATGGGGAGCGTATAGTTGACTCAAAAGTCTTATTTGAAGAAAGTGCTAGAAAGATTCGGTATGGATGACAAAACTAAACCAGTATGTACACCTCTAGCTCCTCATTTCAAATTAAGCTCTTCTTCATGTCCTACATCTCAAGAAGAGCGTGATTATATGGCTCGTGTTCCATATGCTAGTGCTGTGGGTAGTCTTATGTATGCTATGGTATGCACAAGGCCCGATATATCTCAAGCAGTGAGCATGGTTAGTAGATGCATGCACAATCCGGGTAAAAATCACTGGCTTGCTGTGAAGTGGATTCTCCGATATCTGTATGAGACAGTTGATGTTGGGTTATTGTTCAAGAAGGATTGTGGTCAACAATGTGTTGGGTATTGTGCAGCCGCTTTGGGGATGATGATCCATTGGTAAGTAGGCTCAGATTTGGACAAATCTTCGTCGGGATGGAGAATTGTTGAAAAGTTGACAAAACATGATGACAAATTGGCCAAAGTTGGCACCAAACCTTGAAAATTTGACACATGCATGTGGCTAAGCATGCAAAGCTTGAAAAGTTGGCACCGACCCTTAGAAATTGAAGCCAAAGGAGTTGGTGAAGCATGTGACAGTTTGACAAATTCACAACTACTTTGACAAATTGGCAAATTGTTGGTGAGCGCTGAATTTGTAATAGTGCAAAATACTTCCTATAAATAGAGGGAGTTTTTCATTTGTTAAGCATCCCTAAATTTGCTAAGCTTATAAGTTTCTAAGCTTTTGAGAGTTCTGAGAGTGTGAGCAATTGGAGAGTGTGTGTGAGAGTACTGGGTGTATTTAGGTTATGGGAAAGTGAGATTTCTTACTCAAATTTGTACTCAAATAATTGTTAATAATATAATTATTTTTCTCTTCCTCCCGTGGATGTAGGCATATTCCCGAACCACGTAATTCTTGTGTCCTTTATTTTTCTGTGATTATTCGGTGCGTTTGATTCCGCATTCCGCGCACAACAGAAACTTAGGGGAGATTTGAGAACCACTGAAATATTTGAAAGCAAGGTTGAGAGATTGGAGATGTAAAAGATGAAAGAGCGTGCTAGTGTCATCGATGGTACCCTCAAGTTTACTGCAATGAAGATTGAGGCCAAGCACATTTCTCGTAACAATATCACACGTTACTCCATCCCATGAGCAGCAATCGGTTCCTTCCTTCCAAGAGATTGTCTTAGGATAAGAAATTCCTAAACAAAGAGGAACGTGCCCGATCATTACGAACATATGTGCTATTTTTAAATTGAAGCAAAGCTAAACTTTGTTCCTGAGGGCATAAATGAAATGATGATGAAAAATTCAATTGAAAATAACCAAATAAAAAGACAAAGAAGAGGAAAAAGAGACCGGGGACTTGATTATGCCATGCAAACCTCTCCATCATTTTTAAGTGTTTAGTATAAAGACACTGACAAGTACTTACATATAATATCTGAGGTAGATGACATGAATTTATATGCATTCCATGGACAGAGTATCTTTGGTCTTTAATTAACCCTGTGTTCAAATTAGTCAAATTGATTTGATTCCAAAGGTCTGTACGTCCGAATATGATATAGTCTTACAATTTGCCTTTCCAGGGTTCTATTACCGCGTGAATTTTGCTTTTTCTAATTTCCAAATAAGTTTTCACATGTCTACTGCCACTGCCACTGGTTGGTGGGCAATCCGATGGCACTTTCATTTCAACTTCTATTTATCTTTTCAAAATAAAAAGAGGAAACATGATAAAAAGGCAATCGTTCAACAAAGAAAAAGAAATCAATGATATACTAATAAACAAACTTTTACTTACCGACGTGTCCAAATATTATTATTATTTGATGGCGAGGGAGTTGACCTCTTCCAGCCGTATGAAATCAAGACCGGACCAGTGGTCTAGCCAACCGTCCCCTCTGATCAGTTGAATCGGGTGAGGGTCCCTTTACTTTAAGAAACTTGGAATGATATATTTTAAAGGGCCAATCAATGGGTTTTTTTACCACTTCAACGTGAATTGTTACCATCTTCGATTCCAAGACCATAATTCTTTGGCCAATCATTGACACCGGTCAAGGAATTCACAGGATTTCTTCACTCTTCCAAGACATTTTAAAGGAATTAATAGTTGATATTGCCTCTGCAAGGTGGAACTAACTAAATGTCAACAAGCTTATTGTTTGAAACCTCAATGCTGGTGATAGTTACTAATTAACAAGAGGTAATTAAATAAGAAGCTTTAATGAGTACTATTGATATGAAGCAGACAATTTATAGTTGGTTTTGTTTTATTTTATTATTACCTATCCAATTACCATGATCATGCAAATTGTTAAGATGTTAGGTGGCTGTTGCTTGGTGTGCATACAACTACACAACTGGTTTTCAGAAAAGAGAAAAAAAGAGGTAATTGGTTTGATGAAGGAGGATTTTAAGTTAAGAGTTATATTTTGTGTATTTAGTTGAGATACTTAATTTGTATTCTAACTAATGTTTCACTAATACAAATTTATTATTTGAATTGAAAGTTATAAGGCCACTTGAAGTAATCAATAAAGTGATGCACCACTTGCTACAATAGTTAGAATATAAAATAAGTATCCCAACTAAATAATAAGAAGAGCACTATTGTTTAATTAAAAAGCTAATACATAACTGTACAAACATCACTGTTGATTCTGCTCCAAGTACAACCAAAAACAGCACAGCTATGTAATCCAAAGCAACAAATACACACTTACAATTTAACCTCTGGCTACAGCTAACCTTCGCTTTTTTCTTCTACCTCCTGTGCCTTCGTCTTGCGTATCTAACCTTCTTCTACGGGTCTCCTTCAACCATCTTCACTAACCATCGTGGCTTTCTGTTGAGAATACCATGTATCCAATTGACAATCCAATCACCAGTCCAGACGCATCCCCCACTTCGCCATTTTCCAATCAAACCCGCTTGAAGTTTCATCTTTATCGTCATCAGTAGTAGCTAAAGGATGCACTTTAATTCGACACCCTGGTTTGAGGAATGAGTTGTTTTAGAAGAAAACCGATGGAAAGATGATGAAAAATCAATAGGGATGGCAAAAATCCCCACGGGGACGGGTACCCTCGGGGATTTTCCCCATTCGGGGAGGGTATGAGGATAATTTCATACCCAATTTCTTATTCGGGGAGGGGACGGGGATGAGGTACCCTACCCATTTCCCCATTTTAATTTTTAATTTTATTTTAATTTTTTAAAATTACTAGTAAATAAATAATAAAATTTAAATTATAAAATTATAAATATTGGTAAAAATAAAAAATATCAAAATATTTATATTATTAAACTTTTAGGCCTAATTAACTAATTAAAGTCCTAAATTTTTATTTACGACATTAAAAAGACCAAGTAGATTCTATTAGCCAAACATTTTTTTTTTAATTTTAATATTCTTTAAATATTTTAAACTTAAATCTATTTTTTATTTATTTTTAGATGTTATAATTGCCCACAGCGAATCACAATTTTAATATCTAATCTAATCTAATCTAATCTAATCTAATCTAATATTTGCTTTTGATTTGCTCCGATTTAACTATTGTGTTGTAAAGGGAATAGTCCACATTTATAAAGTGCCCACGCCACCATTGAAAAAGTTAATTTTGAATCTAAATTCGATTTTATTTGTAACAATTTTGTATTAAACTATTAATTTGTTCATGATAATTTGTAAAAGAAGTTTGTATTCCTTGCATGTTGCGTTACTTACTAATTTAATGTATATGACTTTTGTAATAGATATTAATGTAAGATATATTTCGAACTTTATTTTTATTTGAATTTTTTATTTTAATATGATTAACTCAAAATTGAAAAAAAATGTATTAGTTATTCGGGGATCGGGGACCCTCGGGGATCCCCTGTTATTATTCGGGGAGGGGATGGGGATTCTCTCAAGTAATTCTGACGGGGACGGGGACATGCGCAAAATATCGGGGATGGGTACGGGGAGATCGGTCCCCTCCCCTCCCCTCCCCATTGCCATCCCTAAAAATCAACGTGACAACTTCTCATTAAGAGATTGTAGGATTATTTGTAGTTTAATTGATTTAATTTCAATCAATTAAGTTATTAAATCTATTTATCTTTCAACTTAATAATAATTTTTAGTCATTATATAATTAAGTTATTAAGCCAACTTTTTTAACTTAGTATTTAATTTAAAAAGTATGAATAATATCATTAAAAGATATTTTATAAAACTTATATACTTAATTAATTTTCATCATTACCCAAATAAAAATTTAATAATTAGTATTATTACCTATTTTTATAACTTGTGATAATATAGTGGTAGACTATTATTATTCTTATCTTTTTATTTTCTTCAAATTAGCATTATTTATCTCCATAATTTTTTATGAATATTTTTCACAAAAGATTGTATTTAATTGAACATGATTTAAGTAGTGATAATTTATTACCTTATTTAAGTTCTTTAAAATATTTATTATTTGTTAAACATTTATAATTTGTAAGGACACAAAATAAAAATACTAATTTTTAAATTTTTTAAGTTAAAAAATGAACAACTTAACATTTATTTTTAAGAATTCTGACAAAAAAATAAACATATCACTGCCGGTAATATTTAAAATTCAGATTAATTTGGCGGTATTTAAATTTAATAAAAATACTATCTGTCACAGCTCTGGATGAAAGACTGACACGTCACGACGTTCCCCATTAGCCACTATAATAGTTAAAGGGTTTCCAACGTATATGTGGGGGCAAAATTTGAAAGACCTGTGTTAATTTTCTAAAGTAATACTAGATTATCAAACATCGTGTATTCTCTGAGTCAAATATTAAAGACTTTGAAGTACGCAAGATTGATAATACCCACACTTGAACCCGCGAGAGTGTTCATCGCTGTTTTGGGACTAACTTTTTCTAGGTTAGTCGAGAGATTTCTTTGATATAAATCAATTTTCATGGAATCTCTGTAATGACTGAGTTGAGTGCACGCATTATGTTCGATGAAATTCCTGAATAAAACTTAACATTTCTTCGACAAGTAAGACATCATTTGCTTTAGCCATTTCTTTTCTTGCTCACACATTTGTTGAAAGGAGGACCATGAAGAAACAAAGTTGCATGACAGATCCTAAGCCCGTTACTGCCCAGCTCTCATCAGCTGCTGGTGGTTAAGAAATTATGCGGCTGGATTTGATGTTTGCCTTACTCATCTGATTGTCTTCCTAATTTGGTGATTCTAGTTTATGATAGAGACAGTGAATTAAAAGCCAGAAGCACCTTGATCTCTAAAGTTCTTTGTTATGTTGGTCTGATGCTGCATTCAACAGTCTACCTCCCTGGCTCTTATAAATGTCTTCTATGCTTTATTTTTAAAAAAGGTAGTAGGGTTGATAAGGCACAAATTTATTGTTTGATCCTCCGATGACCAGTCAAGTCAAATAAAATTACTTGAAAATCATTCGGTCAAGTGTTTGGAAGTACATTCAACAATATTTGTAGATACATCTTGACTTATTATCTGAATCTTTACCAAATTGTTTCGATATATATTTAGCAAAACTCATGGTATACAATTTCCGATCTTGATCTTCGAAACTAAATTTCTCGAAGGACCGCTTCTGGTTCCACACCAACTTTTTTCTCTTTTCCCAACAATGAAAGGACTGTATAGATCCCCATGTCTATCTGTTTTGCCAGAAGGAAATACAAATTCTTTTAACAGAATATGCGTTTTCAAGAATAAAAGGACTTTTTTCTCTTTTCCCAACAATAAAAGGACTGTATAGATCCCCATGTCTATCTGTTAACGTTCTTTTCAAACATTAGATTCAATCATATTTGTTTAATAGGAGAAAGAACTCTCTTGGAGCAGCAGGAGAAAATTTTCTTGTAAGAACCAGAGATGATAATGAAAGGAAAAGGATTTAATTATAAATTCTGTTTTTGTCAATAACACTAACACAAGTCAGCTAGCGTATGTATGGTCATTCTAGAAGCAGTCTGTCAGCAATGGATTCTTCATCAAGGGTTGGTACTCAAGTGCTACACACACGTGTTATATTAATTAACAACAATTTTCCTTTTCCAAAAGGTAGGAGGTGAGTAAAATTCAGATAAAGTTTTTAATTCCACTCGGATGGTCAATCGAATAAAGCTGTTTGGAAACTATTCAACTAAGCTCATGGGGACAATTAACAACAATTTCTATATATGCATTTTGAGAAATTCATCCTCCTGCAACTGCAGTTCTGTCGCTGCAACTGAATTATATATAAATAATACTCACTCGAACCACTATGTCCTAGCTTATTAAAGACAGACAAAGGGCGAAAAAACCAGAAGTGATGTATCAATTCAATGTATAACAATGTTGGTCTAGGCCGCAAGAAACAAGGTTTGATCCATGTAATATGCTGCTTTTGTTACAAACTAGGAAGAAAAGAAAGTGACCCACAGTTAGAATAATAATGCTGAAGGAGAACAATAGACTCTTTATTTCCTGTCTATATTGTGCTGTTGGTTATTAGAGATCAAGAAACTGAACGGTAGTGGTGAAGTACTCAAAAGTAGGAGCAGCAGCAATACCAGTAGTACTGGAGAGTAGTAATAGGGAAAGGAGTAGGGGATGGAGATCAGTGGCTAGTGGTGGTGGATGCACGAGAAGAAGGAGGAAGTTGGTGGGTGCCATTATTTCAAGGACAAGGAGGGTGGTTTTATGGGGTGGGATCTCTTCAGCTTGAGAAGATTGTTCGTGGGATCTCATCAATTTCATCATCAGATATTGCTAAAAGGAATCTCAACTTCAACTACGATATTTTGGGCTACACTAAAAACTTCGATGATGTAAAGTGGCAGCAGGAGGAAGCTGGTTTCTATAGTTGTTGATCTTTCTCTTATAGATTTGTTCAAGTTGAACTGCAAGGCGATTTGGAAGATCTGTAATTCTTTTCTGGTTTTGTATTGTATTATAATGATGGATGATGCTTTGGGGGCCATTTGGATCTGCACGTTCATATTTGGGGAAAAAAAAATTAGTGATAAAAAGAACTATAAACCCAACTAGATTTAATCAATTTATAATATTGTAATCCCAGGGCGTATATATTATTTTTGTCGGTATTTATATATTATTTTTGTTGGTATTTTATCATAATTTTATATTTTAATCATTTTTGTTTGGATATATTTCGTTCTCATTGTAATATCCCACATCACTAGCGAGTGAGTTTCTAAACTAGTTTATAAGTCATGAGCTCTCTTAATTAAGTAGACATGTTTTGGGGTAAGTATTAATGATTTAAAGATGTTTTGATTTCCCATTAAAATCAGAATTGATAATGTTATGGATGAGGATATTGTCTTGATAACTATATAGCTCAAGAGCTGTCGCTCTTGAGTGATTGAGAGATTTCGTTGTTTGGGATTGAGGCAGGTGAATTGATTTTATGATTTTATCACCATGATATATCTTTGGAGGAGTTATTGAATAGGAGTAAGCTATATGCGTCTTATGCCCTTCTTTTTAGCTTCACTAGTTAAGGAAAGGATGACTTTTATATGAGGACCTAATGCCCAAACGTCATACTTAACTGTTGATTCTGCTACGACAAGAAACAACAATGTACACACTAACAATTTAACCTCTCACCAGGCTTATAAGTAAGGACGACTTTCACTTATTTATTTACCTCCTATGTCTTCGTCTTGCTCTTCTGACATTCTTCTGCTGGTCTTCTTCAACCAACCTCACAAACCAGTGTGGTTTTCCAGTTGAGAATACCATGTATCCAATGGACAATCCAATCACTAGTCCAGACGCATACCCCATCTTCGCCATTTTCCAATCAAACCGGCTTGCAGTTTCGTCGTGATCAAAAGAAGCCAAACGAGGTGCTTTTGGCAGGCCGTCATTGCTACATCTCACAGTCAAGGGCTCTCCACACAAACGAATGTTCCCAATATAGGAATCATTTTCAAATGTGTTAAATTGATTGCCTCGAGGAATGCGTCCCCAAAGCCGGTTATATGAAAGATTTAACAATGCAAGGGCTGTAACGCTTAACAACTGCTCTGGGATTCTTCCATCAAGCTTGTTGAAGGAGAGGTCCAATGATTCAAGTGCTGTCATATTCTCAAAGGACACCGGAATATTACCTGTCAGGCTATTGTGTGAAAGGTTGAGCACTTTGAGAGATTTAAAGTTTCCTAGTACTTCAGGAATCTCTCCGTGGAACTGATTGCTGGAAAAATCTATTGCTCTAAACACAACTAAGATCTTTTGCAATCGAAAATCATGTCCTTTCATTGCCACCGTTATGGACTCATCATAGAAGGCTCCACCCATTTATTCAAGTCTTCCCTGTTCGTCCACATTCTTCATTGCTTCTATACTTACGAAGATTGTTGTTGGCAGAAAACCAGTGAATTCATTATGAGAGAGATCAATGATTTGAAGGGCTGGAAAGGGAAATGTAATATTGGAGTTGTATAGTGGACCATAGAATCGATTAGATCTCAACACCAGAATTTTTAGCTCCGGAAGTGATCCCAACCAACATGGAAATGTGTCACTTATCATGTTGTTCCCCACATTGACAACTTCCAGCATGTTACAATTTGCCAAAGATCTTGGTAATGGCCCTTCCAACTTGTTGCTATTAAGGTCAAGACTCCTTAAATGACTTGCATCTGCGAAAGTATCATGGATGTGACCCTTAAGGCTGTTGTTCTTCAAGTGCAGAGTAATCAGCTCAGTGCTAAAGTTTCCAAGACATGGTGGAATTGTTCCGCTCAAATTGTTGTCAGATAAGGAAAGATATTGAAGGGAACTCAAGCTGCAAATAGATGGAGGGATTTGTCCGGACAATTTATTGTTTGAAACTAAGAAGACTTCAGTTGAAGGTGGTGGAACCAGAATTGATCCTTGGATTCTGTTGTTTCGCAGATCAAGGCTGGTGATATTCATCCATGGATGTAGCTCTATATGCGTCAGAAAATTGTTAGAAAGATCAAGATCAATCAAACTCTTCCATCCTGGAGAATCAGATTTCGAAATCCGACCATGAATTCTGTTGTTGGAAAGGTCTAAGAGGTACAACTCCTCTGAGTTTCTCAAGAAACCTGGGAACTCAGTGATATTGCAATAAGCGAAACGCAATTCCTGAAGACTAGGTAATGAATATTTGATACTGATATTGTTAGAGGAAATAAATGAGAGTTGGCTATTGTTTGAAAGATCAAGAAATTGAAGATTTTTTAACTTTGAGAACTGGTCGAACCTGATAGTGCCACTCAAGTTATTTGATGAAAGATCGAGATCAGTGAGGTTCACAAGTTGGAAGAGGGAACTAGGAATTGTACCATGTATCTGATTTTCTTCCAAACGAACTTTTTTTAGTGAATTAGGCGACTGGAATTGATCAATTGGACCGGTGAGCTTGTTCTGGGAAAGATCTATATAATTCAAGGAAGGAAGAGTGAACAACCAAGACGGTACCCTGCCTTGGAGATAGTTGTCAGAAAGGTCTAAAGTGGCTAAATCCGATAACCCACTTACACGATAAGGCAGTTGGCCAGTAAATTGATTGGATTGAAAGAGAATTTCGGTAGCTTTAGTGAGGTTTCCAATTGATGCTGGAATTTTTCCGGTGAAATTACAGCCTTCAATATCTATAATCTCCAAAAACGAAAGATTTTCAATTGAATCTGGTATTTCACCTGTAAAATTACTGAAAGAAAGATCCAACTTCCTAAGAGGAGAACTCCAGTTAGACTTTGGAAGATAACCTGTGAGATATTTGTTATCATGTAGATGGAGTTCCTGGAGTTTTGGTTGATGAAAAATTTCACGTGGGAAATTTCCTCGTATACCAGTACCACGCAGATCGAGAAGAGTGATTGTTGAAGATAAGTTCAACGGAGAAAAAGGCTCAATCAAAGACATGTCTGCCCATCCGAGATTGAGAACACTCAATTTTGTAAGGTTACTCGCAAGCAAATCAAAAGATTTTTGTTCGATTGTCATGTCACAATCGGAAAGATCAAGATATGTTAGTTTGGACATTTGAGATATTTCCTGTGGGAGTAGACCACTGAAACTAGAATGAGAGAGGTTAAGATATGTCAATTCCTTTAGCCGAAGAAACTCGGGGGAGATTTGAGAACCATGGAAATCGTTGAAAGCGAGGTTGAGAGATTGGAGATGTAAAAGATGAAAGAGGGTGCTATTGTCATCGATGGTACCTTCAAGCATACTGCAATGAAGATCGAGGCCAATCACATTTCCCGTAACATTATCACACGTTACTCCATTCCATGAGCAGCAATCGGTTCCTTGCGTCCAAGAGGCTGTCTTATTAGAATAAGAATTTTCGAAACAAGTAAAGAAAAGTTCCTGATCAAGACTAACAAATGTGCTGTTTTTAAATTGAAGCAAAGCCAAACTTTGTTTCGGAGGGCATAAATGAAATGATGATGAAAAAATCAATTGAAAATAACCAAACAAAAAGAAGAAGAAGAGCAAGAAGAGACCTGGGACTTGATTAAGCAATGTAAACCTCTCCATCATTTTTAAGTGTTTAGTACAAAGACTCTGACAAGTACTTACATATAATATCTGAGGTAGATGACATGAATTTATATGCATTCCATGGACAGAGTATCTTTGGTCTTTAATTAACCCTGTGTTCAAATTAGTCGATTTGATTCTCAAGGTCTGTACGTCCGAATATGATATAGTCTTACATTTTGTCTTTCCAGGGTTCCATTACCGCGTGAGTTTTGCTTTTTCTAATTTCCGAATAAGTTTTCACATGTTTACTGCCACTGCCACTGGTTGGTGGGCAATCCGATGGCACTTTTCATTTCAACTTTTATTTATCTTTTCAAAATAAAAAGAGGAAACAGGATAACAAGGCAATCATAAAGCCTTTCAATAAAGAAAAAGAAATCAATGACACAAGGAAAAAGGAGGGGAAAATGGTTATCAATACCCTTAAGTTAAAAAAAAAAGGCACCAAGATCTCTTTTTGACGATTATACCCTTTATTTATATTATTCCAAAAGGATTAACTTTAATATTTTACAATAAATAGAAATATAATATTAAAATAAATGTAATAATATATACATTTTAAAATAATTTCAATATTTAAAAATATTTTAATATTTTATAATCTATTAGATATATTTTATTATATTAAAATAAATTTTATGATAAATAGAATCATAATATTAAAATAAATGTATTAAAAATTTAAATTATTTTGAATATTATGTAAAATAATAATTTTAACAATATTAATATGTGAGAATGTTTTTAATTGTAGAACTATTTAATGCAAATATTTATTAAAAATCTCAACAATGAATAAAAATATTTTATTAAAATAAATATAATAATTCATATATTAAAATTATTAAAATATTAAATATTTTAATATCGTTAGTCTACTGCATAGATTACATTATTTATTTGTATTTATTAAAATTAGAATAATAAAAATAAAGGGTATAATGGTCAAAAGCGAGTCTTGGTGTCTCTCTTTAAAAACTTAAGGGTATTGGTGACTATTTTTCCAAACTTTAGTGATGTAGATGTCTTTTTTCCTACTAATAATTAATAAACAAACTTTTACTTACCGACGTGTCCAAATACTATTATTATTTGATAACGAGGGAGTTGAGTGGTCCTCTTCCAGCCGTATGAAATCAAGACCGGACCCGTGGTTTAGCCAACTGTCCCCCCTGATCAGTTGAATCGGGTAAGGGTCCCTGTCCTTTGAGAAACTTGGAATGATATATTCTAAAGGGCCAATCAATGGGTTTTTTTGACCACTGCAACGTGAATTGTTACCATCTTCGATTCCAAGAACATAATTTCTTTCGCGGACTTTGCCAATCATCGACATTTTAAAGGAATTAATATTTGATATTGCTTCTGCCAATCAGAACTAATTAACACCATGTTTCAATGTTCCATGCTTTGTTCCAAGAAAACTTAACATCATCTTTACATTACGCTCCAAGTAGTTTTCATCTACAGCATTGAACTTTTTTAACACAATGTCATTTGCAAAACTTTCATATACATATATGGAAATGTACAGGTTAGCAGTAACATAAATAATTGAACGAACACGACCAAGCTCAATGGTCAATGAATGTTGTCCCATATGAGCTCAACATTTCAAAGGCTTCACATGCATTAAAGATTTCCAAAATTGCTTCACATGCCTCCACTCACGCCAAAAATCAACATGCAGCCTCACAAAACACATGTACTCATAACACTTTTCCCATGGCATCACCAAAAAGCCAACATTCAAATAGTACACGGGACCCGCTTTTTTCTCCCACTCATTCAAAATCAAACCTCTCAATTCCACCAACTAGGGGTGGGCGTTCGGATCCGGTCAACCCGATCCAAACCGAATTTAAAATTTATTTCGGGTTCGGTTCGGTTCGGGTTGAAGTTTGTAACCCGTTTGGGTTGAAAATTTAAATCCATTCGCGTTCAACCCAAACCGAATAATCAACTCGATCGGGTCAAAAAAATGAAAAAAAAAATAGTTTAAAAACATAAACCTAACCCTAACTTAACAAGTCACAACTCCCAAACATACACGTCTCACTTTCTCAGGCGCCACACTTGACTTCTCCACTTCTTCTTCTTCTTCTCCTTTTCTTCCGCCACTGCCAAATATCATCTTCTTCTTCTTCTTCTTTCCTTACACCGCTGCCAGACATCTTCTTCTTCTTTTCTTACACCGCTGCCAGACATCTTCTTCTTTTCTTATTCTCTTCTTTTTCTTCTTCTTCTTTCCTTCGGTTGCTGCCAAACATCTTCTTCTTCTTCTTATTTTATTCCTCCACTGCCAAATATTTCTTATGCTTTTTCTGATCTTTATTAATTAATCATTTAATAATTTATTTTTTAATTGTTAGTTAATTTCTTAGTTTTCTTTTGTTAATTATTAAATATAGAATTCTATATGTTAATCAGTTAATTTACAAATCAAATTGTGGGAAATTTGTGTGATATTTAGTTTTTTTTTTCTATTTTTGGATGAAATAAAATTAAGGTTTCATAATATAAATGAACCTGAATTTATAACCCGAACCAAACCAAATTAAATTCGGTTCGGTTTGGTTTGGGTTTGTAGTTTGAATCCGAATGGGTTGAATCTTTTAAACCGAATGGGTTGAAACCCAAACCAAAATCCGAACAACCCGAACCGAAATCCGATTTGCCCACCCTTCTCAATTCCACCAACAAATGAACAACTTTCGGCTTATTTTTCTTCCCACCAAAATTTGTCTCCCCCTAATACTTGCAATACCCACCGTAATCATGAAACCCTCCACAACCATTCACTTCTAAGGCATTTAATTTTAGTGTCACAAAAAATCTCAACTTCATTTTTATAAGTTTTAAATTTTTCTAACACTTGATCTTTAGAATGTAATAAATACACATAGCAATATTTTGAAAAATTATCAATAAATGTTACAAAATATTTTTTACCACCTTTAGAAGGATTACTATGCATATCACACACATCGCTATGAATTAAATGCAATAAAGAAGATGTTTTTTCAATTTTTGGAAAAAGAGATCTTGTGATTTTAGTCTATGCACATACTTTACATTTTTCATGCATATCATTTTCATGCTTAGGAATTAACTCTAAATTAGCCATATCATGCAATCTTCTAATATTCACATGTCCTAAACGATTATGCCACAAAGATAATGAATCAACCATATAAGCATAAGAAACATTCATATTATTGATATTGAGTTTAAACATTCCTTCATACATGTACCCTTTCCCAACAAAGGTAGCACCCTTAGATAATATAAATTTGTTTGACTCAAAAACAAGTTTGAAGCCAAACTTATTAAGAAGGGTACCAGATACAAGGTTTTTCCTAACTTCAGGAACATGATAAACATCAGTAAGAGTTAAAGTTTTTCCAGAAGTAAACTCTAGTTGCACATTGCCTTTTCCTTTAACTATTGCAGTGGAGGAATTTCCCATGTAAAGAACACTTCCATCATCCATTGCTTTATAAGATTTGAAAAGGCTACGATCCTTGCATACATGCTTGGTTGCACCAGAATCTATCCACCATGCATTATCATCTTCAAGAACATTAATCTCAAATATCATGGCCACAAAATTTTTGTTCGAAACTTCCTTTTGTTTCTTCAGAAGTTGACAATCTCTTTTGAAGTGGCCAGGTTTTCCGCAGTGGTGGCATGTACCCTTCTTTTTCTTCTTATTGTTTTGATTCTCTTTGGAATCAAACTTTCTCTTTTGATTATTCTTAGGGTGATTAGAATGATTAAACTCCTTCCCTTTCTCTACAACATTAATTTTAGAGGACATAGTAGTCTAATCCTCAAGACTATTAAGCTTGAGTTCCTCTTCAATACGAAGACTTTGGCCTAAGCCATCCAGACTAATTTCCTCTTTGCTATGTTTAAGACTTTTCTTATAGTCTTTCCAAGAGGGAGGAAGTTTATCAATAATTGAAGAGACAATAATAGACTCATCCACTTTCATGTTATGTTGGTTGAATTGATCAAGAATATATAAAATCTCATTATATTGTTCAACCACAAGTCTATTATCAACCATTCTATAATTAAAAAATTTAGAAGCCAAGAATTTCTTACTTGTGGCATCTTCCATCATGTACTTAGCCTCTAATGAGTCCCATATTTCTTTTGCTGTAGGTTTGTTGTGATATTGATCGAACAAAGTATCAGACATGGCATTGCAAATGTGTCCCTTACACACGTAGTCATCTTGCTCCCACTTATGTCGCACTTTGGTTTCCGCTAATTTCTCATCCTCACGTTCTTGAGGCTTTGGTGTTGTGAGAACATAGACCACATTGAGGTTTGTCAATAAGAAATGCAACTTTTTTTGTGAATGAATAAAGTTGCCACCATCGAACCGCTCCAATTTGAAAAAATCCACTGCGAATTGTCGAAGAGATGAACTTGGTGCCATTGTTGCAGAAATAACGTCTTAAGATTGTTGGTAGTTGAATTTGTGGGGAATGGCAAATGTAGAGAAATACAACAATAATGGTGGAACTTTATTACGAAAAGTAATGTGTTTACAACTAACTCTGTATGTAGGAAGAAAAATAATAGTAATAAGTAAACTGCAGAAATTTTGTGTGCTTCAAGGCACGTTACAAATGTCGCTTTCCTTAAGACGTTATTTGCCCCCACCAATTGAGTGATGCACATGGGTTAACCAAATACGCCTCCAGGATACAATAAAGCACTTGTTTGTTTGCTTGTGTTGTGCATCGACGAAAGCAAACCAGAATACTCTTGAATGTTGCAAGCCTGCCAAGAAATAATATATTGTTCTTGCAGAAAATAATATATTGGATTGTGAATGCACAAAAGAAATGGGTGTTTTTTTGTTGAAATTCGTACTAGAAAAGAATGCTAAGAAAAGAGTGGTGTAGGATCATTAATTTCATGTCTAAATGGCTTAAACATGACCCCTATTTATAGATATACTTGTGCCCCCTCATTTGGGTTGTCATCTTTCATGATACCCCTTTATTCATGGCCATTGGATCTAGATTTGATTTTAATCAATGGTCCAAATTGAACCATCATCATTTCAAATGAAATGTCACCATGAAATGATGCATCTCTAAGTGAAATGTTGCCATGAAAAGTTATATCATTTAGTAAAAAGATACCTTTTCTACAAGACACAATTAAATGGACATGTCCTTATAACAAGACATCATTTAATTAGACATATCTTTAGTGAAAGGTACATTTTCTATAAGGCACAATTAATAGGACATGTCTTTACCATAAGACACATTTATTTTGAAAATTTTCCAACAAATCCAACGGATGCAAGGATTAACCAAAAAAGAAAAAAAAAGTAGTGCATCGCCCGATGAACGGGTTAAGGGTTTGATAATTATCAAATTTTTCATTTTGTTTCGTAAGTCATCACCAAACACCCATGCTGTTACCAAAATGTGTTCACGTTAAGGGTTTCATTATTTGACCTAGTAAGTGCAAGCTGAATACGCGGGGTTTTAATTTCACAGTATGGACTTGATTGAGGAATCTCAATTTAAAAATTTATTGTAAGCATGTTTAAAGAGTATGGAAACCTACAAAAATGCTTGAGATATTTTTATATTTGACATTACATGTCTTGCGGACTCACTTTCTTGTCAAAGAATATATCCTGTATTTCTTGCAAGTCTCTATTTATGGACAAAGAACTTAAATTTTGGCGCGAAACTTGACCTAATCTCGTCCATTCAATCTCAAGATGAATTATAACTATCGATCTAGTAGCTAATTTATGATTAATATATTGTTTGTCATCACGTGATTTTGTTAGACATCACATGTGGTTGGCTTAATCATCCTTGTGAACCGGGTTTCAATATTTGCCCCAGTTCCTAGTACTTGAGGAATCTCTCCGTGGAACCGATTGCTTGAAAAATCCATTGATCTAAACATGACTAAGATCTTTTGCAATTGAAAATCATGGCCTTTCATTGCCACCGTTATGGACTCGTCATAGAAGGCTCCACCCATATATTCAAGTCTTCCCTGTTCGTCCACATTCTTCATTGCTTCCATACCAGGAAAAATTCTTGTTGGCAGAAAACCAGTGAATTCATTATGAGAGAGATCAATGATTCGAAGGGCTTGAAAGGGAAATGTAATATTGGAGTTGCATAGTGGACCATAGAATCGATTAGACCTCAAGACAAGAATTTTTAACTCCGAAAGTGATCCCAACCAATATGGAAATGAGTCACTTATCATGTTGTTCCCCACGTTGACAACTTCCAGCTTAATAGATTTAGCCAGAGATCTTGGTAATGGCCCTTCTAACTTGTTGCTATGACGGTCAAGACTCCTTAAATGACTTACATTTGCAAAAGTATCATGGATGTGACCCTCAAGGCTGTTGTTCTTCAAGTGCAGAATAACCAGCTCACTGCTAAAGTTTCCAAGACATGGTGGAATTGTTCCGCTCAAATTGTTGTCAGATAAGGAAAGATATTGAAGGGAACTCAAGCTACAAATAGATGGAGGGATCTGTCCGGACAATTTATTGTTTGAAACTAAGAAGACTTCAGTTGAAGGTGGTGGAACCAGAATTGATCCTTGGATTTTGTTGTTTCGCAGATCAAGGGTGGTGATATTCATCCGTGGATGTAGCTCTATATGTGTCAAAAAATTGTTGGAAAGAACAAGGACGGTCAAACTCTTCCATCCTTGAGAATCATATTTTGAAATCCGACCATGAATTCTGCTGTTAGAGAGCTCTAAGACTCTTAAATTTTCTGAGTTTTTCAAGAAACCTGGGAACTCAGTGATATTGCAATAAGCGAAACGCAATACCTTAAGACTAGGTAATGAATATTTGATACTGATATTGGCAGAAGAGGTAAATGAAAGTAGGCTGTTATTTGAAAGATCAAGAAATTGAAGCTTTTTTAACTTTGAGAACTGGTCGAATCTGATTGCGCCACTCAAATTATTTGATGAAAGATCGAGAATAGTGAGGTTCACTAATTGAAAGATGGAATTAGGAATTGTACCACAGATCTCATTTTCTTCCAAACGAACATCTTGTAGTGAATTAGGCAACTGGAATAGATCAATAGGACCATTAAGCATGTTCTTTGAAAGATCTATAGAAAGCAAGGAAGGCAGAGTGAACAACCAAGATGGTACTCCCCCTTGGAAATAGTTTCCAGAAAGGTCGAAAGTGGTTAAATAAGACAATCCACTTACATGATGAGGCAGTTGGCCCGTAAAATGATTTGATGCGAACGCAATTTCAGTAGCTCTGGTAAGGTTTCCGATTGATGTTGGAATTGACCCAGTGAAATTGCAGAATCCAATATCTAAAACCTCCAAGAAAAATAGATTTCCAATTGAATATGGTATTTCACCTAAGAAATTACTGAGAGAAAGATCCAACTCCCTAAGAGGACTACTCCAATTAGACTTCGGGAGATAGCCTGTGAGTTGACTGTTTAGGTTTAAAAAGAGTATTTGAAGATTTGGAAGACGAAAAATGTGATCTGGGAAATATCCTTTAATCCTAGTACCACCCAGATCGAGATCCGTCATTGTTGAAGACAAGTTTAACAGAGAAAAAGGTTTGATCAAAGACATGTTTGTCGCTCCCAGATGGAGAAGACTTAAACTTTGTAAGGTTACTCGCAAGCAGATCAAAAGTTCTTTGTTCGATTGTCAAGACACAGAAGGAAAGGTCAAGATGAGTTAGTTTGGACAAGTGGGACATTTCATGAGGGACTAGACCACCAAAATTAGAAGCCGAGAGGTTAAGATATGTCAATTCCTTCAGCCGTCCAAACTCCGGAGAGAGTTGAGAACCGAGGAAATTGCTATAAGTAAGGTTGAGGGATTGGAGACGGGAAAGATGAAAGAGGGTGCTATTGTCATCGATGGTACCTAAAAGCCAACTGCAGTTGCTATAAAGGTCGAGGCCGATCACGTTTCCAGTCACATTATCACACGTTACTCCATCCCATGAGCAACAATCGGTACCCTCCGTCCAAGAGTTCGTCTTAGGAGAAGAATTTTCTTCATTGCAAAAAGAGTAATTCGCTGATCTGACGTAAGTGTTATTTTTAAATTGAAGCAAAGCCAAACTTTGTTCGGGAGGGCAGGAATGAGTTGTTTTAAAAGAAAAGTGATGGAAAGGTGATGAACAATCAAATTGAAAACTAGAACCAAGCAAAAGGAAGTAGAAGAATAAGAGAGTGCAGGAGACTTGGTTATAATGCCATATGAACCTCTCCATGGTTTCTAAGAATTAATGCAAAGAAACGTGACAATTACTTATCATATGTCTAATTGTTGAGAGGTAGGTGGATGAGTGTTTATATGAATTCCAAGGACTGTATCTTTAGCTTTTATGTTTCATTTCCGGGCCGGGCGTGTTGCGAGTTGGTCAAAGATTGATTCAAATGATACATTTAACATTTTCTGAAATGCATGAAATGGAATGCAATGGACAAAAATTTAAAAAAAAAATCCATGAAATGCATTATCCTCCAAATGGCGTGAAAGAAAGCATACGATGGAATAAATACGAAAGACGGCCGCGGCTGAGTTTCACGAATTATCTTTCAGCCGGCCAATATCATTTGTTGACTGAAATCCAACGGATGCAAGGATTAATGGGAAAAATAGAAAAAAGTAGTGGATAACCGGATGAACGAGTTAAGTTCCATTTTTTTTTTTTAATTCTGTTACTAAAAGGTGTTCGTTCACATTAATGGTTTTGTTTTTGACCTTGTTTCACAGTATGGACTTAAAAGAGCAATCTCGATTCAAGCAAATCCAAAGAGTAGGATATTTTTATATTTGACATTACATATCATATGGACAAGTATCTAATCGTGAGTTTACTTTAAAATTGGGAAAATTGAAATTTAGAATCAAAATAATTGAGAGTATTTACTAATTAAAAGAGAAGGGGGAATGAAAATCAAGTATGTGGAATCCACAAATTTTGCAATTTGAGAATAGGAACTTGATTCTCAAGGGGATTGAGAATGAAATTCCCGTTCCCAGAACTACCATTTTGCTCCCATTAAACTTCCATAATCTCCAAATTACCTCAACCAAGTACTATTTCTTTTACATTTTGATCCTTACAGAATTTATGAAAATGCTTAGAAAATTTGTAATATTTGCAAATACATCCCCTCAATATTTATTATTATTATTAAGGTTTTGCTAAGTTACAATTAATATAACTTACAGCCCAACTAAAATAATGCAAAAATCAGGTGGGTTCCACTACCATTTTACTCATTTATGCATATTTTAGGTGGATTGTAAGTTTTATTAATTATCATCATCATCATTGTATTTATTACTCTTAACATTATTATTATTATTCATTTTTTTATTTTTTTTATTCTTGTTATTGTTATTATTATAATAGATGCAAATAATACTAAGTGCAACAATTAACAAAGAATATATTAGTAACTTATAACAGTTTATTTCAATTTCAAAATAAAATAAACACATGAATGAGAGTACAGTTCGTTCCAATTTCGATTTCTATATCTTAAGTAAACAACTTATTTTGATTAATTATTAAATTTTAACCCATTCCAATTATCAATTAATGAATGCACCATGAAAATATATCCTCTATTTATAAATAAAGAACCTCAGTTATGGTGGGAGATTAGATCTAAAGTCGCTCGTTCAATCCCAAGACAATGGTAACTATGCATCTTGTAACTAATTTATGTTTCATGTCCTTTGTTAGCACGTGATTTTGTTAGAGATTTGGTTTAATCTTCGTTGTGAACCGTTTTTGATATTTGTTCCGATTTTATTTTATTCTCACGTGACATTTAATGAAATCACTTGAGTGCGTTGCACTTATCCACCGGTCGATGGCCTTGTTTCCGTTACGAATCAAAGTGTTATCAGGACACTTTTATTATTTCCGTCTGATATCAAATTAACGACACATGACGCGATTTAGGTGGTTTGATGGTATTGCTGCTATTAAGGTCAGTAGGCAGTCAATCAAAGCAGTCTCTTTCCTTACGAGTTTTCTCTGAAAACAACTAAGGATGAGAGAAAGTATAGAGTCGTCATGACTTTCACTCCAGCGAGTGAGTGTTTTAGTTCCCTTGTTCGATTGTTTTTTTAAAGTTCCCTGATAGCAGTCTTTATTGATTTTCAGCATTAAAGTCTCCATTTGTTTTGTTTGGTTGGTTGGAGTAGTTATAGCGACTGGTCAACAAACAATTTCGGTCATTATTGTTTGCGTTTTTTTCAAAAAAACAGATGGATGCAGAGGATTTAATCAAAAGATGTAGAGCGATAAAGTTAAGTGACGAGGAAGAAGGGAGATTTTCCTTCAAGAGGAGTATGAAAGCAAAGGGGGAGAAGATCGTGGCAGGTTGTCTGATTGGTAAAGTTCTTCATACGAGGGAAGTGAGTATAGAAGGATTGAAGTTAGCAATGAGCAGGGTGTGGAAAACCTCACGTGAGGTAAAAATTGAGAAGCTTGGCGATAATGTTTTCATGTTCAAATTCGGATATGAGGTGGATAAACGAAGTATCCTGGTGGGCGGTCCGTGGCATTTCGATAGAGCTCTTATTGTGCTTGTTGAACCGGTTGGAATATGGGACATCAAGAAGCAAAGTTTCAGTCAAGTTTCTTTCTGGGTACAAATACATGATGTGCCTATTATGTGTATGTCTAAGGAGGTGGCAACACAATTGGGGGCAGTGATTGGCAAGGTAGAAGAAGTAGACACAGATGATGCAGGGGAATGCTTAGGTCCATTTTTAAGATTGAGAATCTCGATGGATATCTCTAAGCCTTTGAAGAAGATAATTGAGTTGGAACAAGATGAAGAAGATGCAGAGGATATCCCCATGAGGGTAATGTATGAGCGGCTGCCTGACTTTTGCTTTTGCTGTGGGAGGATTGGCCATCAATACAGGGAATGTGCCCACTACATATCTCAATCAAAAGATGAACTAGCATATGGCCCATGGCTCAGAGCAATCACCATAACGGAAAAATTAAGACAAAGCAGGAGAAATGATAGATGGGATACAGATTCAGGCGGGTTCCATACAAGGTTTTCAACTCCCACAAAAACAGACTTAGGGCGAAATAGAGAACCAGAAGGGCAGAGAAAACCAGCAGAATTGGGTCAAGAAGAAGAATCAGACGGGGCCCAAATTAACCCGGGTTTGGATAACTTGAATATTGTCAAGAATGGAGACCATATGGCAATAGAAGGGCATTTAATGCATGATGCTACAAAGCAAGGTGGGCTAGGAGCTAGCTGTAAGGAACAAATGAATGCAGCTGACAAGGGCACAGTGCATCGGGAAAGAGATATGATATCAGAATGTATGGGCGGGAAAGAAAAAGAGAGGGAAGCAGGAAATCAAAACAATAGTTTGGAAAATGGACAGCTCTCCAGCTTGGAAAAAGCGGGAAAATTTGTGCGGGTTATTGATGATAGTAAAGGGGCTTTAGTAACTATAGATGAAATTCAAAAAACACTTGAGGTGACACCACAAATGGAGTCGGAAATTGAGGATGTAGACAATGGGCCGAGAGAAGACAAAATAAAGCCCAAAAAAAGAAAATGGAAACTCCAAGCCTGAAGTGTGGAAGGCATCGTGGGGGCAAAAGAGGGGATGCCCAAATCAAAAAGGCTTGCTAGTTCGATGGATTGGGAGAGCCCGCGATAAAAAAAGACCAAAACTAGCAGCTCACAAACTGAAAAACGTCCATCTCACTATCAGAAGGTTCCTGTAATAGGAACGAAGTTGAATTTTGAAAACGAAGAAAGTGCAGGTTGGGTGAAGGATCAAAATGAGGAGAAAAAGACATCGGCGGAGGCTGGGAGCCAACCCCGCCGACAACCATGAAACTCATCAGTTGGAACGTTCCGTGAAACTCAGCAAATGGTGCAGGAGCATAGGCCTCAAATTTTGTTTCTTTGCAAAACAAAAATGATGCCTAAGCAAATGAAAAATACAGCAAGAAGATTACAGTTCCAAAATTGCTTTGAAGTCAGTTGGAAAGGTTTGGGAGGTGGGTTGGTTATGATGTGGACTTCGAAGGTAACGTTAGAGGTAAAATCCTTCAGCAACCACCATGTGGATGCTGTTGTTCATAGTGAGAATGGAAGCTATAGGAGATGCACTGGGATTTACGGGCACCCAGAATCAGACAAAAAAAGGCACACCTGAGAGTTGTTGAGAAGGTTAGCTGCTTTAACATCGCTACCTTGGTTATGCTTTGGTGATTTTAATGAAGTGCTGAATTTAAATGAGAAGCTTGGCGGGAAAGAAAAAAGTGTGAGTAGGGTTAATGATTTCAGGGAAATAATTAGAGATTGTGAGTTACAGGATTTGGGTTACTCTGGTTACCCCTTCACGTGGTCAAATAAAAGGGCTGGTTCCCATATAATTGAGGAGAGGTTGGATCGGTTTCTGTGTGATAGTAGCTGGGGAAACTACTTCCAGGAGAAAGCAGCTGTGCATCTTGTCTCTTGGAGCTCTGATCACACTCCAATTTTGATGGAGGTTTTGGAAAAGGGTAAGGGTAAACGGTGTATGAGGAGAACTTTTCATAGAGTCCATTACGAAGATATGTGGAGTCCGTACGACAAATGTAGGGAGATAGTAAAGCACGAATGGAAGGATGGGAGTTGCTGGACCAAGAATAACCCAGTTGAGTTGTTCAGGAGAAAGTCAAAGGAATCCTTGGCTGATTTAAAAATTTAGAGCAATCAAGAGTTTAATGGAAGAGATAAGAAGCTGAAGCAGCTCAAAAACAAGCTAAAAGAGATGAAAAATCAGTTCAGCCACTTTGATAACAGGGAAGAGATGCAAAGGATTGAAAATCAGATTGACAATATTTTGATAGATGAAGAAATTTTTTGGAAGCAAAGATCAAGGGTAGATTGGTTACAAGAGGGAGACAGAAATACGAAGTTTTTTCACGCAAAAGCCTTAGTTCGGAAGAGAAAAAACCGGATCAGTGGGCTGGAAGATGAGAATGGCAAGTGGATTGAAGAAGATGACAAAGTGGAGCAACTGATTTGTGACTACTTTACACATATTTTTACCACGACAAACCCTTCACAGAGCCAACTAAATACAGCCCTAGCAACTGTTCCAGCAAAGCTCACAGAGGATATGAGAAAGTTTATGGATCAACCATTCACATAAGAGGAAGTAGAAGGAGCTCTTGCTCAAATGTGCCCTACAAAAGCACCAGGTCCAGACGGGCTCCCTGCAGCTTTTTTTCAGAAACACTGGAGCTCATTTAAAGAGGGAGTCTTCAAAACAAGCTTACACATTCTAAACGAGGGAGGTAACCTAGCACCCTTAAACCATACTTTTATTGCTTTGATCCCAAAAACCCAAAAGCCTAGGAAAGTGTCGGAATTCCGGTCAATTAGTCTCTGCAATGTCATTTATAGAATTGTTTCTAAGACAATAGCTAATAGGCTTAAGCAAATTTTAGATGACATTATTTCCCTAATGCAAAGTGCCTTTGTCCCTAGTAGACTTATCACCGATAATGTTATCATTGCATATGAGTGCCTAAACAAAATCAGACAGAGTAAGGGAAAGAGGGAGGGTTTGGTAGCTTTAAAGCTAGATATAAGCAAAGCTTATGACCGCATTGAGTGGGATTTTGTTAAGGGTGTAATGCAAAAGCTGGGCTTCCCTAAAAAAATGGATAAATTTAGCTATGAACTGTATTTCCACAGCAAGTTTTTCTGTGTTGATAAATGGAGTGGCAAAAGGGCTAATTCATCCCCAACGAGGGCTAAGACAAGGCTGCCCCCTCTCACCATACCTTTTTATCATGTGTGCTGAAGTTTTTTCTAATATGTTGGTGCATGCAGAAAATCAAAACCTTGTCCATGGTCTGAGATTCAGCAAAAACATTTCAGTCACCCACCTTCTTTTTGCAGACGACAGTCTGATTTTCTCAAGAGCCTCTAGCTTTGATTGCAAGAATTTGAAGAGGCTTTTTGATTGCTACACTGCAGCCTCTGGACAAGTTTTTAATTACGAAAAATCCTCTATGTTCTTCAGCTCTAATACAAGCAGCAGCCATATGGAGGAAATCAAAGGGATTTTTGCTTTAAATGTGGTCTCAAAACATGAAAAGTATCTTGGTTTACCTTCTATGGTGGGGAGGAAGAAGACTAGCTTTTTCAATGATATAAAGCTGAGACTTTTGAACAAGTTATCTAGTTGGGAAAGCAAATTTTTTTCTAGTGGGGGCAAAGAAGTGTTGATTAAAGCTGTTGCTCAGGCTGTGCCAGCCTATGCAATGAGTGTTTTTAAGATCCCTCATAGCTTTTGTGATGACATTGAGAAGGCCATTGCTCGTTTCTGGTGGGGTTCTTCTGAAACTAAAAGAAACATTCACTGGACAAGATGGGAACGGTTGTGCCACGCCAAGATAAGGGGGGGATTGGGTTTTAGAGATTTCTCTAGTTTTAACAAAGCCTTAATTGCTAAGCAGGGATGGAGAATTCTGCAGCACCCTGATTCTTTAATGGCAAAGATCTTGAAAGCAAAATATTTTAAGCATACTGGTTTTATGGATGCGAAATTGGGTTCACACCCCTCTTTTGTTTGGAGAAGTATATTATGGGGTAGACAGGTGCTCCATAAAGGCCTAAGATGGAGAATCGGCAATGAGAGCCAGGTTTTAATTTCTAGTAGCAATTGGATAAAAAACCATCAGCTTCCCAGTTTGGCTCCATATCCAGAACTGCCCCCTAAAACTGTAGTTGCTGATTTTATTGATGAAAGACACCAATGGAAGGAAGATATGGTTTTCCAGCATTTTCCAAGGGATGTTGTAGAGAGGATCACAAGAACCCCACTCCCAAAAACTCCCCAGCAGGATCTTCTCATTTGGAAATATGATAAGCACGGAATTTACTCGGTGAAGAGTGGGTATCAATTGGCTGTTAAGTTAAAATTCCAAAATTATTCAAGTTGCTTAGATGCTACCAAGTCAAGGTGGGAGGTGATATGGGCTACGGATCTTCCAGAAAAAGTCAAAATTTTTATTTGGAGGGCTGCTAAAAATCTTCTCCCTACAGTTGGGAATCTATGGAGTAGGAGGGTGGTAAAGGATCTTTTTTGCCAAAGATGTAATTGCAGAGGAGAGGATGTTTTCCATGCTTTAATAGAGTGCAGGGCAGCTAAAAGGGTTTGGAAGTTGACTGAATTTTATGAGGATGTAAAGCAAATAGCTCGGCAAGACATGTTGAGTGTGCTGCAGGATTTAGCTGTGAAGAGAAAAAAGAATGAGCTGGAGCTTGTTGTTGCGGTGTGCTGGGCCATCTGGTACTCTAGAAATCATTTGGTGTTTGAGGGGAAGGAAGAAGATCCAAAAAAATCAGCGGTCAGCGCAATCGCTATGGTGGAATCATACAGACGAATAAAAATTCCAAATGAGCAAACTTCTCCAGGCCACAGCAAAATCAGTCAACTAGAATGGGCAAATCCTCCAAAAGGGTGTTATAAAGTCAACGTTGATGCTGCAATCAATGTTTCTAACCAAAAGGCAGGGTTGGGGGTAGTCATTAGAAACTCTATGGGTAAGGTTGTTGCTGCAGCAGTCCAAGGAGCTCCATATATGGGAGATGTGGCGTGTATGGAGGCTGAAGCTGTTCTGTTTGGTATTCAAAGTGCCCAACAAGCAGCTGTTTTCCCAATAATTATTGAGTCAGATTCAAAGGAAGTGGTGGATTTATCCTTAAAGAAAAAGATCAGCAAGACTGAAATTGAGTGGAAAATTACAGAAATTCAAGCAAATTTGGAAAATCAGAATTTATCCTCGTTGTCATATGTCCCTAGAAGCTGTAACTCTATTGCTCATTCTATTGCAAAGATAGCTCTAGGTTTTGAAAGTCAAGTCTTTTGGCTGGAAAACTTTCCAGAACAAATCAGGTGTACTCTTGCTAAGTTCATCAATTGAAAAGCTTTACTTTTCTCATCAAAAAAAAAAAAAAAAGGTCAGTAGGCAGTTGTCAAATGTAACATATGCACTCTTTCTTTTTAATCTTTTATTTTCATGGGCCAAAGGCTTTCAAAAAGCCTATTAGGTTTGGCTAATAAAAACGAAGCGCATTAATTTTATGCATATTAGGCATTAAAAAAGAAGAAGAAGATATTATTAGTCATTCACTTTAACTTTGTTTTCTTATCAAAAATATTATAAGAGTTTTAATTTATTTAAAATTTTACCCCAAATTTATAATTTGTATCATCCGTCAACCAAAACATTTACATTGTTATGTTGTTTAACAAATTCTAAGTAAAAAGTACATCTTACCCTTGAATTTTGAGAAATTATCAATCATTCCCCAAAACGTTAACTGCCGTTTATAATTGATGATGTCACACGATTAATTTAGACATTTAACATGTTAAATAAATTAGTTTAAAATAAAAAAATAAAATCCATTTTATATAACCAATATTCAACTAAATACACTTAACACTCTAATTTCTTCTTTAATTGAAAAAAAATCTAATTTATCTTCTCAATTATCTTTACAAATTTGAATATCAAACTTAATCTAGAAATTACCCTAAACCCTAATTCATAAACACCTAATCAATCCAACACTTAAATTCGATTTCATAAACACCCAATCAAACCTAATTTATAGTGTCATAGACACCATTCCCGTTGATCGTTGCTGCTACTACCTCTTCTCTCAACCTCGTGGATAGCGGCAACCACCACAAGACTCCTCATTAGCCGGTCTTCATAGCACAATGCATACTTTTGTCTATTATAGTAGTTGGCTGAAGGATCTAGTGATAGAGGATGTAGGTGATGAAAGATTTGAACAATTTCTGTGTTGATTTTATAAACTCTAAAAATTTAGACAGAGAAGATAAGGAAGAAGATAGTGAGATGTATTTTATTTTATTTTTATTTTATGTCATTGACGAAGGGTTTGATACAAATTCTAGTTAGGGATCAAAATTGTCTGTGGATTTTGTTTTGAAACAAAGAGTTTCCGAGGTTTGATGGGTTTTGATTTTTATTTTATTTTATTATTTATGGTGCAAAGCCAAAAATGCCCTTGAATTCAAGGTAAAATGGTCATTTTACGTAGATTCTATTAAATTCAAGCTTTAGTGTGGAAAAATAAACAAATTCAAACGTTTATAGTACTTTTGATAACAGAATAAACTTAAGGTAAATGACTAATAAATACACAAATTCAAACTTTTATGGTATTTTTAATAACAAAGTAAAATTAAGGTAGATGACCGACATTTTTCTTTTAATTTTTATTTATTATGTTAGATGTCTAAATTACCCTTCTGACATCATCAATTATAAATAACAATTAACTGTTTAATGGATGGTTGATACAATACAAATTTTAGGTTGGAAAATTGGACAAATTCAAATTTTTATAATATTTTTGATAAGAGGGTAAATTGAAAGTGGATAACTTATTTAAAAAAGAAGAAGAAGAAGCATTTTTCATTGTTTTGGAAAAAGAAGCTATTGGTGAAGAAGAATTGAAATGGGGAAAATTCGAAGGTTAGAGTTTATGAAAAATTAAAGTTTGGGTCTTTTAAAACTTGATTTGATGCGTTATTTTGGAGTGTTTTCAACGTTAATTTCATTTAGGAAGACCGTTGAAGGTGAATTTGAAGGTGGAAAGTGTAGAGAGAGAGTGTGTTTTTGGAGTGAAAGAAGTCTATAAATTAAACATACATGTTCGATTTCTCACCAAAGGGAGTAAGATTTCCATCTTTGTATGTATATTTATGTTGAATTTCATGGAACAAAGATAATTTATGGATTTGTGTACTTTATTTGTAATTAGGGTTTCCACAGACTGGTCTTTGCATGTAACGAGCAGAAAAATAAGAAAGGGAAAGGATACAAGTACCAGACCAATCTCATGTTGATAATATATTATAACTGTGGACAAAATGGGCAGGAAGTATTTGATAATTGATGTAAATAATAAAGATTAGAGTAAGTATGAGAAGCTAAATGATATAAGCTAGAAAATATTATTACTAATCTCGGATTGAAAGTGAGTACAAATGAAGCTAACCCATGAATTATAATGATGGGTAGCCAATTAAATGTTGCCACCATTTAAGTCACACATGTATGGCTGTTCTTTCATGTAGATCTTATCCAAATTACTTGCTCCACTTGACTAACTAATTAAGCGGTTCACCAAGCCTGGTAGTAAGATAAGCACGGAGCATGTGATTTAAACCGCAAGCATCACAAGAAATGGTTTGGTTTCAGTAGATAGCCATACCGTGATTTACACAACCGAAAGAAGGATTTTTAATTAAAAAGCTAATACATAATTTCACATACAATCGTCATACATGACCAATGATTCTGCTACTAAAAAAAAAAAAAAAAAAAAAGCAACTATTACTGAACAGCAAAAACACCTAGAACTTAATCTTAGCCTATAGCTTAATTTCAGTTATTTGTATTTTCTTCTACATTCTATCTCTTGGCCTTCGTCTTCTTACCTTCTTCTGCTGATCTCTTTCAACCATCTTCACTAACCATCGTGGTCTCCCTATTGACAATAATATGTATCCAATTGACAATCCAATCACCACTCCAGATGCAAACCCCAGCTTCGCCACTTTCCAGTCAAACCAGCTTGCAGTTTCATCTTCCTCGTGATCAGTAGAAGCCGAAGGAGGTGCTTTTGGCAGCCCGTCATTGCTACATGTTACTGTCAACGGCTCCCCACACAAATGAATATTCCCAACGTAGGAATCATTATCAAATGTATTAAATTGATTGCCTCGAGGAATGCGTCCCCGAAGCCGGTTATATGAAAGATTTAATGATGCAAGGTCTGTAACACCTAATAACTGCTCTGGAATTCTTCCATGAAGCTTGTTGAAAGAGAGGTCCAATGATTCAAGTGCTGTCATAATCCCCAAGGACACCGGAATATTACCTGTCAGGCCATTGTGTGAAAGGTTGAGCACTTTGAGTGATTTAAAGTTTCCAAGTACTTCAGGAATCTCTCCATTGAACCGATTGCTTGAAAAATCCATAGCTCTAAATATTATCAAGATCTTGTACAGTAGAACATCCCGTCCTTTCATTGCAACAGTTACAGAATCTTTATAGTAGAAACCACCAATATATTGAGGTCCAAACTCCATTTCCTCCACATTCTTCATTGCTTCCATACTTACAAAGATCGTTCTTGGCAGAAAACCAGTGAATTCATTATGAGAGAGATCAATGATTTGAAGGGCTTGAAAGGTAAACGTACTATTGGACTTGCATAGTGGACCATAGAATCGATTAGATCTCAAGACCAGAATTTTTAGCACCGGAAGATATCCCAACCAACACGGAAATGTGTCACTTATCATGTTGTTCCCCACATTGACAACTTGCAGGACGCTACAATTCGCCAAAGATCTTGGTAATGGCCCTTCCAACTTGTTGCTATTAAGGTCAAGACTCCTTAAAGAACTTGCATTTGCAAATGTATCATGGATGTGACCCTCAAGGCTGTTGTTCTTCAAGTCCAGAATAATCAGCTCAGTGCTAAAGTTTCCAAGACATGAAGGAATCGTTCCACTCAAGTTGTTGTGAGATAAGGAAAGATATTGAAGGGAACTCAAACTGCAAATCGACGGAGGGATCTGTCCGGACAATTTGTTGTTCGAAACTAAGAAGACTTGTGTTGAAGGTGGTGGAACCAGAATTGATCCTTGGATTTTGTTGTTTTGCAGATCAAGAATTTTAATTTCCTGCCATGGATGTAGCTCTACATGTGTCAGAAAGTTGTTGGAAAGATGAAGATCAATCAAATTCTTCCATCCTTCAGAATCATGTTTTGAAATTCGACCATGAATTCTACCATTGGAGAGGTCTAAGCTTGTTAACTTTCCTGAGTTTCTCAAGAAACGTGGGAACTGGTTGACATTGCAATTAGACAAATTCAATTCCTGTAGACTAGGTAAGGAATATTTGATATCCATATTGCTAGAGGAAGTAAATGAGAGTAGGCTGTTGTTTGAAAGATAAAGATATTGCAGGCTTTGCAACTTTGAGAACATGTCGAACTTAACAGTGCCACTCAAGTTGTTTGATGTAAGATCGAGATAAGTGAGGTTCACTAGTTGAAAGATGGAATTAGGAATTGTGCCATGTATCTCATTTTTTTGCAATCGAACTTCTTGTAGTGAGTTAGGCGACTGGAATGAATCAATAGGACCATTGAGCATGTTATTTGAAAGATCTATAGAAACCAAAGAAGGCAGAGTGAACAACCAGGATGGTACCCTGCCCTGTAGAGAGTTTCCAGAAAGGTCTAAAGTGGTTAAATATGACAGTCCACTTACATGATGGGGCAGGTGGCCAGTAAGACGATTTGATGCGAACACAATTTCAGTAGCTCTAGTGAGGTTTCCAATTGATGTTGGAATTGACCCGGTGAAACTGCAGCCTTCGATATGTACAATCTCCAATAACAATAGATTTCCAATTGAATCGGGTATTTTACCTGCGAAGTTAGTGGAAGAAAGATACAACTTCCTAAGAGGACTACTCCAGTTAGAACTTGGGAGATAACCAGTGAGTTTACTGTTTCCATATAAATAGAGTGCTTGAAGGTTTGGAAGACGAAAAATTTCATCAGTGAAATTTCCGTGTAAACTAGCTCCACTGAGATCGAGAGCCGTCATTGTTGAAGACAAGTTTAGAAGAGAAAAAGATTTGATCAAAGACATGTTTGTGTTTCCGAGATTGAGAAGGCTTAAATTTGTTAGGTTATTCACAACCAAATCAAAAGTTTTTTGTTCGATTGTCAACAAGTAATTTAGGGAAAGTTCAAGATGAGTTAGTTTGGACAAGTGAGAGATTTCATATGGGACTAGACCACCGAAATAAGAAAAAGAGAGGTTAAGATATGTCAATTCCTTTAGCCGTCCAATCTCGGGAGAGATTTGAGAACCACCGAAATCGTTAAAAGCAAGGTTGAGAGATTGGAGATGGGAAAGATGGAAGAGGCTGCTATTGTCATCGATGCTACCTTCAAGCCTACTGCAACTGCTGTCGAGGCCAATCACATTTCCTGTCACATTATCACATGTTACCCCATCCCATGAGCAGCAGTCGGTACCCTCTGTCCAAGAATACGTCTTAGGATAAAAAACTCGTTCATTACATGTAGCGTAATACCCAGAACTGAAAAAAAAAGTTTTATTTTTAAATTGAAGCAAAGCTAAACTTTGGTCGGGAGGGCAGAAATGAGTTGTTTTAGGAGATGAGTAATGGAAAGATGATGAACAATCAGCTTGAAAATAATCAAACAAACACAAGAAGAAGTAGAAGAAGAAGAGGGCACAGGAGACTTGATTATAATGCCATACGAACCTCTCCGTCATCATTTCTAAGAATCAATACTCAGAAACTTGACAATTAATGTCAAATTGTTAAGAGGCAGATGATAAATGTTAATACAGAGGAGTTCTTATATATAGGCATTTCGTGGACGATATCTTTTGACTTTTGTATTTCATTTCCAGGCATGTTCCAATTTGGTCAATGATTAATATATCTGAAATGCATCAAATTATGAAATGCAATTAATGGACCAAAAAAAAAAAATTCCATGAAATGCATGATCGTCCAAATGGTGTGAATTAAGCAAGCATGCAATGGACAAAAAAGAAAAAAGAAATCAATAAACGGTACCCATCAATTAATGATAAAGTAAATAGATGTTTTTAAATACGAGAATGTGGAATTTTTAGCTAATAAATTTAATTTTGAAATAGTATAATCAGTGACTATATACGAGCATCCTTTCAACCGGCTAATTTTCTGCATCCTTTCAGCCGGCCAGTATCATTTTTTAGGATTTGTTGACTGAAATCCAACGGATGGAAGTTACTGGAACCAAAGACAAAATATAATAAGTAGTGGAGAACCGGACGGAAGGATTAAATTATGGAAAATTCTATGACGCCATGATTAATGCCATAATTATTGTTTACCGTTAGATTAAATTAATGGCACATAATAATTATAATATAATAATTTTTTTTTTAAAAAAAATAGATTACAAACCGGTTAACATGTTTTTTACCAGTTAAAATTAAAAAAAAATTATATTTTTTCAAAATTATTATAACTGATTTATTTTAAAATCACTCATTCACGTTAATTAGGGAAAGAGCAGCCGAGTATTTCTCTACTGTCAACTCGACGTCGTCATTGTACTGCCATTCTATTCCATTAGGTGTTGGTGGAGGGACAGAGACTGTTGCCCAGTGGCCAAGTCGAAGAGTCTTAAGTTCCTTAAATTCCGAAACACATAATCCTTTGAGCCGGCCAGTATCATTTTTTAGGAGTAGTTGACTGAAATCCAACGGATGGAAGTTACGGAAACCAAAAACAAAATAATAATTAGTGGACAACCAGATGGAAGGATTAAATTATTATCTATTAATAGCACACCGTCACATACTGTTTTTTTATTTTGTTGTCACTATTTGTCGTAAAAATAAATTCCAGCAATGTCTAAATTATTACTCAAAAAAAATTGATGTAAAAAATCTTCAAGCGAGAAAAATTGTTTGAATTTACCAATTTTTTTTCTTTTTTCCGGATATAGCATTCTCAATAAGACGAATTGCGTATTCGCGAAAATACTCACTCATCAATTAACCTGCAAGAACGTCATAATGCAATTTACACGAAAAATAATCGTTCAAAAAATCTGTACTCCAAGAAATTCAAATCAGTCTCCTCATTGATTTCTCCTTCTTACGCCTCTGCTTCTCTATCTCATTTGGATGTCTAAGCTACCCTTTTATAGGTTTTTATTTGGGGCCGATTAAATTTTAACTGATGGGCTGTTATGTTAAAAAAATTTTAAATTGTTTTACACATTAAAATTAAAATTGAAGGGATGTCATTCAATCCTAATGCATTTGTGCAAGAAGGGCAATGCTCTTAGTATGGAGACTATTTTGCACATTACAATTGTGAAGGTCCATACTAGCCTAATTTATACATACATATAACCGAGTGAGATAATTGAAATAGGATTGGAGGATTTTTATTTAAAGATTGAACACTTCGATTGATTTTAAGTTCCTAATTAAGTATGTTAGGAATCTCTCTGTGGAAATGATTGCTGGAAAAGTCCATAGCTCTAAATATGATCAAGATCTTGTGCATTAGAACATCTCTCCTTTTCATTGCCACCGTCATAGAATCGTCGTAGTAGTATCAGCTATATATTGAACTCCTTATTCCTTTTCCTCCACATTCTCCATTGCTTCCATGCCTACAAATATCTTTCTCGGCAGAAAACCTGTGAGTTCATGATGAATGGTTGTTCGTCATAAATCAATGATTCCAAGGTCTTGAAAGCTTACCGCGCCGGCGGGGGGGGGGGGGGGGGGGGGGGGAGGTGGGGTGGGGTGGGGAAGATCTCGAAAGGGAAATATGACTTTGGAATTGCACATGGGATCTACTTGATCAAAACCAGAATTTTCAGCTTAGGAAGCGATACCAACCAGCAGGGAAATGTGCCACTTATCATGTTGTTCCTCCCATTGATAACTTCCAGCTCAGTACAATTAGCCAAAGATTTTGGTAATTGCCCTTCTTACTTATTGCTATTGAGATCAAGACTAGTCAAAGAACTTCTATTTACAAAAGTATCAGGGATGCGATCCTGAACGTTATTGTTCTTCAACTGCAGAATAATAAGTCTCTAAGGCATGGTGTGTTGTGCACGGAATGAGGAATCAAGCACACTAAATAAACACAGAAAATAAAGGACATAAAATTTAACGTGGTTTGGCTACAAAGCCTACATCCACGGAGGCAAAAGATAATAATTGTTTTACTAACAATGAATAGAGTACAAATTTGAGTAACGAAACCTCACTTTCCAAATATCCAAATACACTCAGTACTCACACACACTTTTGAATGAAACATTTTCCCCAAGACATACATTCTCTCACATCTCTACAAATAGTGCAGAACTCAATTGAGCACCCAAGGAAAATGCTCTCCTAAACTTTCTAAGAGCTCACTTATAGATACTTCCTCTCTTTAGACTATTTCATAGAGAACTATCTACTCTACATTTTTAGGATATATTACAAATGAAAAAACTCCCTCTATTTATAGGAAGTGTTTCGCACTATTCCACATTCAGTGCCCACCTACAATTTGGCCAATTTTGCCAAATTGTCAAAGTTGTTGTAAAATTGTCAAATTGTCAAATTGTCACATGCTTTACCAACTCTTTTGGCTTCAATTTCTACGATTCCAGCCACATGCTTCATCAATATTTCTAAAATTGTAGAAGATCATGCATATCAATTTCTTTTGACTTTTCAACATGGTGGAATGGTTCCGCTCAAATTGTTGTCCGACAAGGATATATATTCAAGTGATTCAAGTTGCAAATTGATGGAGCGATCTGTCCGAACAATTTTTTGTTAGAAAATACGAAGTGCATTGAAGGTTTTTCGACTTTGATAACAATTCAAATTTGACCGTGCCACTCAAGTTATTTTTGGGGCTGGAAAGCTGCTGGTCTAAATCGTCCTCCCCACCAATATAAATTTAAGTCTTGGCAATGGCGTCTGGTCGCAACTCTGCACGACAGCACGACCAATATATGCTGTTGGATTTGATGTTTGCCTTACTCACTTGATTGTCTTCCTAATTACAGTGATTATATTTTATGGTAACAGTAGCAGAAATCACCGTTAGGGGGTGAATTGAGTTTTTAAAAATTATGCAATGCTTGAATAAAAATGAATACAAATCTTAAAAAAATTTAAAACAATAATAAATAAACCAATCAAAATGTAAAGAGATAAGAGAATAGAGATTTAAACACAAAGGTTTTTACGTGGTTCGGCCAACCCCGCCTATGTCCACGCCTCCAAGCTCACCGAGCTTGAGGATTCCGCTATCCAAGCCTTCAAGGCTTCAAGAACTTTTACAATTGACTTCACAGGTGTCAATCAACCTTTACAACAAGAGATTATCACAAATCTCTTAACCCAAGTGTTTCTCACACTCACACTTGATCAAATACAAGATTTTTCTCACACACAATCTATCTGTTTACAAATGTATGCCCAAGGTGTGATTTAAAGAATGAATGAACAAATTAAAGCTCAAGAAATATTGTATTCTTAATAATATGCTCTTTGATATTCGTTGGATTCACTTTGATTTAGATCTAATGCAGCTTTTTTATAGTTGGAGTTGAAAACTAGCCGTTATTGACTTTCTACAATAAGTCAGATCGCCGTTAAGCCTTATCGGATCACCGTTTTGACTTGAGTAAGTTACTGTTATGGTATAATTTCAAATTATCGAATCACCGTTTTCCATATGTCAGATCGTCGGTAGTTTTCATAAACTAAACTCCAGTTTTGTTCAATGTCGGTTAGCCGTTATCTCCCAAATGGTTAGCCATTTGATACAGTGATCGCTACAATGACATTATTTTCCAAAATTATATTTTCCCCAAAACTTTCTATAATTATGATATAGCCTAAATATTCATAAAGATTTACAAATAGGTCCATTTCCAGAGTTTCGAAACAATACTTGTTGATTTCCAAAACTTTCTAAAATTATAGTATGACCTAAACTTTATAAAAATATTTTCAATAGGTTCATTTCTAGAATTTCAAAATAATACTTGTTGATTTCAAAGTTCTCAAAATTTTTTCAATTTAAACCATTAACTTAAAAATAACGAATTTCATAAAATCATTTTTCCATTAAGTATAAAACCTTTATATTATGAAAATAACATTTATTTAAAAGGTATGAAAAATAATTTGAGTTTTAAAAGATTAATTATTCTTAATCTTGTTTGTTATCATCAAAATCAGCATTATGGATATATATATGTTAACAAAGCAGAAGAGACAAATTAAGGCAAGGGGGAAATTATGGGAATTGTCATGCATTTGTAGCTCTTTCTCTGCTATCATATCATCAAAACAAAAAAAAGAGGTAAAAAAAACTGAAAAGGCAAAGTCTAACTCATTCCCTGATGATGATGAAGGTGGCATTTTCAATCGATGCCATTGTTTTCAATCGGGTATCTCATCGTTTCGGTGTTGTTTTCAATCAGATATCGCATTGTTTTGGTTTTGTTCTCAAACAATGTCGTTGATGAAGATGAAGGTAGCGTTTTCAGCCGTATCGCAATTGGACAAACGAAGGCTGATGATGATGATGATGATGATTAACAAAGCCACGAAGGTGGCAATTGGCGAAGCATCGTGGTTTGATTCGATGAGGAGACAAGTTGAAGAGGGAGGAAATAGGGCGCTTGAATTTCTTTTTCCTAAATCTTTCTATTTATATTAAAAATAGTTAAAAAAAACTAATATTAAAATAAGATATTAGGGTATGGTTTCTAGATTTGCGAGTTCACCCAACCTCGAACCAAACTCAGATACTTCCAGGTCAACAAAATTGTATTCGGATACCATATTTATTTTAATCAGATACGGGTTGAACTCGACCCAAATTGTTTGGGTTCGTCTGGGTCTAGGTCGGGTCCAGTTAAATTGCCATCCCTAGCAACAAGAAGACATAAAATCAAGTCAGAATATTTCTCGCATTTATGGCCTTTGTATTGTTGCTGCAAAATCATGTTCGAAACATAAAAATGTTAAGTTTAATTCTCTAACACATCTTCTTCGGTGGTATTTTCGCCGTATGGCTTCAACTATGCTGTAATTATGTAAAGTGCAGAGTTGTAATCATTAACTAACTTTAAATCTTGCAGTTGGATTCCGTTTGCTTTGGGCTTATGGAAGTATAACTAACTATAAGTAGCCATATCTCTTATGTAAATTTTTCCAAAGCACATATGGGTCATTTACAATGAAATATTATGTTTGATGATTGACGATGAAGAAAGATCATAACCTGACACATTCATGAGTAGACGTGTCATTGCCATGCTTGATTGTGCTGTCAGGCCCATGGAATCAAGGTGAATGTCTACATCAAGGATCCATGGCAAGTAATTTTCACTAGATGTACTAAGGGCTTCAAACTCAAGTTTTGCAAGATTTGTCATCTTTATGGGCTTTGAAATCTTCGAATTTATGGCTTTAGAAATATTTAGGCTTTGGTTTTTATTCCTATAATGTTTTAATATGGATTTTATATGCTTCAACCTAAATTCATGTTGGGATTATATGCTTTTTTAAAGCATATTAATTTATTTTCTGATTAATAAAATATTTGAGATATTTTAATTGAATAAATATATATTGAAAAAGGTCCTTTTAATCATATTATATGTATTTATGTGATCATCATATGGATTCACATAAGACATAAATACAAGTTATCTTATGATTAAAAAATTTAGTTTGCAGTTGATAAATAGAGTTGGGCGCTCTATTTATTTTTAGACTATAGTAAATTCATTGAATGATTTGTTTTAATCATGTATGAATTTACTGATATAGTTTGACTACATTGAGCTAGATCACATATGAGATTTAATTAACCTTGAAATGATTGTCAGACTTATTAAATCTCATAGGCATTGATTTTACTGTAATCTTAATCTTGAGTTAATTATGATTTCATGATTGTAATTGTTATTCCATTTGAGTTACCAATGGGTATGACACATACTTGTAGTCAAGATTACCCGGTATCTTGGTGGGAGCAATTATGAGTATTGGAGTTATAGATTGACAATATAGAATTTATACAACACATCTATTAATGGGTTTTCGGCACTTGATCATAAAATTCTCTGGCCAGAGTGTGTCAACATATTTAGTATGTTGAAAATGATTATTAGAGAAAACCAGTAAGAATCAAGGAAGAAGATGTAATTAAATTGATTGGACGGTTGAGATATCGATTTAATTAATGATGTGGTACAAACGATTGTACAGTAAAGAAATCAATGTGGCTTGGGTGGAATTATTATTCGAGCATACAATTATGGAGGTCAGTTCCAATCTTTTAGTGGAGTAGATTTGAAATTAAATAATTGGGTTAGTTTAATTACAGGCCTAATTATTGTAGTCACTATTGTATGTTCCCAAAAGTTTAATTACAGGCCTAATTATTGTAGTCACTATTGTATGTTCCCAAATGATCACCGGGTTAGTTCATTTAATTGATTGCACCACTACTGGATTAATAAGTAAGATAAATAGCTATTTGGGTCAAAAGCCTAAATATATTATTTAGTGGGAGGCTCCATTAATATGCTTGAGTGTAAGGGGCCTTGTGTTTTAATTATTTTTTAATTTAAATCAAAAGGGATTTAATAGAATTAAAATAAATAAATAAATATGGAGCCTAGGGTTTTTGCACTAGATAGAAATATAAAAGGGCTTATTTTCTCCCAAAAGAAAGAGAGCAGCCACTTTATACAGATAAGAGAAAAATATTTTTCTCTCTATTGTTGAGAGAAAATTTTTTTCGTGCTAGTTGCTTTAGTGGTGATAAAGGAGCCCACACGTCAAGTGCAAGTCAAACTTGAGTTATAACCTAGAAGATTATTTGGTGGCGGATCGTGATCTAACAAGAATGGTGGTGACGTATCGTGATATGGGAGCCTAAATCACTTCAGCGGAAAAAGCAAAATCGGATTTTTAAGGTACGATTTATAGATTACAAATTCTTATATATTGTATGAGAGCGATCCTAAAAGTTTTTATAAAAAAATTAAAACACTGTTTTTCTCCAACAATTCACGCCTCAATCTATACGCTTCGGTCTTGATAATTTATACTTCAATTGTACGCTTCAGTCTTGTATGCTTTGGTCTTTGGTTTTAAGAGGCGGATAGATAAGAGAGGGAAAGGATACAAGTACTAGACCGATCTCGTGTTGATAATATATTATAACGGTGGAGAATATGGGCATGAAGTATTTGATAATTGATGTAAATAATAAAGATTAGATTAAGAAGCTAAATGACATAAGCTAGACATTATGCTAATCTCATTGAAAGCGAGTACAAATGAAGCTAATCCTTGAACGTGGAGCATGTGATCATGTAAACTACAAGCATCACAAGAAATGGTTTGATTTCAGTAGATAGCCATACCGTTATTTACACAACCGAAAGAAGGATTTTTATTTAAAAAGCTAATACATAATTTCACATACAATCATCATACATGACTAATGATTCTGCTACCAAAAAAACAAAGCAACTATTATTGAACAGGAAAAACACTTGAAACTTAATCTTATCCTATGGCTTAATTTCAGTTATTTGTATTTTTCTTCTACATTCTATGTCTTGGTCTTCGTCTTCTTACCTTATTCTGCTGATCTCTTTCAACCATCTTCACTAACCATCGGGGTCTTCCTATTGACAATACCATGTATCCAATCGACAATCCAATCACCAGTCCAGATGCATACCCCAGCTTCGCCATTTTCCAGTCAAACCAGCTGGCAGTTTCATCTTCCTCATGATCAGTAGAAGCCGAAGGAGGTGCTTTTGGCAGCCCGTCATTGCTACATGTTACTGTCAACGGCTCTCCACACAAATGAATATTCCCAATGTAGGAATTATTATCAAATGTATTAAATTGATTGCCTCGTGGAATGCGTCCCCAAAGTTGGTTATACGAAAGATTTAATGATGCAAGGGCTGTAACAGCTAGTAACTGCTCTGGAATTATTCCATGAAGCTTGTTGAAAGAGAGGTCCAATGATTCAAGTGCTGTGATATTCCCCAAGGACGCCGGAATATTACCTGTCAGGCTATTGTGTGAAAGATTGAGCACTTTGAGTGATTTAAAGTTTCCTAGTACTTCAGGAACCTCTCCATGGAACCGATTGCTTGAAAAATCCAAAGCTCTAAATATTATCAAGATCTTGTACAGTAGAACATCCTGTCCTTTCATTGCAACAGTTACAGAATCTAGATAGTAGAAACCACCAATATATTGAAGTCCAAATTTCATTTCGTCCACAATCTTCATTGCTTCCATACTTACAAAGATCGTTCTTGGCAGAGAACCAGTGAATTCATTATGAGAGAGATCAATGATTCGAAGGGCTTGAAAGGGAAACGTACTATTGGACTTGCATAGTGGACCATAGAATCGATTAGACCTCAAGACCAGAATTTTTAGCTCCGGAAGAGATCCCAACCAACACGGAAATGTGTCACTTATCATGTTTTTCCCCACATTGACAACTTCCAGTATGCGACAATTCGCCAAAGATCTTGGTAATGGCCCTTCCAACTTGTTGCTATTAAGGTCAAGACTCCTTAAATAACTTGCATTTGCAAAATTATCATGGATGTGACCCTCAAGGCTGTTGTTCTTCAAGTCCAGAAAAATCAGCTGAGTGCTAAAGTTTCCAAGACATGAAGGAATTGTTCCGCTCAAATTATTGTGAGATAAGGAAGATATTGAAGGGAACTCAAACTGCAAATCGACGGAGGGATCGCTCCAGACAATTTGTTGTTCGAAACTAAGAAGACTTGTGTCGAAGGTGGTGGAACCAGAATTGATCCTTGAATTTTGTTGTTCCGCAGATCAAGAGTCTTAATATTCTTCCATGGATGTAGCGCTATATGCGTCAGTAAATTGTTGGAAAGATCAAGATCAATCAAACTCTTCCATCCTTTAGAATCATGTTTTGAAATTCGACCACGAATTCTACCGTTGGAGAGGTCTAAGCTTGTTAACTTTTCTGAGTTTCTCAAGAAACTGGGGAACTGGTTGATATTGCAATTAGATAAATTCAATTCCTGTAGACTAGGTAAGGAATATTTGATATCCATATTGCTAGAGGAAGTAAATGAGAGTAGGCTGTTGTTTGAAAGATAAAGATATTGAAGGCTTTGCAACTTTGAGAACATGTCGAACTTAACAGTGCCACTCAAGTTGTTTGATGAAAGATCGAGATGAGTGAGGTTCGATAGTTGAAAGATGGAATAAGGAATTGCACCATGTATCTCATTTTTTTGCAATCTAACTTCTTGTAGTGAATTAGGCGACTGGAATGGATCAATAGGACCATTGAGCTTGTTCCACGCAAGATTTATAGACATCAAAGAAGGCAGAGTGAACAGCCAGGATGGTACTCTACCTTGTAGAGAGTTTGAAGAAAAGTCTAAAGTGGCTAAATATGATAGTCCACTTACATGTTGGGGCAGGTGGCCAGTAAGATAATTTGATGCGAACACAATTTCAGTAGCTCTAGTGAGGTTTCCAATTGATGATGGAATTGACCCGGTGAAATTGCAGCCTCCGATATGTACAATCTCCAAGAACAATAGATTTCCAATTGAATCGGGTATTTTACCTGCGAAATTAGTGGAAGAAAGATGCAACTTCCTAAGAGGACTACTCCAGTTAGAATTTGGGAGATGACCAGTGAGTTGATTGTTTCCATGTAAATCGAGTGCTTGAAGGTTTGGAAGACGAAAAATTTCATCTGGGAAATTTCCTTGTATACTAGCTCTATTGAGATCGAGATCCGTCATTGTTGAAGACAAGTTTATCAGAGAAAAAGGTTTGATCAAAGACAAGTTTGTTGCTTCGAGTTTGAGAAGGCTTAACTTTGTTAGGTTACTCACAAGCAAATCAAAAGTTTTTTCTTCGATTGTCAAGTCATTTTCGGAAAGCTCAAGATGAGTTAGTTTGGACAAGTGGGATATTTCATATGGGACTAGACCACCGAAATAAGAAGAAGAGAGATTAAGATATGTCAATTCCTTTAGCCGCCCAATCACAGGAGAGATTTGAGAACCGCCAAAATCGTTAAAAGCAAGGTTCAGAGATTGGAGATGGGAAAGATGGAAGAGGCTGCTATTGTCATCGATGCTGCCTTCAAGCCTACTGCAACTGCTGTCGAGGCCAATAACGTTTCCAGTCACATTATCACATGTTACCCCATCCCATGAGCGGCAGTCGGTACCCTCTGTCCAAGAATTCGTCTTAGGATAAAAAATGTCCATTACAATAAGAGTAAGACCCAGAACTGAAAAAAGTTTTATTTCTAAATTGAAGCAAAGCTAAACCTTCTTCGGGAGGGCAGAAATGAGTTGTTTTAGGAGATGAGTAATGGAAAGATGATGAACAATCAACTCGAAAGTAACCAAACAAACACAAGGAGTAGAAGAAGAAGAGGGTACAGGAGACTTGATTATAATGCCATACGAACCTCTCCGTCATCATTTCTAAGAATCAGTACTCAGAAACTTGACAATTAATGTCTAATTGTTAAGAGGTAGATGATAAATGTTTATACAGAGGAGTTTTTATATGCATTCCGTGGCCGGTATGTTTGGACTTTTGTATTTCATTTCCAGGCATGTTCCAAGTTGGTCAAAGATTAATATATCTGAAATGCATCAAATTATGAAATGCAGTTAATGGACCCAAAAAAAAAATTCCATGAACTGCATGATCGTCCAAATTGTGTGAATTAAGCAGGCATGCAATGGACAAAAAAGAAAAAAAAATCAATAAACGGTACCCATCAATTAATGTTAAAGTAAATATATGTTTTTAAATACGAGAATGTGGAATTTTTTACTAATAAATTTAATTTTGAAATAGCAGAATCAGTGAGTATATACGAGAAATATTGACCCCATGCAGATGAGTTAAATATTCTGTATCCTTTCAGCCGGCCAATTTTCTGCATCCTTTCAGCCGGCTGATATATTTTTTAGGATTTATTGACTGAAATCGGATGGAAGTTACTGAAACCAAAAACAAAATAATAATAAGTAGTGGAGCACCAGATGGAAGGATTAAATTATTATCCATTAATAGCACACCGTCACATTTTGACTGTTTTTCTGTTTGTTGTCACTATTTGTCGTAAAATAAATTCCAACAATCTATCTATATCTATCTATCTATATATATATATAAAGTTGGGACTTGAGGAGATGATGTGACATCACCATTTCTCATCTTTATATATTCTCTATTATTTAATAAATAGAGAAATTTTCTTTTAGATTTGGCTTTTCATCTTCTCATAATTAATTTGATTGTTATTACACAATAACAATTATGTAAAGATTTTAATGAGGCATATTCTTTGTAATGAACATCCAAGGGGGAGTGTTATGAATTTATTAAAATAAATGTAGATGTTCATAACATATATCTCTTAGTCTCCCCACTATCTCTCATTAGCAACCTTTAGTTTCCCTATAATTCCCACTATCTCACAAGGAATTATGATCCATAATTTTTCATTAATTTCATGGAGTGATTATGTAACTATAAAAAGAGAGCTCATCTTTTTGTTTTGTACACACACAATTGGAATGAATAAAATCACTCTATAATATATTCTCTCATTTTATTCTTTATCTTGCGTTGCTTCTTTATTTGTATTGCTAGCTAAGAAAAAATGATAATATTAAATTCTTTTTTCAAAGCCGCGTGAAGCGCGGTTCTATTTTCTAGTGTCTAAAATATTACTAAAAAAAATTGATGTAAAAAATCTTCAAGCGAGAAAAATTGTTTTAATTTACCAATTTTTTTTCTTTTTTCCGAATATAGCATTCTCATTAAAACGAATTGAGTATTCGCGAAAATACTCGCTCATCAATTAACCTGCAAGAACGTCATAAAGCAATTTGCACGAAAAATAATCGTTCAAAAAATCTGTACTCCAAGAAATTCAAATCAGTCTCCTCATTGATTTCTCATTCTTACGCCTCTGCTTCTCTCTCTCATTTGGATATCTAAGCTACCCTTTTATAGGTTTTTATTTGGGGCCAATTAAATTTTACCTGATGGGCTGTTATGTTAAAATTTTGTAAATTGTTTTACACATTAAAATTAAAATTGAAGGGATGTCATTCAATCCTAGTGCATATGTGCAAGGAGGGCAATGCTCATAGTTTGGAGACTGTTTTGCACATTACAATTGTGAAGGTCCATATTAGCTTAACTTATACATACATTTAACTGAATGAGATAATTGAATTAGGGATTGGAGGACTTCTATTTAAAGATTGAACACTTTGACTGATTTAAAATTCCTAATCAAGCATGTTAGGAATCTCTCCATGGAAATGATTGCTAGAAAAGTCCATAGCACTAAATATGATCAAGATATTGTACATTAGAACATCTCTCCTTTTCATTGCCAACGTCATAGAATCGTCGTAGTAGTATCACCTATATATTGAACTCCTGATCCCTTTTCCTCCACATTCTCCATTGCTTCCATGCCTACAAATATCCTTCTTGGCAGAATACCTGTGAGTTCAGGATGAATGGTTGTTCTTTATATATCAACGATTCCAAGGTCTCGAAAAGCCTATTAGAGGGGGGCGCGGGGAGGGGGGGTGGGAGGTCTCGAAAGGGAAATATGACTTTGGAATTGCACATGAGATCTATTTGATCTCAAAACTAGAATTTTCAACTTAGGAAGAGATACCAATTAAGAGGGAAATGTGTCACTTATCATGTTTTTCCTCCCATTGACAACTTCCAGCTCAGTACAATTAGCCAAAGATTTTGGTATTTGCCCTTCCTACTTATTGCTATTGAGATCAAGACTCGTCAAAGAACTTCTATTTACAAAAGTATCAGGGATGCAATCCTGAACGTTATTTATTCTTCAAGTGCAGAATAATGAGCCGAGTGCTGAAGTCTCTAAGGCATGGTGGAATGGTTCCGCTCAAATTGTTGTCCAAAAAGGATAGATATTCAAGTGAGTCAAGTTGCAAATTGGTGGAGGGATCTGTCCGGAAAATTTGTTGTTAGAAACTACGAAGTGCATTAAAGGTTTTTCAACTTTGATAACAGTTCCAACTTGACAGTGCCACTCAAGTTATTTTTGGGGTTGGAAAGCTGCTGGTCCAAATCGTCCGTCCCCACCAATACAAATTTAAGTCTTGGCATTGGCGCCTGGTTGCAGCTCTGCACGACAGCACGACCGGATTTGAAAACAATTAGACTCTCTATCTCTAAGTCAAATATTAGAGACTTTGAAGATTGATAATACCCATAGTTGAACACACAAGAGTGTTCATAACCTGTGTTCATAACTTTTGATTCGTTATGTTAAAGCAGCTCATTATTCAAGCAGCTTGGTGAAGCCACGTCAGCAGAAGGTTGTTAGTGATGAATAGCAGCTCAGCGTGATTAGTTAAGTGTTAGTGATCCAGCTCATACAAGTTAGTTAGTTAGTTAGTGAGTTACTAGTAATTCTCACGTGTAAGGAATAATATAAATGCTTGTTCTGATTTGTAAATGAATTATGAACCGAATCTTATAAAATACAAGCATTGAGAATTTTCTCTGAGATTTTCTATTCAACCAAACAGCATATCTCTGTTTTCTTTCATTGTATTAGAGCCACAAATGGCCAGCTCAAGCAATACAATCTCAAATCAAACAATCACAAACTCAAATCAACATACACAAACATCATTTACTTTTGCTGCAACTGTAAAACTTGATCGATCAAATTTCTTACTTTGGCGCAAACAAGTGGTAACTTCAATAAGAGGAAATCGCCTTGAAAGATTTATTCTAGAGCCGCAAATTATTCCAGAACAGTATCTAGTTGATTCAACGATCGAAGGATCTGGTGAGAGCATTGAAAATCCAACCTACAGCAACTGGAGAGCACAATATCAAATACTCATTGGCTGGCTGCTCTCAACTATAAGTGAAGGTATTCTTAGTTCTGTTCTTAGCTATGATACTTCATTTGATGTGTGGAGATCCATCGAAAAATAGTTTGGAGTTCAATCTGAGGCTAAGATTATGCAACTCCGATATGAAATGAACATCTTAAGAAAAGATTCAATGAATGTTGAGGAATATTGTGCTAAAATGAAATTACTCGCCAACAAACTTGCTTGTGTTGGTGATGTAATCACTGAAAAGGATCTGTTAATGAGAGTTTTGAATGGCTTAGGTTCAGGATATCTAGATCTAGCTTCCATAATCACTGCAAATAAGATGAGCTATGATGATGCTTATGCATTGTTACTGACTCATGAAGCTAGACTTGAACAAAATCAAAGTGCCAAAACTATGTTTAATGCAAATTATAGCACAATGAATGTGAATCATCCCTATATAAGAGGAAATTTTAGAAGAAGTGTTGTTGGAAATGGAAATTATGGTCGTTCTGTGAATAGAGGATTTAATGTTGGAAGAGGCATGTTTCACAATCCATATCCCAGAGGTTTTTCACCTGGTGTTGGTAATGTTGGGGGTTATGGCAGAGGCCAGATGATGCAACCTTTTAGGCCACCTATGAAGAAAAACTTTCATCATTCAGCCAACATGCATGCTGATGAACTACCAACCATATGTCAGATATGCCACAAAACAGGACATGCAGCAGATGAATGCTGGCATAGATATGATAACAATCCTCAACCATCACCTAGACATTTTGGAAGGGGCAGATCTTTTGGATCTAAGGCTGCATACACAGCTAACTTTGATCCATTTATCAATTATGCTGCTCCTTCAACTAAAGAACAGTATGCTGCACCCTACTCAAGCTACAATCCTTTATCCTACTACCCTTATCCATCAACAGACACAGTTATTCCTGAAGCCTATCTTACCAACTATGAAGGGCCTGCTGATGAAGGGTGGTACCTTGATAGTGGTGCCACACATCACTTGACCAACAATATGGCTAATATGAATGTTAGAGAGGAATTCAGAGGATCTGATCAACTTGTCATCGGCAATGGCCAAGGGTTGCCTATCACTCATATTGGTAATGCATGTTTTACTTATAAAGGATCAAATGCTGCATATAAACCAATCATATCCTACTTAAAGACATGTTATTAATACCTGATATCACAAAGAACTTGCTCAGCATATCAAAATTAACTACTGATAACAATCCCTCTATTGAATTTGTTGGTGATGTTTGCTATGTGAAGGATTCTCTGAAGAGGCAAGTGCTTCTAACAGGAATTGCTGAGAAAGGATTGTTTAAGCTGTTTCTAAGACCATCTGAGTCTCTTCCTTGTTCTTACTTGTGCCAATCTTCATCCACTCAACCTTTGTCAATGTTATCTGCCTGTTCTTTTGATTCAAGTGTTCTTAAAAACACTCAGAATAATGATTCCAGTTGTGTCACAGTTTGTAATGCATCAATCAATAAATTTTCCAGTTACATTTCATCTTGTGATGCATTGAATAATAAAATTCTTCTTCTTCACAGACGTTTTGGCCATCATAATTCTCAAACTTTAATGCATTTGCTAAAAGGAATTACTTAAGTTAATCTCTCAAGAAATAACATAAAACAAACACTTGAGCAAATCTGTGAAGCATGTCAAATGGGCAAGTCTCATAGGTTGCATTTTCCCAGCACAAAAACCAAAACAACAAAACCTCTTGAACTTATACATATAGACCTATGGGGACCCTCACCTATACCTTCTAGAGATAGCTATGTCTATTACATAAGCTTTGTTGATGATTTTAGCCGATACACTTGGATTTACCCTCTTAAGTTGAAATCTGAGGCATTAGAGGTATTCAAACTATTCAAATTATAGGTTGAAAACCAATTTGACACCACCATTAAAAACCTGCAATCTGACTGGGGGGGAGAATACAGGTCATTTACTCAATTCTTAAACCAATGTGGAATCATTTTCAGACATTCTTGTCCTTATACACATCACCAAAATGGGGTGGTAGAAAGAAAACATAGACACATTGTTGAGCTAGGACTAACCCTGTTAGCACAAGCCAAGCTACCATTTAAATTTTGGTGGGATGCCTTTCTTACAGCTGTTTACCATATAAAAAGATTACCCTCAACAACCCTGAAACTCTTTACTCCATATGAGATAATTTTCAAACTTAAACCTGATTACAACATGCTCAAGTGTTTCAGTTGCACATGTTATCCTTACCTAAGGGATTACAACAAACACAAATTTGATTATCACTCAAGCAAATGCATTTTCCTTGGCTACAGTCCAGTCCACAAAGGTTACAATTGCTTGCATTCATCAGGCAAAATGTACATAGCCAGACATGTTGTTTTTGATGAGTCAACATTTCCTTATTCTGCAGACTCAATTTTTCATTCTAATGAATCATCATCTTATTCGAGTCAATCCATTACACCTCAACAAGTATATCATATGACCACATTATTTACAACACCAGTGTCAGATGGAAATAGCTCATGCAATCCTCTATCTGTAATTTCTACCAGCAGCAGTTCACAACATTCAGATAATCCATCTCATACTGACAATCAGCATTCCTATTCACAAACACATACCTCATTCATTGAACCATCTATAGAGCCTCAAAATTCACCACCTCAACCTGCACCTGACATATCCTTACTAGCTCAACTTACACCTGACATATCCTTTCCAGTTCAACCTAATACACATCCAATGACTACCAGAAGCAAAGTTGGTATCTTCAAACCAAAACTTTATACAGCAACCCTTGTTCACAAAGAACCTGACTCTGTATATGAAGTTATGCAAAACCCAAAATGGTTTACAGCCATGAAAGAAGAATATGCAGCTTTGATGCAGAGTGGTACATGGTCCTTAGTGCCAAAAACAAATGATTAGAGAGTTGTTGGAAATAAATGGGTGTATAGGGTTAAATACAACACTGATGGAAGTGTGGCCAAATACAAAGCTAGGTTAGTTGCAAAGGGATTTCAACAAATTATAGGAGTGAATTGTTTTGAAACTTTCAGTCCTGTCATAAAACCAGCAACTGTAAGAGTTGTCTTGAGTCTAGCTGTGATGAATCAGTGGAAGATAAGGCAAGTTGATGTGAATAATACCTTTCTCAATGGAGACTTAACAGAGGAAGTGTTCATGGATCAACCAGAGGGATTTATCAGCACTGAGAAACCAGATTTTGTATGTAAGCTTCACAAGTCTCTTTATGGACTTAAACAAGCTCCAAGAGCTTGGTATGATAAGTTGAAAGGTTGTTTGTTGCAGTGGGGATTTACAAATTCCAGCTCAGATACCTCCTTATTCTTGAAAATAAATAAGTCATATATGATTCTAGTTCTTATATATGTTGATGACATCTTAATAACAGGACCAAATAGCTTTGAGCTGGAAAATTTCATTACAAAATTCAGTACAAAGTTTGCTTTGAAGGATCTTGGAGTTCTTTCTTATTTTTTAGGCATTGAAGTGCTGTATGATACATATTGTATCTTCTTATCTCAAAGGAAATACATAAGGGATTTGCTGTCAAGAGTTGAGATGATAAATTACAAAGATATTGATACTCCTATGAGTACAGGAATGAAGCTACATAAGGAAGCTCAAGGTAATCTTGGTCATTATGTTGAAGATGTAACACATTACAAAAGCATTGTTGGTGGGATGCAATATTTGGTATTAACAAGACCAGAAATCACCTTTAGTGTTCACAAGCTGAGTCAATACGTTTCTGCACCAACACTACAGCACCTTATGGCTTGCAAAAGGGTGCTCAGATATCTAAAGGCAACACAGGACTATGGACTCAAATTTATTAAGGATGGTGATATGAAATTAATAGGATTCACAGATACAGACTGGGCAGGGGATCTAGATGACAGAAAATCGGTTGGAGCCTATTGCATCTATCTTGGTCATAATCTGATATCTTGGTCATCTAAGAAGCAGCCTGTTATTGCTAGGTCTAGTGCAGAGAGTGAGCATAGGTCCCTAGCCTCAGCAAGTGCAGAGATAAGTTGGCTGCAATCACTGTTCTCTGAGTTGAGATTACAATGCATAGAAAAACCTATTATTTGGTGTGACAATCTTAGTGCAACAGAGTTAGCTCACAATCCAGTTTTCCACTCAAGAACAAAGCATATTAAGATTGATATTCATTATGTTAGAAACAAAGTTCTTGCTGGAGAACTAAACATTCAATACATACCAAATAAGGAACAGGTAGCTGACATTATGACCAAGCCACTCTCATTCATTCATTTTAACTATCTTAGAGCCAAACTCAATGTCATGCCTTGTCCTTTGAGTTTGAGGGGGGCTGTTAAAGCAGCTCGTTATTCAAGCAGCTTGGTGAAGCCACGTCAGCAGAAGGTTGTTAGTGATGAATAGCAGCTCAGCGTGATTAGTTAAGTGTTAGTGATCCAGCTCATACAAGTTAGTTAGTTAGTTAGTGAGTTACTAGTAATTCTCACGTGTAAGGAATAATATAAATGCTTGTTCTGATTTGTAAATGAATTATGAACTGAATCTTATAAAATACAAGCATTGAGAATTTTCTATTCAACCAAACAGCATATCTCTGTTTTCTTTCACGTTAGAGTTTTCTTTCATATAAATCGATTTGATCCGATTTTGTGCACTTTGTAATGACTTGTTGAGTGCATACACATTGTTTGAACAAATTCCTGAACAAAACCTAACTTAGCCATTTTTTTATTTTTCACTTGCTTAGACATTTGTTGGGAGGAAAATGATGAAACAATGTGCACGAAGATCCTGAGCTTGTTACTCCCCAGCTCTCATCAGCTGCTGGTGGTAAAAAATATGCGGCTGGATTTGATGTTTGCCTTACTCACCTGATTGTCTTCCTAATTACAGTGATTCTATCTTATGGTAACTGAAATCGCCGCTAGGGGATCAATCGAGTTTAAATTCTGAAGTGGTAGCGAAGAATTGAAATCCACAGGCACCTTGACTTCCAACGTTCTTTGTTGGGTTGGTCTAATTATCTTTTATGCATTCTTGAAAAATACTTATATATTATGGAAACAGTATGTGGATGAGATTTGTACATGGGTTGTGGATATTTGCATAATCTCTTCAAAGAGATTATTGAAGAGATTATGTGGATGAATGTCAATCATTAGATCGTAAACATTTAAAATCTAATGGGTACTTTTTAATACCGGTGACAAAAGTCAAATTAATCAAAACCGTTTATGAAATCTAACGAAGGAGACATAGGGATGCACAGTCCGTCCGAATGGACTGTAGCTTAGGCCATTGGACGTGATGATGCTAAAGAATAAAGCTGTTAAAAAAAAGTAGGGAAAAGACTATTCACACCTTTAAGGTTTGTTGAAATAGTTATATAGACTCATTTAGTTTCAGAAATAGTTATATGGACTCCTTTTTTACTATTATACCCTTTGATTGTAATCAAACATTTTATAATAAATGCAAATAAAATATTAAAATAAATATAATTAATGAAATAACATATACATATCATAAAAATAATTTTAATTAAGCTATTATCGATATGACATATTTTATTAATACTTAAAATACATTATTCCAAAAATTAACTTTAAAATTTATGCCAATGTAGACATAATTTAAAAAAAAATTATAAATATTATAAATATTATAAATATAAAATATAAAATATAGTTTTTTTACTGTTATTTTGAATTTCAAGATACAATTATTTTAATATTGTTAATCTTAAAATAGATTAATAAAATATTAAAGCATATTTGATAGATTAATAAATTAAGAAAATTTGAATATTCAAATAATTTATAAATTTATATTTTTTTATCTGTTAGATTATATATTTTAATATTAGATATGTGCTTATTATAGAATGTTATTTGAAGTCATTTTTTGGGTTGTTATAATCAAAGGGTATAATTGTTAAAAAATAGCTTGTATGACCATTTATAAAAGCAAAGGATTTATGTGATTATTTAAGCAAACTTTAAAGGTGAATTTTTTCCCCAAATACATGTATATATATATATATATATATATAACAACGCCACGACAGAGCTACCAGAAGGAAATAGGATCGAAGGATGGATGTGCTTTCAAAATACTTTATTATTAAAAACTCAAATTAAACAATCAATAGAATCGGCTTCGTCAGATTTTAAAAGAACTTACCGTTTCTTTATTAAATTAATTTGCTTTGGAACGCGGTTGGTCAAAATTTTAGATCTAGACTGGTACGTGGCGTTGTTATACCGGATCGACGCAGAAATTAATCTGCCTTTGGACCCAGATCTGACTTAGGACAGATCAATAGCCCGCACGTTCTGGTTTCCAGCCGATATACCGGAATAGTGTGCTTTACCGATTATTTATTAAATTCTTTGGTAGATCTGGAGATCTACTTTGCTTTGGAACGCGATTCGTCAATTTTAGAAGTGTCTTTACCAGATCTGAGTTAGGTTGATTTTAGCAAACCTAGCAACAGGGCTTTACTGAAATAAACATGCATTAAGGTTGGCTTCTAAAACATACACAGTACCAGATCCGGTTCCCGGAAATGGTGCTCTGAAGAAGGGGGGAGAGAGAAGTTTACGACTGAGGATCGAGATCTGGTCTCTTTGCCTCAGAAGAATGTATATTTTATATGGTAGATCTGATACAGATCAGTCTGCTAACATGCTTTGTAAAAGAAAATGCTTTAAAGTAAATTACTGAAATGAAATTGCAGAAAAGTAAATTGCTTTAAAATTAAATTACATGAATTGAAATTGCTTTGTAAATAAAACTAGATCAAAGATCTAGACATACACTTTGCTTTTGCTGCTTTACAATTTTTCAAATCTTTCCAGAAGGGAAGATTGAAAGACGGGAAGATTTTTTGAAGGTAAAGAACTAATCTGATTACTCAAAGCTCTAAGATAGAACTATTGCGTAAACAGAAGATTTCTTTGAGCTCTTCGTGCTTTAGAGAGAGAATTTTTAGAGAGAAGGAGGAGAAGAGAGAGAAATGAAAACTTTAAAATAAAAACCCGTGTGGAGTCTAAGTCTTCCTCTTGGGTTATATACAAAACTTTGTAAACTGTTCACTGTAGCGGAGCTATAAGTGCACAGTAACCTTTGGAAATTGAAACTGTTCACTGTAGCGGGTTTTTAAGTGCACAGTAACCTTTGGATCGTAGCTCTGAATAGTAGGCTGACTGTAGCTTTGAACAGAAGACTACTTTGTACGAATACTGAAATACAAAATGAAATACAATACGGGTGAAGAGACATGTGCGCTCTCACTTGTGTCCAAGGGACCACCCGAAATGAACAATTACACTTTTTTTTTTTTTTTTAAGTAAATAATCAAATAATTATTTACAATGCTTTACTGGAGAGAAAATGCCGAAACAGTCATCTTCGTTTTCATCTCTGAGAGAGACGGTTGGCTCGTCATCATCGTCGTCGTCATCTTCAGTAGAATCTGCAACTGAGGACTTGGATCGAGAAGCGAGGAGATGTTCCATTGCTTTGAAGTATTCTTCTTCGGTTTTGGCACTTGCTAGGAGGGCTTGGGCTTTGGATTTTTGAGTGAGGAAAGTGCCTTGGGCTTTAATATCTTTGATGGCTGGTTGTAGATGGCCTTGGGCAGAAAGCCAGTTTTGTACTTGGTTGGTGGTTAATTTGGTCTGCTCATCAAATTTGGACCACCATTTGACTCTAAAGGTTCTTTGGAGGATAAAATGGGAATCCTGAGTGTGATGTCGAAGACTCCACATCCAGACCCATGGAAGGAAGAAATTGGTACAGAAGCAGAGAAAAGGAGGAAATCTTTTCTCAGACTCCGTAGGTTTATAATTGGCTTTGAAAAGGTTTAGGCATTGGAGGGCATTTTGGGTAAGGATATCTGAGGTTGGACCAAAATAATTCCACCAATGGTGAAACCAGTTCGGCAGGCTTTGGACGGTTATTTTTGAATTAAAGAAAAATAACCAGGAATGGGATTTTTTAGGGTTTTGTATGAAGAAAGTGTTATACCAGGCCTGTTGGTAATCCCAGTAGGAGAAAGTCCTACAGTGTGGCAAACGGGTCTCAAAATCAAGGGGGAAAGTTTTAAAATTGTGGAGCAGATCACCCCACTGGTTCGGGCTCAAAACTTTTAAAATTGTAGCCGTTGAATAGGCCGGCTCAGAATGGGTTTTGCTCAAAAAGAAATGTTTGAATTTTACTGAATCAGTAATTTCCAAAATGCTTTGATAATAAGACTGGGGTTTTGTCAAATCCCATGGTTTGAAAAACCAGCCTGGGGGAAAAAACTTTGAAATACTTTGAAAAGGATCAGAATGGTAAAATCCATCTTCCATTGAACTAATGTTTTGAAAATGGGTTTTATCAAACCAATCGGAAGTTTTCTTTGAAAGTGTTGGCTGAGAGAGCACAATTTGGGAGGATGAGCTCTCACCAGAAACAACAATGTTTTGAGAGGAAGGCTTTGAGATTTCTTTGGAAGTGGGTTTTTCTTCCCCTTTAGGTTGACTTTGGGAGAGGCTTTGTAGGGCTATCATAAGCTCGGGTGACTTTGTAATGGAACTCATCCATTACTTTACTTGGTCTTCAGAAGAAAGGGATTTGTATTTCGCTTCATGTTCTTCAACCAATTCAATCCAAGATTTAATTGGCATGGCTGAGGAAAGGAGCTTTTCTTTAGAGGGGGTTGCATGAGGTTCTTTGGAAAGTTCTTGGGAAGCAGGTGCTTTCCCTTTGTCCTTTTTCTTTGGAGCCATCACCTGTTTTGAAGAAATTCTCGAGTTAGAAAATCAGGAACAGAATTTTTATCACCTTTAATGAATTCTATATCAAAATCAAAAACACTGAGAATAGCTTGCCAACGTGCAAAAATCTGTTTCGATGCAATGTTTTGAACATCTTTTTCTAAAACATGTTTTGCAGCTTTGCAATCAATTCTAAGTAAGAATTTTTGATTTAACAAATCACTTTGGAATTTAGTAATGCATAAAACAATAGAAAGAATTTCTTTTTTGATAGTAGAATAATTTTTCTGACAATCGTTCCAATGAGCAGAAACATATTGAACTATCTGTTCTTTATCATTTTCTTTTTGTTTTAAAATACCTCCATATCCTAAATCTGATGCATCAGTTTCAACAATTTTAGGAAATGCAGGATTTGCAAGATGTAAACAAGGAATGCTTTTAACAGACTGCTTTATTAATCTAACAACTCTAGTATGCTCATCTGACCATGCAACAGGATTCTTTTTTAACCTATCATGCAGAGGTTTTGACATCCTATTGATGTTAGGGCAGAAATCAAGAACATAATTTAGACTACCGAGAAATCTTTGTAATTGAGTTTTATCTAAAATTTTGTCTGGGAATTTGTCCGCAAACAAAAGAGATCTTTCAATAGGAGTAATGGTTCCTTTGGAAATGTAGTGACCAAGAAACCTGACTTTTGTTTGAAACAATGAAATCTTTGAACTGGAAAGGGCTAATCCATCCTTCTTTGTAGCAAGATAAAAAGTCTTTAGATGTTTGAAATGTTGATCAATGCTTTGAGAAAAAATCAAAACATCATCGATATAGACAACGCAAAACTCAGAGTAGGGATTGAAAATATCATTCATGATTCTTTGAAATTCTGAGGGTGCATTTTTCAAACCAAAAGGCATTACTGTCCACTCATACTGACCAAAAGGAACAGTAAATGCTGTTTTGTAACGGTCTTTTGGATGAATTTGAATTTGCCAAAAACCCGACTTCATATCAAATTTAGAAAAAATGAAGGCCGAGCAGAGTTTTTGAAGTAAATCTTTCTTATTAGGTATCGGGTACCTAATCCATTTTAAAGCTTTATTCAAAGGTTTGTAATTTATCACAAGTCTAGGTACACCTCTTTCAATCTCAGAATTTTTGTTGACATAAAAGGCAGCACAAGACCAAGGTGACCTGGATTTTACAATAAGACCTTTGGAAATAAGATCATTAATTTCTTCTTTACAATGTTGTTCCAAATCTGAATTCATTTGGATTGGACGGGCTTTAGTAGGTATTTGTTTTTCATCAAAAGAATTTTCATATGGCAAATCTACCAAATGTTGTTTCCTATTCCAAAAAGCACTTGGTAAATCAGCACAAATTTCTTTTTCAATAAGGCTTTTGAAATCAGAAATTTTTCTTTGTATAAAATCACTTTGTATTTGACTCTCAATTCTTTGAAAATTTAAATCCTTTTGTAAATGAAACAAGTCATCTTGTTTAGACTTTACAATAGCATTGATTTTGTTCTGGTAGACCGAGCAGGCTTTAACAATATTGAGGTTTCGAGTCTTTGGTTTTTCAATAAATGGAAAAGCAAGTTCTTTGGATTTTGCTTTAAAATATATACCATCATAGTTGACAGCATATGGGGTTATCAAATTTATAAAAGGTGTTCCTAAAATGATAGCATGGTGTATATCATTTGTAAGAACAAAAGAGGTTTTAAACTCAATTTTGTCATTATAAATAGATGCTTCAACTTTGGAAGTAACATTGAGCTTTGAATTATTAGCAGCAGAGAGTCTTTCTTTTGTTTTTTCACGAAACCTTTTAGGAACAATGTCCTCTCGAATACAATTTAAATCAGCACCAGTATCAAAAAGAGCAATGGCATCCATCGCAAAATCATTTGAAAAAATTAAAGTAATTTTAATCAAATATTTTCTGGTGGTGATTTGCTTTAAGACAAACAAAAAATCATTTGGAATAGACTCAATATTATCAATCTTTTGCTCAACATCATCATTTTCTGATTCAACCTCCTTATCGGAAGTATCTTGCAACTGTTTTTGTAAAAGGAGTTGAATAGTTGCAGAATCAGTTTTTGTTTTTCTCTTAAATCCTTTATTTCAAGTTTAATATCCTTAATCTCCTTTTGAAGATCTTGGATATTAGGAGTAGACTTCTTTGTTTTCTTTTTATCTAAAATCTCAGTTAAATCATAAGAATTCTTTTTGACAATAGGGATTTTAGAAGAAGAAGCCTCTGTATTGCTTGAATCCATGGTTTTTAAAAGTTTGTCAAGATATTCCTTTTGAAGATTCGGATCAGAAATGTGCTTTATAAGTTCAAGGAAAATCTCTTGATCTTTTGTCAAAACATTAATTTTCTTTAAAAAGGAATTATCCGAATCAGAATCACTTTTGCTAGAAGCAGAGCTATCTGAATCAAATAGTTCATCGACTTGGAGAGGGTCATCATTACCAGACCAAGAAGACTCAGAATCAGAAGACTCAACAAGAAGGGGGGCAATTTTGGAAAGGATATCTTCATTGAGGTCAAGCTCATGAAGTCTTTTGTTCATTCTGCAAAACTTTGCAGTATGTCCCTTCATACCACATTTGAAGCAAGTGGCATCTTTGAAGTTGAAAGGGGTTTTTGGATTGGTTTTGAAATCTTTCTTTTTAGAGAAACTGTGTTTTTTATAAGGCCTCGAAGGTTTCTTATAAGGAAGTTTTCTAAAATCATGAAAGGGTTTCCTATGGCTTTTGTGCTTGTAATGTTTTCTGTAAGGTTTTGAAGAACACTTACCATTACAATCTTTGGAAGTAGAAGCTTTAAAGGGGTCATAATTGAATTGTTTACAGAAGCCTCCTAATTCTTGCTTAGATTGTCTAAGCTCTTGCTTTAGTCGTTTCTGTAATTTCAAATCCTGACAGATCTTTAAACCTTCTTTGTTGACAAAACTGACTAGTTCACCATAGGTGAGCTCGTCATAAGGAATACGATTGTCAAAAAGAGCTTTGATGGAGTTTCTTACCTTTTCTCCTAATAGGGTAGGTAAACCTGCAAGGAATTTTTCCTTCCAAGTTACATGATTTGCATCATCCCTAAGGAAGAGTCTGGTAAAGAAAGTGGTTTTGTAATCTTGGAAATCACTAAGTTTTCTACATCTCAAGTTATGTAGTAACTCAGCATTTTTGTCTCTGAGGTGAGAAGGATCACCTATGAAATGAAGAGAAATGGTTAAAATCAGGGTAGCAACAGCATCCTGAATTGGATTATTAAATTCGTCAAGAATGGGAGCACCATTCTCATCGATTTGGATGGCATTAAGGATGTCTAATTGCTGCAATTTAGTGAGAAGATGATCCCACCATCCTTTAAGTTGACCAGTAAAACCGGCAATAAGGATTTCTGCAATGGCTTTGTCAGAAGTTCCTGATTGGGTTTTATAGGCATTGGCTGCCATGGTCATTTGCTGCAATACACCTAGAATGTTGTACTCGGACATTCCATCTATATTCCACTCATAGACAGAGGATGCATTATATCGAGCTTGATTTAATGCACTAGGCCTGTTGTCTATAGTTAAATCAGGTGGAGATTTGGAAGTAGGAAGAGCTAACTCCCAATGGATTTTATTGGTTTTAGGAATAGGTGTTTCGGTAAAGGCTTCTAAGTCTGAGGAGGCAATAGAAACCTGGTCTTGCTCCAATACTCCAATTTTGCTAGATTGGGGAGTATCAGGAGCAATATGAACTTTGCTTGATGAGGAAGAAGCAGCTTCTATCCTATCAAGTTGTTCTCAAATGGCTTTAGCAAAATCTGATTTTGATTCATGGACAAGCTTTTGGCTAGTTTTCGAAATCTGAAAAGGTTTAAAAATAGGTTCTTTAAGCTTTTTATCATAATCCGATTTTGAGGAAACAGTTTTAGGATTAGGAGAGATAGAAATTGTTGACTGTTGGAATTGATTTTCAATTCTAGTCAACTGCTTACTTATAGTATTTAAATTAGTATTACAGAAATTATTCTGCTGGATAATACTACTTAAATTACTATCAGTATCATTAATTTTGGGGATTTTATAAGGTGAAGCACGAATTTGGACAGGAGGTTCACCGTGATCAACGGTTATACTCCGAAGAGGTGGATGTTCAGACTCGACAATTCTACTACTATCGTGGAGTTTCCATTCAGTGGTCTTCTTCCTGATAGTAATGGGGTTTGATTCTTTAAAAGGATATGAAATGTTGTTCTTAGAAGAATATATCTCGAACCAATCAAAAAACAATATATGAACTTGATGGAAATTAACAAATTCATAGTAAGTTTGTTGGATTTCCTTCATTTGATTTAAAAAATGTTTAAAAAACCAAAGTCTTTTTTCTTTATTATCATCTGAATAAAAATCATTATGCAATATGGTTTTATCTAATTCAAAATGCTTTTCAATAACATTTAAAACATTTTCTGTGACTGCAGAGAATGTAGGAGAAGTTGGAGGAGAAGGTTCCTTCTCTTCCTGTCTTTGTTCATGTTGACTGCTAATGTAAATGGGATGTGGTACCTTTGTAGTGTAGTCAACAGAACTAATAGAAGAACTAGGTAAGTCCGAAGTGGAAAACCTAGGTTGACTCTGAAATGGAAGATTTATGACAGAGGGTATTTTTGTAAATTTCCTTTCCATTGAAGGAATGCTTGAGCATGATGCTTTATCGGAGAATCTGGATGAATTAGATCTCCTAAATGATAATTTGACTTTACCATCAGAATACTGAGTCACATTTTGCAACTCTGTATTGGGCTCAAGTTGTTTTGGAATCGCTGGTGGAGCGGCTCCTTCAAGAATCCATTCCTCAGGAAGATTGACATCTTTCCATTGGATTGGTTTTGGAATGACAGTGTTTGCTCTGGACAGATCAGTCTGTAAGAGAAGAGTTTTATCTCTTTTGGACTGAAATTTATGCTGTGTGCTGAATGCAGTAATCATAGCTTTGTAAGAGATTTTAAAAATCAATGCAACAGGGATAAATCCCTCAATCATATGATAATTATGCGTTTTGATTTGTAAAATCATGCTTTTCAAAAATTTTTTGTCCTTAAGAGACAATGTTATGTTTGGATAGCAATCAAATGAAATGGGACCTTTACATAGGCTGGATTCAATGCTACTTAGCAGAGAATCATCAAAAGAGATGAATCGACCATCTCTAAGAACAGCAAGGATAGAAGTATCCAAGCCTTCTTTGGTAAGGGGCTTTATGCCTATTTGGATGAGACCTATATGAATGTAATTAAAATTCTTTTCTTTTAACTTATTTAAAGATTTTTCTGAAAACAAATTAATTGTTTCAAAAGGCTTTGAAAGAGTTATATCTCGTTCTTCAGTTTTTATAACATAATCATTTTTCCAGAAATCAAGCTTTTTTGTTCTGTAAATCTTTTCTTTTGAAATCTTTGGAAGTTCCCAACAATCAATTGCTTTATCAAAGTTCTCAATAACAAATTCTTCTGAACTCACAACATGCTTTGAATCACTAGTCTTCCCGGAAGAAGAGCTAGAAAAGGACGGTGCTCTACAGTGAAGGGGATCCATGGTTAGAATCCTGGGTTCTATCTTTGGTTTGGTCAGAATGGCTACAGGTATGGTTTTACAGCCCTAAACGGAAAACTTATCCTTGGACGGGACTTACTACCAGTAAAAATTCACCACAAAAACAAAACTTCAAAATAAAACACAAGATTTTAAACACGAAATTCAAAACTGCTTTACACTATCCTCCCCTTGGCTCTGATACCAGAAGGAAGAAATTGGTACAGAAGCAGAGAAAAGAGATGAAACTCTGAATAGTAGGCTGACTGTAGCTTTGAACAGAAGATGAGTATCAGTATAAATAAAGTTTGTCAATAAACTCCCATAAAAAGGAGGGATAAAACTCTCAAAAATGTTCTTGTAAGAACCAAAATATAATGAAAGAAAAAGGATTTAATTATCTATTCTGTTTTTCACAATGAAAACATCAAAACAAATCAGTGGAGAACAACATATATATTGTCATTATTAGAAGTAGCTTGTTGGACTTGGAATCTTCATCAAGGGTTGGTTGTTAGACTTGGAATCTCCATTAAGGGTTCGTGCTTAATAGTGAGGTCAAAAGCAAACTCAAGTGCTACACACATATATATTATATTAATCAATCAACCATTTTTTCCCTCTTAAAAGATAGAGAGATGGACAAAATTCAAATTACTATTTTAATCTTATGTCTCCTTAGGATTTGAACTTTGATAGCCACTCAAATAAAATTGTTTGAAAGCCATTTAGCAAAGTCCTTGCCAGCAATTAACAACAATTTCTATACATGCATTTTCATAATATTCATTCTCATGCAACTGCAATTCTCGTGCTGCAGCTGAATTAAATAAATATTAACACTCACACTAATCACTATATCTTTATTAATGAAAGATAGATAATGGACGAAGAAACCAAATGTAATGGATTAATTATATATAAGAAAGGTTTGATTCAAGTAGCATATTGCTTTTTCTTAGAAACAAGAAAGAAAAGTATGTGACCTATACTAGGAGAAAGTTGCTTCTTGAGCATCGAAGACTCTTCATTTACTATTTACTGTACTGTTGGTTATTTATAGAATGAATCAATGTAATCAATACCATAGCAAATACAAAATTGCATTAGTCTCTTTAGAACTTGCCTCTATCCCTATATGGCTTATTGTAAACCTTAAAAACTTGTCTGAGCTCACTCCAAAAGTAGGTTGAGGACTCCTCTAAATCCTGAACTTTCTCATTAAGTTCTGTAGATTTAGTGATCATGTCATCTACAAGCATCTCTATTATTTTTCCAATTAAGGCATAAAGATCTTATCCATTAGCCTCTGGTATGTTATCCCAGTGTTTTTCAATCTAGAAATAATCACCTTATATCAATACAACCCTAACTAATGATGAAAAAGGTCTTCTTTTCATCTGGTTTGAACAACGAATATTATCTAGTTCAATAGCTAAAACAATGATCATGCACTAGATAAATTGATTATTATGAAAGTCGTTTCAAGGAGGGCTCTCTCATAACCCTGAAAAAACATCCATGAAACTAAGGAGTCCATGTTTTACTTTTGAATCGACCAGCTGATTTACCTTTGGCAATGAAAAGCTATCTTTGGGCCATGACTTGTTGGGATCCATAAAGTCTTTGCACAATATCCACCGCCATTCGCCTTCTTTACCAAGACCATATTAGAAATTCAATCTGGGTAATTCACCTCTTTGATGAAACCAGCTTATAGAAGCTTGTCTACCTTCACATTAATGGCGTCATACCTCTCTTAAGTAAAGCATCTCATTTTCTTCTTTATTGACCTACCATCTTTGCTCGTGGATAATCTATAAAAACACACTCGGGGTTGATACCTAGTATGTCTTCACACGACCAAGCAAATACATTATAATATTCTTGCAAGAATTACTTCAACTTTATCCTTAAGTCACCCCCAACTTAAACCCAACTGAAACAATTTTTTTAGGCTCATCTAGATTTACCTTTGCTATTTGGAGGAATTCAGTAGGTTCTTTTCTGCCCTTCTTGGAATCTTCTCGAGCATAAAAGGATATTATCTGTTTTGTTTCTTCAGTTGCCATCATAGAATAGCTTCTCGCAATTCTCTAGTTGCCCTTTATAACTCTTACTATTCCATTTATTTAGTATTTAAGTACTAGATAATGGACAGACATATAACAGATTTATTGATCGTCAAGAGAGGTAATCCAAATGTTATCGGATAAGGACTATCCTCCTCTACTACATCAAAATCTAACATAATAGTTATTTCAAAGGGTTTTGGACCAATGGTTACTAGCAATTCTACCACTCTTAGCAACATTAACCTTCTTCCCCCAAATATATTCAAATAAATTACTTATGGCTCTATGTTTAGATATGTGATCCCTATCTTGTCCAAAGTGGCTTTAAAAAAGATGTCAAACTAAGCTGCCAGAGTCTATTAAAATCCTACTATATTTTTAACTTATGCCATTGGCTTTTATAGCACATCTTTGTATAAGTACATTACTCCCTCCTTAGTGTTTTCTATCTATATGTTTGGGAATTGTCTGGTCTTTATACTTTTCCTAATTGTATATTGAAAAGAATGTCATTGATACTCATAGCATATCTTCTATAATTTTTTGAGCTTTATTTAAGTCTTATACTAATGTAGGCCTCTTACAATAACTCCAGTCATTGGTTCCTCCTATGTTATATCTTCAGCACTCACCTCTTTGGGCACATATTGCTCATCTGGCAATGGAAATAAACCATCAACATACTCATTTAAATAATGATTTCTTACTAGATCTTTGACCTTATTCTTTAGATCACTAAAATGCATCGTGATGTGGTCATAGTTGTCATGAAATTCACATAATCTATTCCTGTCATATTTGTTATCTGCTCTTCTAAGAGATGTTGAAGGGTATAATAGCACTTGATCTTTGATGGAGTGGTATAGTTTTTCTAACAAGGCATTTAAATGTGTATATTTTCTGTAGATGGTAGTCTACTCATGCATGGTTTTATCTTTCAAGAAGCTTTCTCTCTAGCGAGTAAAAATTTATGATAGTGGAAGGTTTACACTTGATCTAGTTGACCTTATGTCTTGGTTAATTGTTTTGTTGGTCACTTGGTTGTCCTGATTGGACGCGATATTTTGTTGGTTATGACTTTTTAATTAGTTTTTATTAAAGGAGTCCTAAGGTTGGCTTTTATTTGAGTATAATTGATTGGATATATACAAGAAATAATGCCATGAGTAGGGTGTGTTGCTTACACCATTCAATCTTTTCGAGGATGACCTGTCCTAATATATATGTAACGGGTCCAATTCCCTTTTGTGCCCTCCTTTCTCTTCTCCTTAATTCCTTCAGTTGTTGACATTTGAGTCTTGCGCTACTAGAAAAATGGGCTTTACTAATACTAATCTAGTGTAAGTAATTACTTTTCCTGACACTTATTAATTGTGTCAGTAATGCGCAAGCCAGAACACACTGACACTAATTTTTAGTGTCAGTGATTATTATGTCAGTAATTAGTGTCGTTATAGTATCACCTAAATAATGACACGACAATGTTAGTATTTGATGATATTATTTATACGTCAGTGATTTATGTGACTATAGTATTAAGAGCACACTAATTCAATAACATCAAAAGTTATTATTGTCATTTTAAATATTTAGTGTTAGTATTTAATGATATTATTGAAATACAAGTATGCAACCCAAGAGGGGGGGTGAATTGGGATTCTAAAAAATTATTCAATTTATTAAAGAAAATCTTAATGCAATTATAAATCAAATTCAAAGCAATAACAATTAAGAGAACCACAATATAAAAAGATAAGGGAAGAGGGATTCAAACACCGAGATTTTTACGTGGTTCGGCCAACCTCGCCTACGTCCACGCCTCCAAGCTTTCCGGGCTTGAGGATTCCACTAAGCAAGCCTCCAAGGCTTCAAATGCTTACACTTGACTTCCAAGGTGTCAATGGACCTTTACAACAAGAGATTATCCCCAATCTCTTAACCCAAGTGTATCCCAACACTTACAATCACTCAAAATAAAGGATTACAAACTGTTTTGCCTCTCACAATATATAAGATTACACAATGATGCTTAATATGTGAATAGATGAAGCAAGAATGTGTTCTAAGCTCTATGAAGATTGTATTCTCGAATATTAGCTCAAATGGTCGTGTTGTGATCAATCTTCTTTGAATTTGAATGGGCTTATTTATATTTGGAGCCGAAAATCTAGCTGTTACAAACTGTCGGACAGAAAATGGTTCGCCGTTAACCATAAACGGTTAACCGTTTAGGCTGGTCAAAATTACCGTTGGGCCAGATTTCAAATAAACGGTTTGCCGTTTAGGGTTGCCCTTTCGCCGTTAACTTCCAGAGACCTGCAAAATGAGTATTTGTTATCTGTTTACGCTAAACGGTTAAGGACTTGCGTGAAGTGGCTTCTCTGGACATTATCGGTTAACCGTTTGATATAAACGGTTCGCCGTTTGTCTCCAGTAACCTGCAAAACAATTTAGCCTTATCAGTTTTCGTTAATCAGTGCCAGAGGAGGACAACCTTCAATTCTGGAAGTTATCGGTTAACCGTTTAAAATAAACGGTTCACCGTTAGGTTCCAGTAGCCTTCCCATCTTGGGTGTTTTCCGTTAAGCATAAACGGTTAGAGCTTAGGTAATATGTTGCTCTCTGGTGCTAATCGGTTAACCGTTTACAATAAACGGTTCACCGTTAAGTTCCAGTAACCTTCCCATCTTTTGTGTTTTCCGTTTTTCATAAACGGTTAGAGGTTTAGGAAATATGTTGCTCTCTGGCTGTTATCGGTTAACCGTTTAAATAAACGGTTCACCGTTTATAACCAGAATTGCATTTTAAACCAGTTTTTTGCAGAGAATCTTTTTCTAATTTTAAAGTCCATCTTTTATGAAGCATGAATGGAATTATTACTAAGGCTCTCGTTTATTAAGAAATAGCTCCAATACTTTTATCAAAGATCATTTAAAATTTGTTATCATCAAAATCAATATTATTAACATATTTATGTTAACAATTATGCTGCTTTTGGTTAATAGTATATTTTTATTTTTATTTTTATTTTTATTTTCCTGCTTGTTTTACAATCAAAATATATTAAATATACCAAATCTCACAACAAAATTCATATAATAACCATCCCAAATACATCACTTACATTAATATAATTCAACTACATCATTGTCTGGAAAAGAAAAATATAAGTACCAAATTGAGTTTTGACCAGTTCTAAACAACATAATACAAAATTAAGTTTCATCAAACATTAACCTACAAAATTAAGCAGAAGAATGTCATTGAATATCCACAGATGGCTTCATTTTTTTTCCCACCTACAAGTACATAAAATCAATTAGTACACCTCAAAAAATAAGTCTTGGATATTTGGAAACAATATATAAAGTGCAATAATTTTTCCAGCACACTAAGACTAATTTGAAAGAATTTTTCTTTTCGAAAATTACATGGCATGCTTATCTAATGAAAACCTTGTAAATTAACAATGAACATATGTATTAATTTGAAAGCATTCAACATACAAGTAATCCTGATCAATCTTAAATTGTTGGAATGTCCTCTAATTGACCAGCAACTGATGCTCCACCTATAAATTATAGAGACATTTATAAGAAACTGTGGCAATCTTAAACAAAGAAATGTAAATCTCAAAACTGTGTATAAAGAAAATCACATAAATCTAGTAGTGCATTCCACATATTACATGATCATCCGGAAGCTGGTTCTGCCCAATTAAATGTTCATCACTTAATTAATCTAGAGAAACCAAAAATAAAAAATAAAAAATAAAAATCTAGCTACCATTTTTCCAATCACTATTATTAACATTTGTTAAAACGTAAGCGAGTAACAAGCAGTAGAAGATGGACGAGTAAAAGTAGATATTTAGAAGGTTTATAATTAAGCACTTATAATAATAATTCGGACAAAATCCCACAATTGAAACAAAAGAAGCTTTGAAATTAAAACAAGAGATGAACAAGTTAGATGAGCCATAATGACTTTTTAATTAGCCAAGCTAATTCATAAGTTAAGTAACTAATAAAAACTAAGACTTAAATTAAAAATGTCTTCATTTTGTTTAATCATTGTATAAGTTTTTTTTTTCTCATGTCTAAAGCATATTTAGAGGGAGAGCTCAATTTTACAACCTACTTATGAATTAAATTTTATCCACACAAAAGGGGGAAAAACACCAAGCTAAAGTTTTAATTAAAAGAATAGTGAAACTAGAAAGCAACGTGATTAATTAAGAATTTCATTTAATTTTATTCACAAATTGATGTGTTATATATCTCTATGTGTGTGTGAGTGTGCGCAAGCGCATACATAAAAGACCCTGCACTACAGAGTTAAAAATATTCCTGTTAGTTTTGTTTACTAGTAATGTTGACTAGGGAGCAAATCTCTTTTATCATGGATAATATGTAGAGAGATGAGAGAGTAGTGTTGTGTTATAAGTATTAATTGTCAAAAAAAATATTTTTTCTTATGAGATTGACTTTCTCGACAGAGTGCTCAAAAAACAATGATTGTCAAGAAACACGTTGACCGTTGATAAGGCTTTTAACTAACTGCCATAAGCAACGACTTTAATAAATATTACTTTTTCAGATTTCAATAAGTTGTGGTTGGCAAAACAAAATATAACATTTAATCATTAAATATTATCTAAGTCCAACCCAACAAAATAAAATCAAGGAGCATTAACAGAGGTCAACTAGCTCCCACCCCCCCGACATATTTTTTATAGTTTCTTGTGATTATACTTGTTACAACTACTAACTCGTAGTTATTAAAGAGGTCACTTTAGATTCGGAAGGAGAGGGGAAAAAAGTCAAAATTAGACCACAAAGAAGATAGTTTTCAGAGGAAATTAAAAAGGAATTATAAGACTCATATTATGTAAATGAGCGGCCTACAACACATCAGAGTGCAAAATACTAAAAAGCTTGCAATAAGGACCCAAAAGAGAGAGAGAGAGAGAGAGAGAGAGAGAGAGAGAGAGAGAGAGAGAGAGACATAAAATTAGCATCTCTAAACAAAATGTTGAATAACAGTTTGAGAAATATTTCTTTCTCCTACTTTTCCATAGTGATGGGACTGGGAATTAAGATCAAGTAAAGAAAATTAGGCATAATTATTGTAAAAGAAAAAGACCATCAAAACATAGCAGACATACAGAGATCACCAACATGAAGCATGGATATGAAATTAAAACAACTCAACAAAAAGTTATATATTTTAGTAAGTAGATTGAACTAACCATATGCTTCCTGCCAATATAATAACCATAAGAACCTGACGGTCATGAACACCAAAGCTTGTGATTTTCTCCAGCTAGGAGCCCACCTGCACTGAAGTCCATAGGTACAACAATACCCAAAATAATAATAAAAGCCATGAATGGAGTTTTAAAAATTTCATAATTCGGTTTTAGAACAATTGATGGATAAACTTAAAAATTTGAAGTACACCAGTCAGTTTGAAGTACTTCATACAGCTTTCATATATAAAATATAAATGTGAAATAACATGTTCACAGTGGAGACCAGTCCACTGCTGGAGAAACTATTGCCTTGCTTTACATATATAGAGCATCCCATGCTCATTATCATTGAATGGTGTCCTACTGCCTACTACTCAAATTATGGACTATTACACAAGTACTGATCAAAGCTTTTGTTCTCAATCTTAAAACAGATCACATGAAGTTCATTAAAAAAAAAAGGCCAACTCCTAACACAATCCACCAATAAACTCCCCTTTAAACTTCCATCATACTATGAAATGACAAATTGCTGCAAACTCCAAAATAAAAAGGCTCAACAGAGAACAAAAACAAGAACTTATTAATTAGGCAGCTAAGCTAAAACACATCCAATTTCCATAAGCCCACATAGGATCCTCATTTATAAAATAAACCCCATTTCGCTTAAAGCCTCAAAGCCACAAGACTTAAACAAGAAACTAAATCAATACGTAAAGAAAAGTGCAACCTTCCAAATAAACATGAATTTCTCAATATCAGCAACAACCCAGAAAATTAAAATTACAAAAAATAATCATAAGCTAAAATAAAACAAACCCATTAATTAAATTGACAAAAAAATATTAAGCCATTACCAATTGTTAAAATAAACCTCTCCGCCCTTAAAGTCGCTGAAATCCTCCTCTACAATTCTAGGCATAGGCGAACCTTCTATAGCAAACAAATTAACTAACTTCTCAACAATTATCTCAAATTCAAGCAAATGGGTTTCGAGTAGCGAACAAAAAAAGTGAAATTTGAACAGGAAAAAAAAACTCCTACGAAAGAAGCCTCAATTAGGGTTTTGCTTTGTTTTTCGATTTGGGGAAAAAAGGAAAAAAAAAAGAGAAGCCTTAATTAGGGTTTCGCTTTGTTTTTCGATTTGGGGAAAAAAGGAAAAAGGAAAGAGAAGCCTCAATTAGGGTTTAGCTTTTCATTATCTGTCTGAATTAATTGAATTGAGTTTGTAAATGAACAACTGGAAACACAAGAGATCGAGAAGAGAAAAAGGAAAAAGAGAAAGAGAAAGTAAGAGAGTGATAGGGTTTGGTTCAGATATTTGCGTGCATAAACGAAATAAAGTTTCCAAGTCTGGGTTATATTTTTCTTTTGTTATTTTTATTTTATTTTTTAATTTATTAGCGCGGTTATATCTTAATTCTATAAGGTCCATTGGTGTATTGTCCATATGTTAAAGCTTTGAATTTTAAAAGTCCTAGGTTGGAGTTGGAGTTAAAGCAAATTTTAATGATTTTTTTTTAATCTCGGATACTTCAATGTCAGTGATCACTGATGTTTAATTTACTGACACATCAATATCAATAATTTATGATATCTATTTGTTGAAAGCGAAAAATAGTGCATATGTACACAATTAGTGACACTTTTTTACAAAGTGTCAGTAAAAGTCATTTTTGTAGTAGTGTTGCTAATTTAATGTACTAGAGGCTATGAGAAACCCTGATGAAGTAGAAGACTGCAATTTCCTGAGTGTAGTGGATTTTGTTGCAGCAGACAGAATGGATAGATGCTGTAGTAAAGCATTTGACAGAATCAATACCTTTGATGATGTAGAAGAGGAAGATGTTGCAGCAATTCAGACAGATTCGATGGAAGAAAAGCAATCTGAGAGGCACACTAGGTTCATTGAGCATCTGAATCTTTCAGACAGGGAAGTAAAAATAATTTTACCATCTATTGAATCACCCTCTAGTCTTGAATTAAAATTGTTACCTTCACATTTAAAATATGCTTATCTTGGTCAAAATAACACACTCCCTGTAATCATCTCTTCTACTTTGGATGCAGGTCAAGAACAGAGTTTAGTAGAATTGCTTGGAAAATACAGAAGAGCAATTGGATGGACCATGGCAGATATAAAGGGGATAAGCCCATCAATTTGCATGCATAAAATCCTGCTAGAAGATTGCTCCAGTAATTCAGTTGAGCACCAGAGAAGGTTAAATCCTATCATGAAAGAAGTGGTTAAGAAGGAAATCATCAAATGGTTAGATGCTGGAATCATATACCCAATATCAAACAATTCATGGGTAAGCCCAGTTCAATGTGTTCCAAAGAAAGGAGGGATAACAGTAATGGCTAATGAGAAGAATGAACTTATTCCTACAAGGACAGTGACTAGATGAAGAGTGTGTATGGATTACAGTAAGCTCAACAAAGCCACAAGGAAATACCATTTCCCACTTCCATTCATAGATCAGATGCTAGATAGATTTGTTGGAAAACAATACTATTGTTTCTTAGATGGGTATTCAGGCTACAACCAGATTGCTATAACTCTAGAGGATCAAGAGAAAACTACATTTACTTGTCCTTATGAAACATTTGCCTTAAGAAGAATGCCATTTGGGTTATGCAATGCTCCAGCAACTTTTCAGAGATGCATGATGTCTATATTTTCTGATATGGTTGAGCAGACTTTGGAAGTTTTCATGGATGATTTCTCAGTTTTTGGAGAAACATATAGTAATTGTTTACACAACTTGGAAGAAGTTCTTAAAAGATGTGAGATATCCAACTTAGTACTCAATTGGGAGAAGTGTCATTTCATGGTGCAAGAAGGAATAATGCTGGGTCACAAGATATCCAAGAATGGTATTGAGATAGACAAAGCCAAGATAGAGGTAATAGATAAACTGTCACCCCCAACTTCTGTTAAGGGTATTAGGAGTTTTTTGGGCCATGCTGGATTCTACAGAAGATTCATTAAAGATTTTTCCAAAGTAGCCAAGCCTCTGTGTTCATTGCTGGAGCATGAAAAACCATTTTACTTTGATAAAGAGTGCCTACAAGCATTTGGAGAATTAAAGAAAGCTCTGATCACTGCTCCAATTATCATATCTCCAGACTGGACTTTACTATTTGAATTGATGTGTGATGCTAGTGACCATTCTATGGGAGCAGTACTAGGGCAGAGAAGGGATAAAGTTTTTCACTCCATATACTATGCAAGCAAAACTCTTACTCAAACTCAAATCAATTACACCACTACAGAGAAAGAATTGCTAGCAGTAGTATTTGCTTTTGACAAATTCTGAGCCTACTTGGTAGGTACTAGAGTGACTGTATATACAGACTATGCAGCCATTAAATACTTAATTTCAAAGAAAGATGCAAAGCCAAGATTAATCAGATGGATCTTATTGCTACAAGAATTTGATCTGGAAATTAAATATAGAAAAGGGACTGAGAATCAAGTAGCAGATCACATGTCGAGGTTGGAAGCAAACACAAGCACCTTGACAAGGAAAGACATCACTGAAAATTTTCCTAATGAACAATTGTTAGTGGTACAACACGCACAGATGCTACAGCAGTCAGAGTCTCCATGGTATGCAGATTTTGCTAACTATTTAGTACGTGGATTGTTACCACCCGAGCTGAAGTTTCAAGAGAAGAGTAAATTTCTTCATAATGTTAGAAGCTACTAATGGGATGACCCACATCTATATAAGTTGTGCCCAGACCAGACAATACGAAGATGTGTTGCAGAAGGAAAGATTCCCTATATACTGGAATCATGTCATGCTGCAGCATATAGAGGACATTTTGGTGGTCACAGAACAGCTGCTAAAGTATTGCAATCAGGTTATTACTGGCCAACTATTTTTAAAGATGCTTATGCGTTTGTTAAATGTTGTGACAGGTGTCAAAGGACAGGGAACATAACTAGCAGACATGAAATGCCATTGACCAACATCCTGGAAGTGGAAGTTTTTGATGTCTGGGGAATAGATTTAATGGGACCTTTTTCCCTCATCCTTTGGGAACTTATATATCCTTGTTGCTGTAGATTATGTCTCCAAGTGGGTAGAAGCTACAACATTACCTACCAATGATGCTAAAACAGTGGTGGTTTTTTTCAGAAAAATATTTTTTCCAGATTTGGCACTCCTAGAGCAATTATTAGTGGCGAGGGTACACACTTTTGCAACAAAGTCTTTGCTACAGCAATGGTAAAATATGGAGTCAGACACAAGGTAGCTACAACATATCACCCTCAATCTATTGGTCAAGCTGAAGTGTCCAATAGAGAAATAAAAAAGATCTTAGAAAAAGTGGTGAACCCAACAAGGAAGGATTGGTCTTTACACTTATATAATTCTCTATGGGTTTACAGAACAATATACAAAACCCCACTCGGCATGTCCCCTTACCAAATTGTTTATAGTAAAGCTTATCATTTACCATTAGAGCTAGAGCATAAAGCACATTGGGCACTGAAGAAATTAAATTTGGATACGCATGCTGCAGCAGAGCAAAGAAAACTTAAACTTTGTGAGCTTGATGAATTACGGCTATGTGCATATGAAAATGCAAGAATCTATAAAGAGAGGACAAAACAATGGCACGACAAGCATCTTCAGCACAAGAAATTCAACCCTGGTCAATTAGTGGTTCTCCACAATACAATACTAAGATTATTTCCGGGAAAGCTCAAGTCACGGTGGTTTGGCCCGTTTAAGCTGCTCAAAGTTTATCCTCATGGAGTTGTTGATCTTTTAGATGAACAAACAAGTCAAGAATTTAAAGTTAATGGACATAGGGTTAAGCACTACATACATCCAGCAGCAGCATGTTCCAAGGAGGTGTTACTCCTTAAAGAACCCAACTATTGAGCAAGGAAAAAATGTCAGGCTGAAGGACCTTAAATCAAGCGCTTCATGGGAGGCAGCCCATTGAGGAGATAGCCACTTCAAACCACTTTTGATATCCTTTGGTTTTGTAGACAGCTCTTCCTCTTTATCTTTTTATGTTATCCTGTTTTTCCATACTAACTATTTATTTTTATCTTTTTATGTTATCCTGTTTTTCCATACTAACTATTTATTTTTATCTTTTTACATTATTGCATTTTTTATTTTCGTTTTAATTGGATCTATTTAATTTTTTTTTATAATTTTCGAAGTAATTTTAGTTTGAAGTAAGTGTGACAAGTGAATTCCATATTGACAAGTGAGAATGTATGATGGCAGAATGTAGAGGTGAGCCACCTGTCAGAAGCTTTAGTGTGGAGTATGTATCTGTTGTTAGACTAAGCGAATGGGTGATGCAGCAACTAAATTTACTGTTATAGTAAATTAAAAGTTGGATTCTTTCACTTACCGTTGGAGAAGAAATTGTGACAGATGGACGCATGGATATGGATAGCAATTGCGGAAACAAATCTCCGAAATTAAAGCTTTAATTTTAATGGCCGCTAATTTTGGGGATATGCACTTTTAATTCAAATATTTTATTCCCTTAATTATCTCTAGTTCCCATATTTATCTTCAAATTAAAGTCCATTATAAAAAGGAGTCACTGTACTTAGTGCTCTACGCCACTATTCCCCATCTCATTTGCAAGTCTAACTCTCTTACTTTTTAACCTTTTTTTCTCTTTTTACTCTCAGGAACAATAGCTTCAATTTGTTACTGCTACAACAATGCCGAGATACAAGAAAACAGCCAGCCACCTCAAAGATCCATCACGCTTCCAAAGCTACCACGCTGAAGAAAAATATGAAGAATTCATAGAGCCGTGTAAGATTCTGGAAGAGAAAGGGTTTCAATTTCCAGAACAACTCACTGGAATTGTACAAACCATTCATAATGCTGCAGCAAAGCGAGGATGGTTAGAGTTTTGTAAACACCCTCGTGATCCTGTGCTTCAAGTAGTCAAAGAATTTTACGCCAATTTGGTAAGCCCTGATCAACACAACATCTGGGTAAGAAACACACTTGTTCCATTAGATTCCAAAGTTATAAATGTTTTTTATAATTTACCTGCTGAAATCACTTGTGAGTATGCTAAGTTGGGTTATAAGTTAACCCTAAAAAAGTGGACCACCATTTTAACAACTCTTACCATCGAAGGGGCATCATGGGCTAACGAGGAAGGGCATGTAGTTAATAGGATAGATTTGAAACCAATTGCTAAGGTATGGGTGAAATTTTTGAAATCTAGGCTTATGCCCACCACTCACACTACTACGGTTTCACAAGAGAGATTGGTTTTGCTATATGTCCTTGTTCGAGGGCTTCCCATAGATGTGGATAGCATCATTGCCAAAGAAATCCGAGAGTGTGCAGTCAAGACTCACCGAACTGCTGCCTTACTATTTCCTTCACTTGTCACCAGCATTTGTGTAGTTTCATGAGATGATCATGTTAAGAATGATGGTGCCTTTACGGCATGCATAATTGAGAGAGTTGCTGGCGAGAGTACTGAAACAACCACTGAACCAGCTGTTGTAACAGGAGCAAGACGAACTATTGGCTTAGAACAGACAATCCAGGCACTCAGCACCAGTATCATTCAATGTGTGGAAGCTCAGCAGAAGGAAAATGGTCGGTTTTGGAGTTATCTACAGCATTTGGACAACCAATTACACTAATTTGCTCTGTACATGAAACGTACTCACCGGAACTTCCCCGATTCACTGCTCTAGCAATACAATTTTGACACCAACACCACAGATGCTCCAGTCGAAGCCAGTGACGAAGCCACTGCCACAGATGCACCAGCAGAGGAAGCCGCAACGAACCACAAGCAACGGTAGACTTAGAAGATGTTGAAACATCTGACCCACCGAGGACGAAGGTGATAAGTTTGAGACCAATAGCTCACCCTCAGAGGCAGAGGACAATTCGAACAAAGAACATGAGGAACCAACCATCCCAGCCCAGTCTAAAACTAGGAAGCGGCACATTATTCAAGAAGAGGGGGAGGAAGACCAAGAAGAAGAACCATTTATTCCAGTCCTTGCGAACAAGGGAAAGGACAAAGGTAAAGCAAAAATGGCAACACCTCCAGACTCTGAAGATGAAATAGAGCAAGTTGATGCCGAGCTAGCTGCTGCCGCAGCCAAAGTTACGCCTACACCTAAGCAAGCCAAGCAACTATTGGCGATCATTGCGGCCATCACAGTTGAGGGCCAGGCAGCTGATGCATCCACTCCAATTCCTCCCCAGCAAACTCCTAGCCAGCCTGTTCGCACCAGCCCACGACAGTCCAACAAAAGAAAAAAGGAAGTACTTATAAAGGCCCTGCTATAGCAACCCTATCCACAACTCCGCTCACCAGCCCCACGACGAAAAAGAAAAAGACATTGCCAGCTACTTCCCCACAAGCTTCACCAAAAGATAAGTTGTGCAGTGCCTTTAAGAAGCGTTGAGAGCATCCCGTCATGTGCTGCAATCCCCACCACAGGGGAGTATTATGTCCTTACTAGTTCATTGTTGTTCTAAAAAAAAAAAAATTTTCTGTTGGTCAATTTGTGTGGTATTTTCTTAAGGTCTTCCATATCATTGTCTAGTGTGTGCATTTGTTTTGTGTGCTTGTGAGGACACAGCACCTCTCAAGTTTAAGGGGGTTGTGTTTCCGAATGCATATGTTTATGTTTATGTGCATGTGTTCATGTTTGTGTGGTGTGAAGCTCTATTATCTAGTATTTGTGTATAGATTTAGATACCTAATGAAGATAAATTGAGTGTTATGCAGTATTATAAGAATGCCAAGTAGAGATAAGTTATAGATGAAAGTGAAATTAAGTCCTGACACTTAGAATTTGGTTGAATTGTATGAGACTGCTAGAGTAAAGCTAGAAGAATAGAGCAGATCTTAAGTTTGGGGGGGGGGGGGGAGAAGCAAGTTTGATTAACTGTGATTTCTATGAAATACAATTTGTTCCAATGGCTCAAGTTGCTTAGTAACCAGATCTGAGTGTGTACCCCATATGCAGAATTGTGTTCAAAGGTAACAAGAGTTATGAGCAATGTTGTAGCACAGTGTTCTTATAATATATATATATATATATATATATATATATATATATACATATATCCTCCGTCTAAGGCATTAAGTAGCCAGGTCTGTTCATGAGCCCCATGTTCAGCCTTGAGTAAAAGATACCTCTAGATAAGATTACATTATAGTTACTACTGCAGCAACTCTGATCTGGGCATGGTTTGAGTAATTGCATGTCATCATTACAATTGATTGACATTCACATGAAAGATAAATGTTACAGTGAGGAGGTTGAATATTCTCTAGTTTGTAAAATCCTAAATTTGTCACAGTTGAGTATGTGAAAGTTTTTGTTACCCCATTTATAAATGAAGTATTCTCACTACTGAAATTCATACAAGCCCTTGGTGATGTTATAGCATATCTGGGGATTCAACCAAAGGAGCACACACTCAATATGGATAGAAAGAAGCTTGAGTCTACAACTAATTTACTGTGAGCATTTTGTATGATTGAGATTATGATCTGAAGGTGGAAAAATCCTTGCAAATTTGATAAAAGAGCTAAAGTGTGTGCATGTGTGTTTGCGGGAAATGTTAGTATGTGTCATTGCTTGAGGACAAGCAATGGTTTAAGTTTGGGGGTGTGATAACTCTAGGAAATGAGAGTTATTACATTAATTCTAAACTTGAATTAAGGTCACTTAGAGAACAAATAAGGTGTTTTCATTACATTTTGATTACCTTTTGCATAAATATTCATTTTAGTTGAGTCTTAATAAATTTTGCTTGAATTATAGTAATTTGTGCTAAAAATAGGTTTTAAATTGTAGGTTTTAAATTCATGAGAGGATGTTGAGGCATTAGAAGAACAAGAGGAGGAAGGAAGATGACCACAAAAGAAGTAAAGCACAATCAGGGATAAAGCTAGGGGTAGGCAAATTATCCGACCCGACCCGATCCGACCCGACCCGACCCGACCCGATCCGATCCGACCCGACCCGACCCGACCCGATCCGACTCGACCCGACCCGTAATATTTCGGGTTCGGATCGGATCGGGTGGTCAACAAAACCCGATCGGGTGAAATTGTCTCAACCCGATCCGATCCGAAAACCCGATCGGATTGAGACAAAAAAAAAAACTTGGGCAAAAATTACAGATTTACACTTACAATATCACACAGACACACACACATGACACACTCACATCTCACACGAGTATAGGCATTGAATCAGTAACTCACACTCTCACAGAAACAGAATACAGATCACAGTACAGAGTACAGACTCACGGATTTACAGTAATTCACAATTCAATTCAGTAATTCACATTTCACAAAGTATTCACCACAACAAAACAATTCAGGAATTCAGTCAATTCACTCCAAACTATTCAGTATTCACCGCAATAAAAGTTACAAAACAATTCAATAATTCACCAAGAAAACAACACAAGTAAAGCAATTAAGCAAAGTAACAAGTAACAACTCACAGTCACAAACCCTCACTCACGGTATCACTATCACAATTCACAAACCCTCACTGTCACAGTGTCACACAAAAATCACTGAAACCAGCAGCCGTCAAGCACAAGCAGGCAGCAGCCAACCCACTGTCCCACGCTCATTCACGCCTCACGGAGTCAAGGCCTTCGTCGCTCACCACGCGCAGCAAACACAAACGCACAGTTCACGGAGCTAGCTTCAACCGGCCACCACACGCAGCTAGCAACCACTTCCGAGAACGACCCCAACCGAAGCCGAAGCTGATTCGTGAAGATCGTGACCCAATCTACAGATCTGCTGCAACCAAGCGCCAGATCCATGCCTTGAATCCTCCACTCCACCATAACTCAGTCCGATTGAAGATCCACCCAGCAAGCTGCCTCCGATCCACTCGAGTCTCCACCATTGGCATCCAAGGGTCACGGCTGTTGAGTGTTGACATCCGACCACCACACCCATTCACGGTCACACCTCGCGGGTCACGGATCCAGCCTCCAGTCTCAAAAGGTCTCTGACTCTCTTCACTCTCTGTTTTGGAATTGGAAGTTTGGAATTGGAACTTGAAGGCTTGAAGGCTGAAGCCTGAATAAGCAAAGCAAGAGTGCAAGACAGCAAATCCGGCTTTTAAAGTTATTTAAGAGATGGTATATATTATATAATTATATATGCATTAATGATTAATTATAATTTTTATTTGTTATATGTTATATGAGAAATGTTAATTGTAATTTTGTATGTTAAATTGTTAATTATATATTGTTAAATTTTATCAATAAAATGAAAATAATCTGGCATTAATTTTCTGTTATTAATTAATAATTGATTTTTTGTATGAATAGTAATGTTAGATTAAAAATTAAAATTAAATATTATGTTACAATATAAATTATAATTGTATATGTCATATGATATGTGTATTTGTAGAATAGTTTCAACTTCAACAAAAAATTAACTATTAACCAATTTAATTGCAGTAGTTTCAAGTTTCAACTTCAATAAATAATTAATCAATTTTATTAATTGCATGATAACCATTAACCAATAAGTAAATATTAAGTGGTTAACTACATATAATGTGGGCATAATAAGAATTAAGAATTTAAGATACGGATATGTAATTAATATTATATTATTTTGGCCAATGGATAATTAGATATTATAAATTAAATAATTAGTTTAATTTCTTGGTTTTCTTTTATGGAATATGCATCTTGAATTATTGATCATATATAAACATTATGGTGGAAAATTGGAAATATCGATTTCAAAAAGTTTCATAAAATTAAATTAACAATTATTTGAATCAATTTGTAATACTAACTATTAAGTAGATTTTTTAATAGTCTTTTTGTGTTTTAATTTATGAATTAATGATTAATAATTATTTATTTGTATGTTTAGATATCTGGACACTCAAGATCGAATTCCATAAGTGATGATGACAATCAAAGTGTTCAAATAGAAGGAACTCAAAAGGCAAAACGGAAAAGACCAACGATGAAGAAAAGATCTGCGACGTGGAATCATTTTACTTTGCTCGAGAACAATCCAAACAAATGCAAGTGCAACTATTGTGGTAGACAATATCAATGTCATTCAAGGCGTGATGGGATTACAAATATGAGAAATCATATACTGGCTTGCCTTGCATACAAGACATTCCGGGAACAACAAGAGGGAAGTCAACAAAACTTGACAACTGAGGGTGGGGAAGGAAATGCAAGTAATATGGTTTTGGCTAAAGGGTGGAGTCAAGACGCTTGTAGAAGGGCAGTCACCAAAATGATCATTATGGGTGAGTTGCCACTTAGTTTTATGGATAACAAAGGGTTCAGGCATTTCTGTAGTGTAGCCATTCCACAATTTGTTATGCCATCTCGGAGAACTGTTGGTAGGGATGTTATGGATTTATTTTTGGAAGAAAAGATAATGTTGAAGAGTTTGATTTGCAACAACAAACAGCGAGTGTCTCTTACCACTTATTTATGGACTTCTGTTCAAAACATGAGCTACATGGTGATCACAGCTCATTTTATTGATAGTGACTGGTGTTTGAACAGAAGGATTATTAGTTTCAGTGTGATTGAAGATCATAGAGGGAAAACGATCGGTAAAAAGATTGTAGCTTGTTTACAAGATTGGGGGATAGAGAGGTTGTTTGCAATAACTGTTGATAATGCAGTACAAATGATGTTGCGGTTAATTATGTGACTATGCAATTACTTGCTTGGAGGAATGATGATGCAATTGTATTGGCGGGTCAGTATATGCATGTGCGTTGTGGGTCAGTATATGCATGTGCGTTGTTGTGCACATATTTTGAACTTGATTGTTGTTTCGGGGTTGAATGAATTGCATGCTAGTGTTGCCGCCATCCGGAATGCTGTGAAGTATGTGAGATCCTCCACAACGAGGCTACAGGCATTTAAACAGTGTGCTCAACAAGTGAAATGTCCAAATGGAATGGTTGTTTTGGATTGTCCTACTAGGTGGAATTCCACCTATTTAATGTTGATGACTGCGTTGAAGTTTCAAGCAGCATTTGATAGAATGGTAGAGGTGGATAAACCGTATGAGGCATATTTTCTCGAGAAAGAAAATAACGTTAAGAGGGTGGGCCCGCCTGGACCTGAGGATTGGGAGAGTGCAGGGCGAATTGTAAAGTTTTTGAAGGTATTTTATGATGCCACATTGTTATTTTCTGCTTCTTTGAGTGTGACTTCTAATCTTTGTTATGATACCATTGGCTTAATTGAGAGCTCATTGACTGCATTAGAGGGAAGTAGAGATCCTTGGGTGGTGGCTATGGCTTATCAAATGAGGGAAAATTTTGATAAATATTGGGAGTCTTCAGGGAAGATAAATAAAATGTTAATTGTTGCCTCTATTCTTGATCCACGAGCTAAAATGGATTTTGCCAAACATATTTTTGAGATCATTTTTGCCAATGATGGTTGGAAAGTTGAAGAAATGACCAAAGCAGTGAAAGATTTGTTGAATGAGCTTTATGATGCATATAGTGCAATGTGCTCTAGTTCCACACCATCGATGTGTAGTGAGAGTGTTCCTAGCGGCAGCTATGGTGGTACAAGTTATTCTCCTTATTTTACAACTGAGGTTGGTTTGTCGGAGGGTCCTAGTGGTGATGGTGATGACATTTTTCGAGTTTCTCAGCCTTTCTTTGGGTATGCTCAGAAAGTGTTTGTTCAAAATGAGGGCAAGAGAGTAGTATCTGAGGTGGAACAATATTTGAGTGACCCAGTTGAAGATCCAAGCAATCTTAAGCTCAATGTTTTGCTTTGGTGGAAGGTTAATGGATCGAAGTATCCGATATTAGAGAAAATTACAAGGGATGTCCTCGTTGTTCCTGTTTCCATAGTGGCATCTGAATCTGCCTTTAGCACAGGGCGTCGCGTCATTGACGAATATCGGAGTTCTTTGACCCCTTGTATGGTTGAGGCATTGATATGTACCGAAAATTGGTTACAAGCTAAACTTTTTGCTAATCCTGTCTACAACCTTCAGGAAGATATTAAAGAGCAGATACTCCATATGGAGCTACATGAAGGTAATATTTTTCTCATACTTTATAAAGTTAAGATGTATTATATCTTTATAAATAGCATCTATATGTACTTAAGTTACTTACTAATTTCATTTTTTTTTGACATTTTAAAGAGTTTGTAAGATCACAAGCTTCAACGGTGGAAACAGTGAGCGCTGATATGGGTGTTATGGATATTTGAAAGGTAATTCTTAATATATATTATTATTTATAATTTCATATTATATGTTTAGGTTGTAATTTACACTATAATAATAGACAATAGTTGTTATAGTTTTAATTTATAATTGTTTCATTTATTTTAGACACATTGAAATTGTTGGAATGGTATTACTTAGGAATTAGGATTATTAAATTTACTTGATGATGAATGCCATGAAATAAGCCACAATTGACTTAATTTTTTTTCTTATATTTAATCAAGTACACACATGAATTGGGCATATGTGTTTGTGTTTAATGTCCCTTTATTTGTAATGTGGCTTAAAGAAAGTAGTTAAACGGTTATCTATTATTTTTTCAATTTTTTCCTAGGGGATATATGCTTCAATTCTTCAACTTAGAGTAGAAGAAATTGAAGTTAAAATTTGTTAAAGTGCTTGCGAGGAACGGTGGAGCCGTGGAGGAAGTTGAGCTAGATTTACATTTAAACTTTGTTGTGTTTTGGATTTTGGAACTTTGTCATTTGTGTTTTGGAAAATGGAAACTATTTAATTATGTTTAATTTTGTGTTCTAAAGATTAATGTTTAGATGTTAGAATTGGACATTGTGCTTTGGATGGAACTATTAAATTTAAACTTTGTGTTAATTTTAATTTTATGCTTTGTGTTAATTTTTAATTTTGAATCATTTGAATTTAATTCTATAGTAGTTTTCTTTTTTTGTTGGTTGAAATGAATGGATGAATGAATGAGGGAGGACAAGGAAGGTGGGAAAGAAATGTCTTAGTTAGCAAGGTGACAAGAGTGGAAGAGAAATGTCCTTGTTTTATAAAGGACATGCACGTTCATGTTGTTATTTCCAGAATGAAAATGAATCAATCCCTTACGTTTGCTGTGTTTGTCTTTTGGATTAGATAAAGTGTATGCAAAGTGTATGTAAATTTTCTTTTAAACGGCTGTATCTCCACTTCTCCAGAGGTCCCCAACTCCCCATGGCAAAAAGCCAAAAAGAATTAAAAAAATAGAAAAAAATGTTTCCTTATCAAGTATCAAGTATCAACGTGTGGCCCCATGACAAAATTAATGTGGATTCCACATTCCAGTCCACTGATTGAGTTTTGCCATTTGGTAGAGGGTTTTTTTTTGTGATTTATTATATTTTAATATTAAATTTAATGGGTTTTATCTTTTACTATAAGACATTAACACTTATTATTGTGCCACATAGCAAGTTGTTAAGGTTTTCTTTGAATTTTGAACAAATATGACCATAGGATAAGATTTAAATTTGTAAAAAATAATTTATTTTTTGATTGTGAAAAACTTTTGGACAGGAGAAATTCTAGCGTGATGTTTTGGGTCTTCATAATCTAATATGAAACCACTAACAAATAATATTTTAACATATGTATATAATTTTTAAATTTATGTTATTTTATTAAAAGTCATACAATTTCTTTTTCCTCCCTTTCACTCTCTTCCCTCTAATTAAAGATAATTAATGGAGTAACTCAATTAAAGTTACGTTTGATCCCCAATTGCCAAATTGCCAAATAACCCGAATTGATCCGAATAACCCGAATTTAATCCGAACCCGAATTAACCCGAATCCAATCCGATTCCACCCGACCCGAATTAACCCGAATTCATCCGAATAACCCGAATTTAATCCGAACCCGAATTAACCCGCATCCGATTCGATCCGAACTCCACCCGACTTTTTAACAATTCGGATCGGATCGGATCGGGTTTTAAGTTCGGGTGGGGTTCGGATCGATTTTTATCCAACCCGACTAACCCGAAATCCGATCGGGTTGATCCGAACCCGACCCGAACCCGATTTTGCCCACCCCTAGATAAAGCAGTGTTGTGGCCGCTTTTAGAGCAACTAGTGCTGTAGCGATTTGGGAGCAATGCGGGAGAAAACTTAGGCGCGAGTTAGCCATAGAATCGCGATCTGCATGTTTCCTAATTTAAACACAGACACACTCACGGGCTTTGGTTTAACTTAGTTTGCAATATAAAAAGGAGGTGTGCACCACATAGAAAGACGGCAAGGAATTATCATTAGAACAATTAGAAGGAACGAAAGAGAAGAAGATCATAATTGAAGAAGGGCTGCTTCGACAACTTTGGACAATCGGGCAGAATTACTTGACTTTGATTTTCATTGTGCTCAACATATATTTATCTTCTTCCTTTAGTTGATTTAATGTATTCCGAGACCAATATGTTTATGTTTACTTTTCTCATTCAGATTATGAACTAAAGTTATTTGTAGTTGAGTGACAAATAATTCAATGGGTTCTTGACTGTTCTTATATGTTGTTATAGTACTGCTGTAGCATTATACTCTAGTAGTTTTATGATTATAACTGTTATTTCGGTTGACCACCCATTTAATAGTTGCAGTTAAGATAGAGCAGCAAAAGGGCATGTCTTAGTGGATATTATTAGAGTATTACTTGATCTTAAGTCGAGTTTCCTAGATTAGGTTATCTTGAATCCCATAAGGGCAATACTTGAAGTTAAGATTTGTGACACTCTAGACATAGGTGTTCACCTTGTAGGGTAAAGAGATTAAAGGTTACTATGCCATACCATAAATATATGAGCAACTGGTCATTGTTAGTAGATTTAAAGGTATGAGATTTCCAACATGCGATAGCTGCGGATGCAGATTAATTCTACCCATTGCTGCAACACTTATTGTAACAACTAGTGCTAATTCGGTAAACAACAGTCACCCCATTAGGAGAGTTTGATCATTCAACTACTATATTCTCAACTAAATCTTAAACACATTCAACTTAGGTTATTTCATTACAGTATTGTCTTATTAGTTCTTATTTCAATTATTGATTACGATAGAAATTAATTGACAATTGTTTGTTTTGGTTGCAAGTTGAGTTGCGTTATTGCGAGTGCTTTAGCATTTTAAGTAACATCAATCCCTGTGGAGACGATCTTTAGTACTTATCACTTTATTACTTGTTGTGTATACTTGCACATTGGCATTGAGAGACATTGCTTATAAAATTTACCAACAGCCAACAAAGATGACGAAGAAATAGGAATTAAAAGTTTTTTAAGCTGCTCAAGTTAGTCTTTGGTAAATGATGGAATCACACTACTAACACATTCCCTTTGAATACTTTGATCAGTATTAGTTACAGATTGGAATCCTTTTGGACTTTGCTTATTGTCTTTGTTGTTTTTCTAATTTGCTGGTTTACCATATAGCTTCAAACAATGCTTTCTGATATGATTAGGATTGCGGCAATGATCATACTATAGCTAGCCACATTTGTTGGAATTATTAGGTCTTTGAATAGCTAGAGCAGACATTTTATGTGTTGTAAATGTTTTTAGCTCTCCAAGCATTACCCGTTTATGACTCTCTTCTCGTCTAACTTTAGTGCCAAGTATATGACCACGAACATCAGCAAGCTCCTTATTGAAACTAGCTAAAAAATCATAAATTCGATCTTTATCCACCAGTTTTTTTATATCGAGCACCATCATCATTGTAACTCCGTTCACACTTATTGAATAGATCTAAATCCTGCTAAAGATTCATCAGAAAATTAATATATTAGGTTACATCCATGTCACCTTGTTTCAAGTTACGAGCCATATTCCTCAACTTAAACAACTGTGATGAAATTTTCTAAATTTGAAAAGTTACTTTAACAACTTCCCATAGTTAAATTGTTGTTCGGTAAAATAAATATGTCTGCCCAATGTTTGGTTCCATTGAGTTGACCAGCCATGCCATAACAATAGAATTTTCAGCATCCCATGTTTAGAATATAAGATCATTTTCATCTGTCCTCTGCTTTTGTCCAAGAAGATAACCAAGTTTTCCATGCCCTCGAATTACCGTTTGAACATAACAAGACCATTGGAGAAATTCTTTCCATTGAGTTTGTGGGATGTGATTTAAAGTGATTTATTTTCAATAATTGTAGTGGGAACAATTGTAGGAATTGACTAAGAAGGAATTTGAGAAGTTTCAGTAGATTCCTGAGAGTTAATACTCCAACTTGTGCTAGTGTGGTTGTTTTTACCATGGTTTCCTTCAACTAAATATGTTGCTTTGATACTATTTAACAAGATATAAGAAGGAACCGGTAAACACTGCACTTTCTTATTATATTTCAATAAACTAATTACAAGAATATATATAGGCTTGAAGCGAACATAAATTAGGAATCTTATCTTAACTAAGCCATTTATTCTAGAGATAAGTTTAAAAAAAAGAACAAATAGATAGAAACATATCATATAAAACAACCACTAAATAAAGATTACTCTATTTTTAAAATTCTGGCACTGGGACTATGAGCAGATTCTCCGCAAAACACTTGAAATCACAAAAAACGATAAAGGGACGTTGGACAAATCGTTAGACGCTTAAGCCAATCTTATAGGTTTACTTAAAAAATAAATACGATGTCTGTTTTATTTCTTTCTTTCTTTTATGAAAATGAATGAGGAAAAAAAGTCTTTTTTAATAATAGAGTAAGGAAAAAGATAACATGCAACAAAATAACTAAGAGAGAGAAATATGAAACTTCACTTTATTCGAATTTTCTGAGGTTTAAAAGAGGTTAGAATCTTCCTCCGTTAAACTTTAAAAAGGTAGTTAAAGGATAAAACTCGATCCCTTATTTTTCACAAGAAATTGATGAGATGATTTTGACAACTTAAATGTCTCCTCGAGGAAATATGCTTTTAGGTTACCTCCTAACAAACTATCTGCTCATAAATTATTTTTGTCTTGACCAGTTACTTGTTGAGGCCTAGTAGGAAACCTGTCGGGGTTTTTTGTTGGTAAATTTTTTACGTCCCTATTTCAATAATGAAGAGAGCACGGTTAGGTATGAAGTAAGACTTAATCGTATTTTCACAAGTTTATGCCCCAAATAGGGGTGGTGTTATGGAGTTAGGAATCTCTTCATCTTAGGAAGAAGGTTTGTGGGTTCTCATCAATATTATCATCAAATATTGCTAAAAGGAATCACAACTTCTGCTATGACATTTTCGGGTACACTAGCAAATTTGATAATGGAAAATGGCACCAAGAGAAAGCTAATTTCTATAGTTACGATCTTTCTCCTATAGATTTGTTCAAGTGCGACTTAACCTAGAAGGCGATTTGGAAGATTTGTAATTATTTTCTGGTTCTTTGTATTTCAATATATAATATAGTACAATCAATCATGTATAAACATGATGACGATGCTTGATGTTGTTGGGGACCATTTGCACATGAACAAAAATATTAGACAAAATACTGGTAAAAACAACTATAGTGGTGCTTTTACCAACTAGTAATCGAAATTGGTTAGAATCGAAATGAGCGGGAATCAGAATGGACTAGAATGAAAATTAGAATAAGTTGCTTAACTAAGCTATAGAAATCAGAATCAGAATGGGTTGTTCACCCATTGATTTGTTTATTTTGTCTAAGAATTGGAATGAATTGTTTTAAATTATTAAAATGCCCTTAGTTAATTATTGTCATTTTGAATTGTTTCCATTATTATTATTATTATTTATTATAATAATTTTCAATATTATTATTTTAAAAAAATATTTTTATTAATATTGACAATAATAATAATCAATATATATAGTTGATAATGAAAATGCGAATAATAGTAACAACATGTTGATGATGCTAATAATGAAAATAATAATAACATTAATGATAATATTAATAATTTTAACAATAATAATAATCATTATGATGATGATGATTATTATTATTATTATTATTATTATTATTATTTTCATTATTATTATTGTTGTTGTTGTTTTCATTGTTATTATATTATCACTATTATTAATATTATTTTAATAATAACAATTATAATTATTATTATTTACAACAATGACAAGAATAAGAATGAGAGCAATAATTGTCGATCCCAAAATCTGCTCGTCCTCTGCCCGACCAGATCTTCACACCAACGTTTGTAGTATCAACAATGAGGATGTCAGTCTCTCTTTGCTTCAACGATCACTCTTGTTGCCGACGTTAGACTTCTCATTCTTTTTCTCACTATGCCTGCGTTCACAAAAATAGGTCAGAGACGCCGGTGGTTTTGCCGGCGTAAACCCTCCGATGCCTAAGTTAGCACAAGGTATTTACGGGAAAACGGTGCAATTAAGGTTTCAACAATTGTTTAGAATTGGCTCACTCTTGGTACCGGAAAGGGGTCTAGATACAATTTGGCAAAGTTTTCCCTTCTCTCAATTTTTTCTCCTCTTTTCTTCATCGATTTCTTTCCCTTTTATAGCCGCTGTCCCCCGTTTTCGTTCACCCTTCCTCCCCCTTTTTTTGGGTAGTGGCAGCCCCTAGTGGGACTCTAACTGCTTTACTATGGGCAAACGTGGGATCTCGGATCGCCCTCAATGGTTCTGGATCGTGCGCCCACTCTTTGGGGGATGGGTATAGGCTCAGTATATGTCTCTGGTCGGCCCATGTTTGTAGAAGGCTCATCACCAGTGTTCTGCTCGTACCACTCGGCTGCGGTGGTCCACCTCGTTGGGGGGTTAATGTCATGGCTGAGCTGGTGTTTTTATTTACTTAACAATAATAATAATTTAATTAAGGATAAAAGTGAAATTATGAAATTTGGGTGGAGTAAAATGGTGAATTAAAGGAATGTAAACTTGAATCCAACCTCTTATAGGAATACAAATCGGCATGAATGATTGTTTGTAATTCAATCTTCTTCTGCGGCTGACGTGATGAAAATATTGCTGTTGTAATTCAATTTTCTTTTGGGCATGGGTAAGAGGGGTTTCAGGCACTAAATATGTTCAATTTTCTTTTATGTAATGGTTGTTTGTAATTGGTGCTGATTTAGTTTCTTAACATTGTAATTGTTGTTGTCTTGAGTGTTTATGGTGATGGGTTTGTCATTTGGTAATAATTTTTATTTATCTTTTTTGCATCATGGAACTGGGCTCGTATTTGATTTTGGAATTTAGGTGACTACCTAGCTGGGGTTTGAATCATTTTGCAATTGATTTGAATTTTAGAATAGGTTGTAACCCGAATTGCAACCCAAACCGAAATTTAGACCCGAATTGTCAATCAAACCAATTTAAAATTCAAACCTGATTAGGTTGAATTCTCTAACTTGAACAGGTTGTGACCTAAACCGAAACCTAACAATCCGAACCGAAACTCAATTTTCCCACCCCTATCTATAGACATCTGCTCTAATCCCTTCAAATCCAATTTCTCCATTTACCCTAATTAGATACTAAATTTTTCCACGATGATGTATGGTTTTTTTTTACGGTATCAATAATGGAATTGTTCTAGACTACTTGATTTGAATATTTTAATCTCTACCATTATTTTAATTAAATGGATAAATAATTAGTTAATTAATAAGCGATAGGTAGCTTTTAGAATTAAGTTGATGAATTCAAATAAAATAGTGATATTTATGAATTCAACACAAAAAGGGAGAGGTGTGATCCATTATAACTCTTTTTTCTTCTTTTAATTTATAAATAATGTTTTAACCAGTTTGTTAACGAGTACAATATTTGTAAAGAATTTGTATCTTTTTATTTATACAAATACTAGGAAATAGATCTGCACTTCGCGCTGCTTTGAAAAAAGAATTTAGTATTATCTTTTTTTCTTGTGAATACGTTAAATAATGTCTAAGGCCTATACTCTTTTTCATTGTACTTCAACAAATATTGGATGTATTCATTGAAAAAGAAAATAAAAAATTAGGTAATAACTGATAAGATTAGTGAAGTCAAACTATTGATCAATTCTTATGATGAAACAATAACTAAAAAAATATATAATCACAGTTTTCTTGATTATATTCAACTTACTAATCTATTAGAACTTTTATATCTCTTTTTTTTTTCCAACCAGCTCCAACGATCTCAATATCACCAACGCCACATAAATGTCTAACAACATTTGTAATATCATGGAAAAATAACATAAACATGTTAAAACATAAGGATCAATAATTTCTAATCTACACTTAAAGTGAAACAAACATTAATAATTAAAATAAATACCTGAGAGGATTGTGTTATCATTCACACGTAAATCAATCAAATTCAGAGATAAGAATTAGAATCCATTGATCGGAATCTTAACAGTTCCTTCTTTTAACCTCTTAAGCGAAGTTATAACCAAGAAAATAATCTTATACTAATTTAAAAGTGGTATGTACTCTCCTGTAGTTGAAATAACTTTCAAATTCCTAGCACTGTACAAGGAACCCTCACCATATGCCTAAACATTGTCACTAAATTTTCCTGATTGTTGCATGCATTAGATTTTCTTAAGAAAAAAAATGCTACACTAAGTATAAAACAATTGGGAACACAAAAAAAAAAAAAAAAGATACTTAGAGAAAACAATAAGAGAAGGAATTTTTTATACAACTTTTTCATCAATAAAAATCATGTCCGCACTAATCAATTCTCCATTCTTCTTGGTATTAACAGACTCTCACATCCTACAAAGTCTAACCCTTATCATCCAACTATCTCTATCATTGTTCAACTCATGAAGAATAGACTACTCCATGAAGCACACAATACTAAAAATTCGAATAAGTCAAACAATAAAAACACAAGAATCTTTTTAAAGAGGATGTTGGTTAAATGATAAAAAAAATCGAAACATAACAAATCTTAAATACTTAGTGTTTAGAGAGTTTGAAGAAGCCAAAAGGCACTAAACAAAATATTGCATAATTAAATATAGGATTATGACATTAAAATTAAGTCCTGGTAATGGCATTGTGGAGGGAAGATGAAGGAGCCTTCTTTCCTAAATTAATTAGGCCCTGGTAGTGGCATTGTTGAGGGAAGATGAATGAGCATTCATTTCTATATTAATTAGTTGCTTGATGTATTTTAAGCCACGAAGGTTTAATTGCTTCCATAATAAAAGAAATGAATGTATCTACGACTTATAATTAATTATTTTAATGATTATATATTGTTGAATATATTAGATAATAGAGAATATAAAAAGATAAGGAATAGTGATGCCAGATCAACTCTTTTAATCCCAGGTTTATATATTGTTGAGGGAAGATGAAAGAGTCTTCCTTCCAATATTAATTAGTTGATTGATGTATTTTAAGCCACAAAGGTTTAATTAAAGGCATAATAAAAGAAATGAATGTTTCTAAGGCTTATAATTAATTATTTTAATGATTACATATTGTTGAATATATTAGATAATAAATAATATAAAAAGACGAGGAATAGTGATGGCACATCATCTCTTTTGGATAAAAGAAATGAATTATTCAAGGCTTACAATTAATTATTTAACACAACAAATCTTAAATACTTAGTGTTTAGAGAGTTTTTGAAGAATCCAAAAGACACTAAACAAAGGTTGCATAATTAAATATGAGACTATGGCATTAAAATTAGGCCCTGGTAAAGGCATTGTTGAGAGAAGATAAAGTAGCCTTCCTTCCTATATTAATTTGGCTCTAGTAGTCGCATTATTGAGGGAAGATGAAGGAGCCTTCGTTCTTATATTGATTAGTTGATTAATGTATTTTAAGCCGGTTTAATTGCTGGCATAATAAAATAAATGAATGGTTCAAGGCTTACAATTAAAGACTCCCACATCCTATAAATTCTAACCCTTATCATCCAACTATCCGCATTATTATTCAACTCATGAAGAATAGAGGCATAATAAAAGAAATGAATGTTTATAAGGCTTACAATTAAAGACTCCCACATCCTATAAATTCTAACCCTTATCATCCAACTATCCGCATTATTATTCAACTCATGAAGAATAGAGTACTCCATGAAGCACACAATACTAAAAATTCGAATAAGTCAAACAATAAAAACTCCCACATCTTTCTAAAGGTGATGTTGGTTAAATGATAAAAAAAATCCAAACATAACAAATCTTAAATACTTAGTGTTTAGAGAGTTTGAAGAAGCCAAAAGGCACTAAACAAAATGTTGCATAATTAAATATAGGATTATGGCATTAAAATTAAGCCCTGGTAGTGGCATTGTGGAGGGAAGATGAAGGAGGGTTCCTTCCTATATTAATTAGGCCCTAGTAGTGGCATTGTTGATGGACGATAAATGAGCATTTATTTCTGTATTAATTAGTTGCTTGATGTATTTTAAGCTACGAACGTTTAATTGCTGGCATAATAAAAGAAACGAATGTTTCTAAGACTTATAATTGATTATTTGAATGGTTACATATTATTGAATATATTAGATAATAGAGAATATAAAATGATGAGGAATAATGATGCCACATCAGCTCTTTTAGTCCCAGTTTTATAATTGTTGAGGGAAGATAAAAGAGCCTTTCTTCCTATATTAATTAGTTGAATGATGTATTTTAAGCCAGGGAGGTTTAATTGCTGGCATAATAAAAGAAATGAATGTTTCTAAGGCTTATAATTAATTATTTTAGTGATTACATATTGTTGAATATATTAGATAATACAAAATATAAAAAGATGAGAAATAGTGAAGCCGTATTAACTCTTTTAGATAAAAGAAATGAGTGATTCAAGGCTTACAATTAATTATTTTAACACAACAAATCTTAAATACTTAGTGTTTAGAGAGTTTGAAGAAGCCAAAAGGTACTAAACAAAAGGTTGCATAATTAAATATGAGATTATGACATTAAAATTAGGCCCTAGTAGTGGCATTGTTAAGAGAAGATAAATGAGTCTTCCTTATATTAATTAGGCTCTAGTAGTAGCATTATTGAGGGAAGATGAATGAGCCTTCGTACCTATATTGATTAGTTGATTAATGTATTTTAAGCCGGTTTAATTGCTTTTATTATAAAAGAAATGAATGGTTCAAGGCTTACAATTAATTATTTTAATGGTTACATATTGTTGAAAATATTAGATAATAGAGAATACAAAAAGATGAGGAATAGTGATGCCACATAAGCTCTTTTAGAAAAAAGAAATGAATGATTTAAGGCTTACAATTAATTATTTTAATGGTTACATACTGTTGAAAATATTAAACAATAGAGAATATCAAAAGATGAAAAATAGTGATGTCACATAAGCTCTTTTAGTTCTGGCTTTATATATATATATAGATTTTACACTGTTGATCAAAATCTAAAGGTGTATATTTATTGAATTATTGGTGCTCTAGAAAAAATAACAACATCATAGAGAGACCCACTTAACGCCTCTCTTAATAATAGTGTAAAGTTTGTTTAATTAGCTTATTATTATTAAAGATATTAATAATAATAAAAGACAAAAGTTGTGTACGTTCATTTATGAAACTAGTGTGAAATACAAGATATGAACATTTAAAAAAGTCTTATAGCACTTTATATGAAAATAATTGTATTGATTATTTTCTTCCTCACGCAACATTTTTTTTTCTTTGTCCTAAAGTACCACATCTCAGAGCATTTTGTGTGCCTTACAAATTGCCCATGAAATGATATTGTATTCTTACGAATTGAATTATTAATTTTCATAAATTTGAAAACGTGAATGATAGCAGAGGTTAATCAAGAAGATATATGTTAGAGTAAAATATAACAAGAGATTCATGATGATACCTCGTCAAATCAATCCAGACCAAGTTGAGCCGTAACCTAAATTTTATATCCACTCAGGTGATCGATAGAAGAGAGTAGATTGCAACTTCATCAAAATATTCCAAGATCATTAACGTATTGGCTAAAGTATATGGTACAACATAAGAAAAGACTATTTTTGTGGAGAGATCACCAAGTGCAAAGTTCAACAAAATTATTCTAAGTAATATAAAGAAGCTTTATATAGACAATGTGAATTTAATTCTTGTTTGGTATTGACGTGGTATAGATTTAAATTGTAACTTTCAAATAAAAGTTAATAGTATGTAGTAAATATAACTTGTAAACAATAATTTTGATAAAATTAGTAAAGATATAATATAATCTTTATCATACAAGTGTACAATCAAATTAACTTAACTTTTAAGCTAAACAGTTAGTAGTTACTAAACACTTTAGTGTTATAACAACTATCCAAAATCAATCCGACATGGTGCCTTAGTATATTGTATCACCAATGCACTACAACTACAACAATTAACAAGTTTTAAAGTATTATTACTTATTGAAGCATTTATGTTACTATAAGGAGTAGAGGTGTAATTGAATATGAGCAAAGCTATGAGCAAAGCTATAAGCAAATTATGCATTTTTTACCTTCACTAGGTAAAGAACGGATGATTTTTATTTAAAGCGCTCATATATATACAACTTCACATATTTACAAGGTTGTTGATTCCGCAACAAGTACAGTAAGAAACAACACAACTACTGATCTAAAGCAACAAACACACTTACAAATTAACCTTGGGCCGCAGGTGATTTTCACTTACTTCTTTTTATCTCTTATGTCTTCGTCTTGTTGTCACGACTCATCACAGCCTATATGTTGAACTGAGGCGAATCATGCGGTCTAATAACTAAATCTCATGTTTCGAACTTAATTCATGAATATATAAAAATTTCCTTTATGGTAACCACATAATAACCTTTGTGCCTTATCCGAAAATATACATTCAAAACTTGTACAGTTCATGTCTCACTATACGTACTTACACTACTAATATATACATTAAAACATAGGCTACATAAATGTTCACAAAATGCAAGTCATTCAGCAATGTGTCTCGTGGCCCAACTGTTGTGCAAATTTTAATGTACTCGCAAGCGCACGAATCTATTGTAGTGTAGATCAATGGTGACGAGTGTCGATCCCACGAGGAGGAGGATTTTAATTGTGTATAGAATTAATTTTGCAAAATGGGTGGTTGGAATTGTGGTGGAAGTGATTTAAATTATCCTAAAATGGGAATTGAAATTGCGATAATAAATTCTAAAATTGGAATTGCAATGGCGAGAATAAGTTGAAGCGAAATCTATTGAAATGACGTACTTGGGTATCTGGATCCGTATCAACATGCATCATGGGCTAAATAATCCGTATTAATGCCAATTAAATCATGAGGGGGGAATCCACACCTCATGAACCACGCTCTAATCAATATGGTGCTAAGGGCTTATCGTGCCAAATAATAATAACCTTATACTAGAGAGCTGGTATAACCAAGGCGGTATCTAGACAAGATCAGTATTATTTGTCGACGATAAGTCAAATCATCCACAAAAACTAGAGGGGAAAAGAAAATAAATTTACCAAATAAAGCCCATGACACATGTTGAGACTTCACCTTCAACCCAAGCTTGAAAGGAAATTAGCTACTCATAATTGAACTAGGGGCAAAATAGGAATTTATTAAAATACAAAGAAAATACAAGATGGAGAAGGAATTACAGAAAATGGATCCCAAATATGGATTCAGAGATATCAAATTAGGGGGGGGGAGGCCCCCTTTTTATAGATACATGGAGTAAATCATGGCCATCGGATTAAAAACAGTTTGGACGCTCAGGATTGCGCCACGTCATCAGTCAACAGTCCACGGTTTGACCACGCGGATGAACAGTAACACGGTTTGACCCGGATGAACAGTAACGCAGTTTGGTTGAAAATAATCATGTGTGATGCATGCACCGTACGCGAGATTTTTCGTCCACTGATATGCTGCCACGTCACCATCAACAGTACATAAGAATTTTAGTCCAACAGGATCGTGACACCTCATCAGTCAATGCCACATCATCGGTCAATGCCACGTTATCGATCCGTCTATGTGAACAGTACCGTGAACAGTAACATATACAGTACCATATACGTGAATAGTGCCGTACATGTGAATAGTGCCATTTTTCCTTTTATGCCCCTCCTAAGGTTTTCGACCGTCCTGAGTTCAAAAGTGATGTCCGTTTTGCCATCTGATCTCTCCTTTATTGTGAAATGACTATAATGCCCCTAAAATACATAAAATACTTAATTAAAATAAAACACATGTAATTAAATCACAAGAAGGTTAAATACATAAAAGTAAGGGTTGTTAATAAGACTTGAAATGTAAAATGATGGTTTTCTCCTTTATAAATATGCATTTTCTAACACTCAACACCAACCTCAATTGCCTAGAACTGATCTGAACGAAATCCTGCAGAATCCTGGGTGAACATGGGTAAATAGAAAAATAGTGAGATTGCGGCTTAGTGAGTGACACAACTGCCCCAACCTATATGTCGGATCTGAGGTGAATCATGTGGACTAATAACTAAAACTCATGGCAAAAACTTAATTCATGAAAAAATATCTAAAAATGGTCTCTGATATAAGCACATAACAACCTCTATGTCTCATCTGAAAATATATATTGAAAACTTGAACAATTCATGTCTCACTATACATACTCACACTACAATTATATATATATATATAAGCAACATAAACATGCTCAAAATGCAAGTCATTCAGCAATGTGTCTTGTAGCCCAACCTTAATTGACTAGAATCGGTCTGCACTATATCCTACAGAATCCTAGGAGAAAATGAATAAATAGGAAAATAATGAGCTTGCAGCTTAGTGAGTGGATATAATATACATATCTAAAAATAACATACTAGGGTATATACATAATCATGTGACATAACTCCACACTGAATATAATACATCAGCAAACATAGAAATCATACATACATGACAAAACTGCACCAAATAGTACCCAGGGGAAATAACTCTCAATACTTACCGGGATCATCATCGCATGAGTAAAGTGGAGGAAAAACCTCTCAATACCTGGCGGAATTTAACTAAATCGTATAGGTAGAGTAACCTAACTTTCAATGCGCATGCGTAGAGCCTATTGGGGAACAGTACGTGTATGGTGACCGACAATCACATCTCATGACTCAATCAAACATATAATATGCGTGTATATAATCGTAACATGATATTGAATCATACTACCAAACGTAAAATGCTACACGGAATACACAATAGTAATAATAGTATCCACTCACAGATTTTGTTTCACTCTGGGGTTCGTTGGGGGCTCTTGTGGGTTCCTGAATTCTCGAACTTCTCTTAAAATAGAAGATTCGAAAATTAACTGTTAGAACTGATATAAAACTTCTACATATGATGAAAATTAAATCAAAACTACTTAAATTTCATAAATCTATTATTCACTAACTCACTTAATATAGATCCAACTATCCAATTTTATTCCCGTAATATTTCCCTCAATTCCACTTTTCAAATTCTTTCCCACTCCCAACTCCTTAATTTTCTTTCCTGTCTTTTTCTCTGTTACCCACTCTCGGCTTCTTCCTAATCTTCTTTTCTTTTCTTTCTCTTTTCTCTTCTCTACTTTTTTATTTCTCTTTCATTTCCTTTATTTGCTCTCGGTGCTCAAATTGATAAAATGAGGCAGCTGTCAAAATTTTGCATTCTATAGCCACCGAGTGGCACCGAATGTAAGTAAGCAGCTCTCACTTTTATATATAAGCACCACTTGAAGAATTCAAGCATGTAGCTAGCTGCTTCTTACTCATGCATGTGTGCTACAATTCCTCCACACTTGTAAAAATTTTGTCCTCAAAATTTATATACTAACTAAAATAAATATGAGTATTGTGTCCTCATATGTTCCTCACACTTCCAAGTGACTTCCTCTGCTGTGTGACCCTTCTACATCACATTAACTAGTGAGATCGTCTTATTACGTAACACATGTTGTTTTTGGTCAAGTATCTGAACTAGTTCCACTTCCTAAGTCAAATCCGCCGTCATCTGGAATTTAAAACATGAGAAGGGTCAAGAATATACTTCCTCAGCATCAAAACATAAAAAAAAAAAACATCATGGACTCGTGATAACTCTGGAGATAAGGCCAAATGATAAGCAACTGGACCAACATATTGAATAATCTCGTATGGGCCTATATAACGAGGGCTCAACTTTCCACGTTTTCCAAATCGAAGAATGCCCTTCCAAGGAGAAATCTATAAGAAAACTTTATCACCCACTATAAACTTAAGTGGTCTCTGACTCTTATCTGCATAACTCTTTTGTTTGTCCTGTGCTACCTTTAACTTTTCTCTAATGACATTGATCTTCTCGTTAGTACTTTGGATGATTTTTGGCCTTAAAAATTGATTTTCTTTTACTTCATCCCAACAAATTGAAGTCCTATATTTCCTTCCATATAGAGCCTTAAATGGTACCATCTGAATACTAGATTGATAGCTATTATTATAAGCAAACTCCATCAAAGGCAGGTATGTATCGCAATTTCCTCGAAACTACATGCCACATCCTTGAAGCATATTTTCTAAATTATGAATAACCTTCTCTGATTGCCATTCTTTCTGCGGATTAAAAGCTATATTAAAATTTAATTTAATACCTATAGCCTGCTGTAAAGAAGGCCAACCCTGGAAATAAACTGTGAGTAGAGCTCAATGCAAACATACTATTTCTTTTTCATACAAATTCGCCATCATATCATAAATGTATGTGGTCTTGTAAGGCAAAAAGTGAGCAAACTTCATGCTACGATCAAGAATAACCCAAACACTACAATAGCCACTACTACTTCGAGAAAGTCCTATCACAAAATCCAAGGTGACGTGCTCCCATTTCCACTAGGAAACTGTTGAGATTCTCCTGCAAGTCTCTGTTGCTCTGCCTTAACTTGTTGACAAGTTAAATAGTGTGTTCCAAATTATGCTATTTCTTTCTTCATCCCCAACCACCAATAATGCTCCCTTAAAATATGATACATCTACTTGCTACCTTGGAGTATAGCATATGCCAAACTATATGCTTATTCTAAAATTTGGTTATTCAAATCTGAATTATTCGACACACATAGTCCACTGTCCATAATCTTTCATGATACCCCTTCATTCATGGCCATTTGATCAAGATTTAATTTTAATCAATAGTCCAAAATGAACCATCACGATTTCAAATGATATGTCACCATGAAATGATGCATCTATAAGTGAAATGTCACCATAAAAAGTTATGTCTTATTAATTGGACATGTCCTTACAATAAGACATCATTTATTTAGACATGTCTTTACAATAAAACGTTATTTATTTAGACATGACTTTACAATAAGACACCATTTATTTTGAAATTTTTTCCAACAATCCCCCACTATTTTCAAAATAAATGAATTTTGAAAAATTATTTCGCACATGCTTAGAAAACTTATACATAGATGAAGGTGTCTTTTGGACTTGAACCTTCACTTTGTGATAACACATCAAAGTTAATCAATGTGGCATGGTAGGCAAGCTTTGAACCAGCGACCTTATTCGACTAACCAGATATGTCTCACACATAAGTTTTCAAATTCTTAGGTATTCTTTAGCCGACACGTGGATTGACCCTGTGTCTAGATCCTGTTTTCATGAGCGATTTAATAACCAACCAAGTTACATAGGAAGTGGCACCACCTCCTACACTCACATAGGTAGACTTATCTGGAATGTCCTTGTAACTAAAACATTTATAAGTCTATTAAAAGCTAAGTAGCTTAGCATTTCCCATATATTACAGGTATCAAGCACTGAACTTTGGGACGCATCTAAAAATATTATAGTACTTGTTATCACAACATATGATGTACTTTTACTTATTGAACCCAAGATCTTGATATTTCAAGTGTTGGGTTGAGTTTCCATCATTTGTGATAAGATGATACTGGCCTCAGTCCTATCCCTTTAGAAGTTTTTAATAAAATATCCCTTACAAGGCCTTTAGTTAAGGGGTCTGCCAAAATTTAGCATGATTTCACAAAGTCAATTATGATTACTCCATTTATATGTAATTGTCTCACATAACTATGTCTTAGACCAATATGCCTAGACTTTCCATTATAGATTTGACTGTATGCCTTTGACAAAGTTACCTCACTATCACAATGAACGGACACAAGAGGTATTGGTTTAGGCCAAATAGGAATTTCTATAAGCAAATTCCTTAACCATTTAAATTCCTTGCAACATGAAGCTAAAGCTATAAATTCTACAGCCATGGTGGAGTGTGCTATACAAGTTTGCTTCTTTGAGCCCCATGAAATAACTCCTCCACAAAGATTAAAAATCTAACCACTTGTGGATATATGATCATCTCAATTAGTAATCCAACTAGCATATGAAAATCCTTCCAAAACTAAAGGATATCTAGTATACTATATACCATAATCCATTGTATGTTTTAAATATTTTAGAATTATGTACACTGCTTGCCAGTGTGCTTAGCTTGGATTACTAGAATATCTACTTAACTTTCTAACAACGAAAGCAATGTCAGGCCTAGTATAAGTCATCGTATCCATAAGACATCCAATAACACATGCATATTCTAATAAGGATACTGCTCTGCCAGTGTTATGATACAATTATAATAATTGAATTTCTTTAAAATTTTCTCAATATAGTGTAATTGGGTTAATACTAGGTCATTCTCATTTTTTTATCAAAATTAGATGACAATAATGACTTAGTAAGTTTAATGCTCTCACTATCATTACCAAAAATCAACATGTCATCTACATATAAACAAATTTTATTTCCATTGAATCTGCTGTATACACATTTATCATATTTATGAATATTAAATATATTTGAGAGAATCACTTTGTCAAACTTTTCATGCCACTACTTTGGAGCTTGTTCAAGATCATATAAAGACTTGACTAGTCTACAAACTTTATGTTTTTGTCCTGGCATAACAAAACGTTCTGGTTGTTTCATGTAAATTTCCTCATATAATTCTTCATTTAAGAAAGTTGTTTTTACATCCATTTGATGGATTTCAAAATGATAAATTGAAGCAAAAAAATCAAGACTCTAATAGTAGCAATTCATGCAACAGGTGCATAAGTATCGATAATCAAGACCTTCTTTTTATGTAAAGACTTTCGCTACTAGTCTTTCTTTAAATCTTTCAATTGTTCCATAAAATTTCTTCTTCTTTTTGAAAATCCATTTACAACCTATAGGATTAGAGCCTGGTGATAAATCAACTAATTTCCAAGTCTTATTACCCATACTAAAGTCCATTTCATCATTAATGGCCTCTTTCCAAAAGATAACATCTTGGGACTTAATTGTCTCTTCATAGGTGAGGGGATCAGACTCTGTAGTAGGTGTGATCATGGTCTGTTTAGATTGTGAGTCTCTTGTCCCTTCAACTAAATATACTATAAAATCTTGTCCCAAAGATTTTATAGTCCTTATTTTTTTACTTCTTCTCAATTGATTTTGCTCATTATTAGCATTACGTTTTCGACCAATTTCTATTAGTTTATCATTCTTTTGAGAATCAATTTTTTTGGTGTAGTGGAAAATGTATTTTCATAGAATATTACATCTCTCGATTTCACTATAGTATTGATCTCAATAAAGCTATTTGATTCTGTTACAAGAAACCTATAAGCTTTACTATGCTCAGCATATCCCAAGAATATGCATTCAATGCCCCTTTCTCCTAATTTCTTTATCTTAGGTTCAGGTAGTCTTACAATGGCTCGACAACCCCAAACTCTTAGATAAGAATGATTAGACTTTCTTTTTTTTCATAATTCATATAGGGTCACCTTTGTTTTCTTATTAGGCACTCTATTTAAGATATGACATGCAGTTAAAATTACTTCACCCCAAAAACTTTTACCAAGCCTAGCATTAAAAAGCATAACATTAACCATTTCTATTAATTCATTTAGCCAAGTCCTTGCAAGTAATTAACAACAATTTCTATATATGCATTTTGATAATATTCATTCTCATGCAACTGCAATTCTTACGCGGCAACTGAATTAAATAAATATTAACACTCACACTAATCACTATGTCCTTATTAATTAAAGATAGATAAAGGACGAAGAAACCAAATGTAATGGATTAATTATATTTATAAAAAGGTTTGATTCAGGTAACATACTGCTTTTTTCTAGAAACTAGGAAGAAAAGTAAGTGACCTATACTAGGAGCAAGGTGCTCCTCGGGCATTAAAGACTTTTTATTTACTATTTAGTATGTTGTTGGTTATTATAGAATCAATCAATGTAATCAATACAATAGCAAATAAAACATTGCATTGTTCTTCTTAGGGTTTGCCTCTATCCCTGTATGGCTTACTATGAACCTAAAAACTTGTCTAAGCTCACTCCGAACATACTTTTCCAGATTAAGTTTTATCTGGTACTTTTTAAGTACGTTGAGGTCTCCTCGAAATCCTAAACTTGCTCATTGAGATCCCTAGGTTTAGTGATCATGTGATCTGTAAGCACCTCTATTGTTCTTCCAATTAAGGGCATAAAGATCTTATACACTAGCCTCTGGCATGTTGCCCCAGCGTTTTTCAGCCTGAAACGCGTCCCCTTATAGCAGTATAACCCCTAACTGGTGATGGAAAAAAGTCTTCTTTTCATCTGGTTTGAACAATGGGATATTATCTAGTTCAATAGCTAAAATGATGACCATGCACTAGATAAATCAATTGCTCTGAAAGTCGTTTCAAGGAGGGTTTTTTTGTAAACCTGAGAAAACATCCATGAAACTGAAGATTCCATATCGTACTATTGAATCGACTAGATGATCTGTCTGGCAATGGAAAGCTATTTTTGGGGTGCGCCTTGTTAAGATTTATAGAGTCCATGCACATTATCCACTTGACATTCGCTTTCTTTACCAAGACCATATTAGAAACACAATCTGAGTATTTCACCTCCCTGATGAAACCAGCTTACAGAAGCTTGTCTACCTTCATATTGATGACAACTTCTCTTTATTAAGCTTTACTGGCCTAGAGTCTTTGCCCGTGGATGATATATGAAAACCCACCTCGGGGTCTATACCGGGTATGTCTTCATACGACCAGGCAAATACATTAAAATATCTTTGCAAGAATTCCATCAACCTTATCCTTAAGTCATCCCCCAACTGAAAACCTATTTAAACAATTTTTTCAAGTCATCTAACTTTACCTCTGCTATTTATAGGGTTTCAATAGTTTCTTATTTGTCCTTCTTGGAATCTCCTTAAGCATTAAGGGATGGAAAAAAAAATATTTATTGATCCTAAAAAAAGGTCATCCAAATATTATCTAGGACTATTCTCCTCTACTATAATAAAATCTAACATCGTAGTTATTTCGAAGGATTGTAAATCAATGGTTACTGGTAGTTCTACAACCCCTAGTAGCATTAACCTCGAATCCATTCAGTGAATTGCTTATGGCTTTATTTTCAGGTACATCGAGCCCAAAACGACTTTAAAAAAGATGTCAAATGAACTACCAGAGTCTATCAAAATCTTGCTATATTCTTTGCTTACGGCATTGGCTTTTTCAAACACCACATCTTTGTACATTAGAACATCTCTCTTTTTCATTGCCACCGTCATAAAATCGTAGTAGTAGTATCAGTTATATATTGAATTCCTGATCCCTTTTCCGCCACATTCTCCATTGCTTCCATGCCTACAAATATCCTTCTTGGCAGAAAACCTGTGAGTTCATGATGAATGGTTGTTCGTCATTCATCAATGATTCCAAGGTCTTGAAAGCTTATCGGAAAAGAGGAAAAAAAAACAGGTCTCGAAAGGGAAATATGACTTTGCAATTGCACACGGGATCTATTTGATCTCAAACCAGAATTTTCAGCTTAGGAAGAGATACAAACCAGCAGGGAAATATGTCACTTATCATGTTGTTCCTCTCATTGACAACTTCCAGCTCAATAAAATTAGCCAAAGATTTTGGTAATTGCCCTTCTTACTTATTGCTATTGAGATCAAGACCCGTTAAAGAACTTCTATTTACAAAGGTATCAGGGATGCGATCCTGAACGTTATTGTTCTTCAAGTGCAAAATAATCAGCCGAGTGCTAAAGTCTCTAAGGCATGGTGGAATGATTCCGCTCAAATTGTTGTCCGACAAGGATAGATATTCAAGTGAGTCAGGTTGCAAATTGGTGGAGGGATCTGTCCAGACAATTTATTGTTAGAAACTACGAAGTGCATTGAAGGTTTTTCAACTTTGATAACAGTTCAAACTTGACCGTGCCACTCAAGTTATTTTTGGGGTTGGAAAGCTGCTGGTCCAAATCGTCCGTCCCCACCAATATAAATTTAAGTCTTGGCATTAGCGCCTGGTCGCAACTCTGCACGACAGCATGATCGGATTTCAAAACAATTAGACTCTCTATCTCTAAGTCAAATATTAGAGACTTTGAAGATTGATAATAGCCATAGTTGAACACACAACAGTGTTCATAACTTTTGATTCGTTAGAGTTTTCTTTCATATAAATCGATTTGATCCCATTTTTTGTACTTTGTAATTACTTGTTGAGTGCATGCATATTGTTTGAACAAATTCCTGAACAAAACCTAACTTAGCCATTTTTTATTTTTCACTTGCTTAGACATTTCTTGGGAGGAAAATGATGAAACAATGTGCACGACAGATCCTGAGCCTGTTACTGCCCAGCTCTCATTAGCTGCTGGTGGTCAAAAATATGTGGCTGGATTTGATGTTTGCCTTACTCACCTGATTGTCTTCCTAATTACAGTGATTCTATTTTATGGTAACTGAAATTGCCGCTAGGGGGTGTTGAAGTCAAACAAATTGTTGGTTGCAACCAACAATTGTAAGGAAGCAAAATCAAATTGAATTTGATTTTGCAGCCGAAAAGAAAGAATGGACAAAGGAGATGAAACCAAAATGTTTGAATGGAGAAAGAGGATGAAACCAAAATGTTTGAAAAATAATAATAATTAAAAATTATATTTTCAATTATTTTATTCTTTGCATAGTAACTATTTCTCCTATAAATAGCTAAGGATTTCATTCATTTCATTCATCCCAAAAAATTTGTTAAGCTTATAAGGTTCTAAGCTTTTGAGAGTTCTGAGAGTGTGAGCAATTGGAGAATGTGTGTGAGAGTACTGGGTGTATTTGGGTTCTGAGAAAGTAAGATTTCTTTACTCAAATTTGTACTCAATAATTGTTAATAATACAATTATTTTTCTCTTGCTCTCGTGGACGTAGGCATATTACCGAACCACGTTAAATCCTTGTGTCCTTTATTTTTCTATAATAATTTGGTGCGCTTGATTCTGCATTCCACGCACAACAAGTGGTATCAAAGCCGACAGTTCGTACTTGGGGGGATACGGTATTATTCACGTATATAGTACTATTCCTGTATACGGTATTGTTCCCGTATGGTACTGTTCACAAATACGGTAGAGACGGCCATTTGTACCTGGGAGATAGTCTATTTTAGGTAGTGTGTATTTTTGCATGTCTAGGAAAGTTCTGTCAACAAGGCGATAAGAGTCTAAGGATTCTGGTTTTTAATTGGGACCGAGTTCCCGTCCAGTCTCCTAGGAACTTTCCTGGTGCATTTATTACCACGAAATTAACATCATAAAGGTTGTTTTTCAAGTGGAAATAGTTTGTTAAGAAATTGGTAGAAGGTGAAACTTCTAGAATTGGGGAGAGATTTACCGAGACTATTTCGGGAGACACTTCAGGTGGGAGGCGAGATTTGTCAAATCGCTATTCAGCACCTACTATAGGAGGCCAAAGGATCGATGTTGAAAATTTTAATGGGAAAATCAACTTCGGCATGTGAAGGCACGAAGTTATGGATGCCCTTATTCAAATGGATCTCGATGTTGTTTTGAAAAATAAAAGACACTTGTATTATGAAGAAATTTGGGATTATATAAACGAGAAAGCCTATGGTCAGATCAAATCTTGTTTGACTAAAGAGGTGAAATACTTTGTGAAAGATGAGGAGTGTGCAATGACTTTATGGCATACATTGGAGGAGAAGTACCTGCTGAAAAGTCCTGAAAATCTCCTTCATGCAATGAGCCAAGTATATGGCTTTCGAATGAAGCCTGGTGTGTCAATGCACGATCATGTCTTAAGATTTGAAAAGTTACTTGCTGATTTGAAGAATCTTGATGAAGATATTAAGGATGAAGTCAAGGCTATGATTCTGTTACACTCACTACCAGAGGAATATAGCCATTTTGTGACTACTTTGATATATGGGAAGCGTGTGATCGTCTTCAAAGATGTTTGCACAGCATTGACTAACTTGGAGATTCAGAATAATGATAAAAATTTTGAACGAGCATCATCTGAAGCTTTGGTGAGTAGAGATTGGGCAATGGAGAAAAAGAAAAAGCGTGGTGGAAAGAATTCTCGATCTAAATCGAGAAGCAGAAATATAGCTCGAGATGAGTGTGCCTTTTGTCATGAAAAAGGCCATTGGAGGAAAGATTGTCTAAAGGCTCAAAAGAGAGATGGGAAGAAACCAGCAGCAACAAACATGGCACGGAAAGATGAGGACTCTGATTATTCACTAAGTATTACTCCTGCAGTATACATGGCTAGTTCGAGCGAGTGGATACTTGATACTGGAGCAACCTATCATTTGTGTCCCATTAAGGAATGGTTTACGGATTTTCGTCATCTGGAATCCGGTGCAGTTGTGATGGGAAATAATCAACCTTGTCGCACAATGGGGATAGGAACAATTTGGCTCAAAATATTTGATGGAATGATCAGAGAACTCAAAGAGGTTAGATTTGTTCCAGCTTTAAAGAAAAATCTAATTTATGTGGCTGTTTTGGAAGCTAAAGGCTACAAGGTTACCATTAAAGACAGCACAATGAAGTTGGCTATGGTGATTCTGCAAGGAGCTTGGCGTCACAATTTGTACTATTTGAAAGGAGGTACAACTGATGAAGCAAATGTTGCTGAGGTGCACAGTGACACCACCAAGCTATGGCATGTACGACTGGGACATGCTGGAGAGAAGTCTTTGCAAACTCTGATGAGGCATGGACTCTTAAAAGGTACCAAAACCTATAAATTAAATTTTTGTGAGCATTGTGTAGTAGGCAAGAAAACAAGGGTCAATTTGGTACAACTAATCACGATACTCGTGAGATCCTTGAATATGTTCACAGTGATGTATGGGGACCAACCAAGACTGCATCAATTGGTGGAAGCCATTATTTTGTTATATTTGTTGATGATTTCTCTATACGTGTGTGGGTGTACACCATGCAAGCAAATGATGAGGTTCGTGAAATGAAAAAAATTGGCAGAGACTCAAACTGGCAGAAAGATCAAAGTATTACGATCTAATAATAGAGCTGAATATACTTCTGATCCATTCTTGCAAGTATGCCAGAACGAGGGTATTAAAAGACATTACACGGTGAGACATACTCTGCAACAGAACGGTGTGGCTAAGTGTATGAATCGTACTTTATTGGAGAAAGCACGGTGTATGTTATCTAATGCTGGTTTAGGTAAAACGTTTTGGGCTGAAGCTGTGAGTTACGCAAGTCATTTGATAAATCGGTTGCCTTCTACTGTAATTGGAGAAAAAACTCATATGAAAATATGGTCTGGAAAGCATGCACAAAACTATGATTCCCTTCGTATATTCGGGTGTCCAGCTTATTATCATATCAAATATGGTAAATTGAATCCTCGTGCTAGAAAAGCTATCTTTGTGGGATTCAAATATGGAGTAAAGGGTTTCAAGTTTTAGGATCTCGAAGACAAAAAGTTTGTGTGTAACAGAGATGTCACGTTTGATCAAGCTTCAATGATGAAAGCTTCAAGTTCTCAACGGGTGGAGAACAAGGCCACAGAGGTATTGCAGCGGGTGGAGTTTGATGCAACTCCATATGTACCAATTAGTTTTACATCAGAGAAGGGTTCAACTATGGTGTTGACACCTAGAGTTGAAGAAGAGGTTGTTTCTTCTAATGTCCCACAAAATGAAGAAACAATTGATGATATAGATAATGATGATTTTATAGCAACAAAGAGGCCAAGAAGAGAGATAAAAAAACATGGATGACTTACTAAAGACATTGTGGTAGCCTATACACTTGCAGTTATTGATGATGACATCCCCAATACTTTCAATAAAGCATTACGCAGCAGTGAAAGTGATCAATGGAAGTTAGCCATGGAAGAAGAGATAAAATCTCTCCATCAAAACCAGACTTGGAAACTTGTGGAGTTACCAAAGGGGAAAAGGGCTATTGGCAATAAATGGGTGTACACCAAGAAGCAAGGATCTCCAAATCAATCAACTCCTCGATATAAGGTAAGGCTTATTGCAAAAGGTTTTTCTCAGAAGGAAGGTATTGACTACAATGAAGTTTTCTCTCCAGTTGTAAAACATACTTCCATTCGTATCCTACTTGCCTTAGTTGCAGAATATGAGTTAGAGTTGACTCAATTGGATGTTAAGACGACGTTCTTACATGGAGATTTGAAGGAGGAAATATATATAACTCAGCCTTGTGGTTTCAAAGTTGCTGGAAAGGAGAATCATGTGTGCAAATTGAGTAAATCCTTATACGGATTGAAACTAATTCTTCGAATGCGTTGAGTTTGGAGAATTATGAACTACGGTTGGCTTGATCCTAAGTTTTGAGTACGTAGGCAATCGAAACAACACAACCATTCTGGATCCTTATTGAAGGATCACCTTGGGGATGATGATCCGTTGGTAGTCGGCTCAGATTTGGCAAATTTTCGCCGAGATGGAGATTTGTTGAAGTCAAACAAATTGTTGGTTGCAACCAACAATTGTAAGGAAGCAAAATCAAATTGAATTTGATTTTGCAGCCGAAAAGAAAGAATGGACAAAGGGGATGAAGCCAAAATGTTTGAAAAATAATAATAATTAAAAATTATATTTTTAATTATTTTATTCTTTGCATAGTAACTTATTTCTCCTATAAATAGGTAAGGATTTCATTCATCCCAAAAAATTTGTTAAGCTTAAAAGGTTCTAAGCTTTTGAGAGTTTTGAGAGTGTAAACAATTGGAGAATGTGTGTGAGAGTACTGGGTGTATTTGGGTTCTAGGAAAGTGAGATTTCTTTACTCAAATTTGTACTCAAATAATTGTTAATAAAACAATTATTTTTCTCTTGCTCCTGTGGACGTTGGCATATTGCCGAACTACGTTAAATCCTTGTGTCCTTTATTTTTCTATAATTATTTGATGCGCTTGATTCCGCATTCCACTCACAACAGTGGGTAATTCGAGTTTAAATTCTGAAGAGGTAGCGAAGAATTGAAATCCACAGGCACCTTGACTTCTAGCGTTCTTTGTTGGGTTGGTCTAATTATGTTTTATGCATTCTTGAAAAATACTTATATATTATGCAAACAGTATGTGGATGAGATTTGTACATGGGTTGTGGATATTTGCATAATCTCTTCAAAGAGATTATTGAAGAGATTATGTGGATGAATGTCAACCATTAGATCGTAAACATTTAAAATCTAATGGGTATTTTTTAATACCGGTGACAAAAGTCAAATTAATCAAAACTGTTCATGAAATCTAACGAAGGAGACATAGGGATGCACAGTCTGTGTGAATGGACTATACCTTAGGCCATTGGACGTGATAATGCTAAAGAATTAAGCTGTCAAAAAAAAAAGTAGGGAAAAGACCATCCGCACTTTTAAGGTTTGTTGAAATAGTCATATAAACTCGTTTAGTTTCAGAAATAGTTATATGGACTCCTTTTTTATTATTATACCATTTGATTGTAATCAAACATTTTATAATAAATACAAATAAAATATTAAAATAAATATAATTAATGAAATAACATATACATATCATAAAAATCAGTTTAATTAAGCTATTATCGATATGACATATTTTATTAATACTTAAATACATTATTCCAAAAATTACCTTAAAATTTATGCTAATGTAGACATAATTTAAAAAATATATATAAATATAAAATATAAAATATAGATTTTTTAATGTTATTTTGAATTTCAAGATCCAATTATTTCAGTATTGTTAATCTTAAAATAGATTAATAAAATATTAAAGCATATTTGATAGATTAATAAATTAAGAAAATTTTAATATTCAAATATTTTATAAAATTTCTATTATTTATATTATTTTATATGTTAGATTATATATTTTAATATTAGATATGTGCTTATTATAGAATGTTATTTGAAGTCATTTTTTGGGTTGTTATAATCAAAGGGTATAATTGTTAAAAAAAATAGGTTGTATGACTATTTATAAAAGCAAAGGATCTATGAGATTATTTAAGCAAACTTTTAAGGTGAATCTTCATCAAGGGTTGGTGCTTAATAGTGAGGTCAAAAGCAAACTCAATTGCTACACACATATGTATTATATTAATCAGTAACCTTTTTTCCCTCTTAAAAGATAGAGAGATGGACAAAACTCAAATTACTATTTTAATATTATGTCTTCTTAGGATTTAAACTTTGATAACCAGTCAAATAAAATTGTTTGAAAGCCATTTAGCAAAGTCCTTGCCAGCAATTAACAACAATTTCTATATATGCATTTTGATAATATTCATTCTCATGCAACTGCAATTCTCGTGTTGCAGCTGAATTAAATAAATATTAACACTCACACTAATCACTATATCTTTATTAATGAAAGATAGATAATGGACGAAGAAACCAAATATAATGGATTAATTATATATAAGAAATGATTGATTCCAGTAGCATACTGCTTTTTCTTAGAAACAAGGAAGAAAAGTAAGTGACCTATACTAGGAGCAAGTTGCTTCTTGAGCATTGAAGACTCTTCATTTACTATTTACTGTACTGTTGGTTATTTATAGAATGAATCAAAGTAATCAATACCATAGCAAATAAAAAATTGCATTAGTCTTTTTAAGACTTGCCTCTATCCCTATATAGCTTACGGTAAACCCTAAAAACTTGTCTGAGCTCACTCCAAATACACTTCTCAGGATTAAGTTTCATCTGGTAGTTCTTAAGTAGGTTGAGGACTCCTCTAAATCCTGAACTTTCTCATATAGATATGTAGATTTAGTGATCATGTCATCTACAAGCACCTCTATCATTTTTCCAATTAAGGGCATAAAGATCTTATTCATTAGCCTCTATTATGTTATCCCATTATTTTTTAACCTAGAATTCATCACCTTATATCAATACAACCCTAACTAATAATGAAAAAGGTCTTCTTTTTATCTGGTTCAAACAACGGATATTATCTAGTTAAATAGCTAAAACAATGATCATGCACTAGATAAATCGATTATTATGAAAGTCGTTTCAAAGAGGGTTCTCTCATAACCCTGAAAAAGCATCCATGAAACTAAGGAGTCCATGTTTTACTTTTGAATCAACCAACTAATTTATCTTTGGCAATGAAAAGCTATCTTTGGGGCACGACTTGTTAAGATCCATAAAGTCTATGCATAATATCCACTTGTAATTTGCCTTCTTTAACAAGACCATATTAGAAATTCAATATGGGTAATTCACCTCCTTGATGAAACCAGCTTATAAAAGCTTGTCTATCTTCACATTGATGGCGCCATACCTCTCTTGATTAAAGCATCTCATTTTCTTCTTTACTGACCTACCATCTTTGCTCGTGGATAACCTATGAAAACACACTCGGGGTTGATACCTAGTATGTCTTCATGCGACCAGGCAAATACATCATAATATTCTTGCAAGAATTCCTTCAACTTTATCCTTAAGTCACCCCCCAACTTAAACCCAACTGAAACATTTTTTTTAGGATCATCTAGATTTACCTTTGCTATTTGGAGGAATTTAGTAGGTTCTTTTCTACCCTTCTTGGAATCTCCTCGAGCAACAAGGGATATTATCTGTATTGTTTCTTCAGCTGCCATCATAGAATAGCTCCTCGCAATTCTCTAGCTGCCCTTTATAACTCTTACTATTCCATTTATTTAGTATTTAAGTGTTAGATAATGGATAGACATAATAGATTTATTGATCCTCAAGAGAGGTCATCCAAATGTTATCGGATACGGACTATCCTCCTCTACTATATCAAAAGCTAACATAATAGTTATTTCAAAGGGTTTTAGACCAATGGTTACTAATAATTCTACCACTCCTAGCAGCATTAACCTTCTTCCCCCAAATATATTCAAATAAATTACTTATGGCTCTATTTTTAGATATGTGATCCCCATTTTGTCTAAAGTGGCTTTAAAAAATATGTCAAACTAAGCTGCCAGAGTCTATTAAAATCATGCTATATTTTTTACTTATGTCATTGGCTTTTACAGCACATCTTTGTATAGGTACATTACTCCCTCCTCACCGTTTTTTATCTATATGTTTGGGAATTGTCTGGTCTTTATACTTTTCCTAATTGTATATTGAAAAGAACGTCATTGATACTCATATCTTCTATAATTTTTTTTAGCTTTATTTGAGTTTCATACTAATGTTGGCCTCTTACAATAACTCCAGTCATTGGTTCCTCCTATGTTATATCTTTAGCACTCACCTCTTTGTGCACCTATTGCTCATCTGCCAATGGAAATAAACCATCTACATACTCACTTAAATAAATTTCTTACTAGATCTTTGACTTTATTTTTTAGATCACGAAAATGCATCGTGATGTGGTCATAGTTGTCATGAAATTCACATAATATGTTCATGTCATATTTGTTATTTGATCCTCTAAGAGATGTTGAAGGGTATAATAGCACTTGATCTTTGATGGAGTGGTATAGTTCTTCTAACAAGGCATTTAAATGTGTATATTGTCTATAGATGGTAGTCTACTCATGCATGGTTCTACCTTTCAAAAAGCTTTCTCTCTAGCGAGTAAGAATTTATGATAGTGGAAGGTTTACACATGATCTAGTTGACCTTATGTGTTAGTTAGTTGTTCTGTTGGTCATTTGGTTGTCTTGATTGGACGCGATATTTTGTTAGTTATGACTTTTTAATTAGCTTTTATTAAAGGAGTCCTGAGGTTGGCTTTTATTTGAGTATGATTGATTGGATATAGACAAGAAATAATGCCATGAGTAGGGTGTGTTCCTTACACCATACAATCTTTTCGATGACGACCTATCCTAATATATATGTAACGGGTCCACTTCCTTTTTGTGCCCTCCTTTCTCTTCTCTTTAATTCCTCCAGTTGTTAACATCTGACTCTTGCTACTTTCTCCTCTTCAATCTCAATGATCATCTTCGCTTGGGCTTAAACTGTCAAGTAGGAGTTAATTGTTGGCATCTTCAAATTGCAACACAGTTGGCCTATCTTCACCTATTCTTTTAGCCCTCTTGAAGCTTGAGGATGATTAAAACTCCAAGCTCAAGAATTATTCTACAATATCTTCTAATAAAGTCTTTAAAGGTTTCCTTATCTCCCTGTTTAAGGCTCATTATTTCCATGTAATTGAACAAAAGTTCTAATGCTTCCTCTAGGGTCATCTCCCCTTTAGATTACTTAAAACTTCATGTAACTGATTAAAAATTCTAATGCTTCCTCACGATAATTTTCTGCACCAATCATGCACTCACCACTTTAACATCAACAGAATGCTCTACTCCTTTGTAATGGTGTTAAGGTCTCAACTCTAATTACCTCATTAAATTGTTCTAAATGGATCAGTAGGTCAATTTTTTCCTGAATACTGAAGGTATGAAAAGTGAAAATCCCAGAAAATTGTTGTATTCATGATCTATGCTAAAAGTGGGATTCATAGTCCAACAAAATCTTCTAAGCATTGGTTTTTCCTTTGCCTTTCATCTATTTAATGACTAGGAAATAGAACCGCACTTCGTGCGGTTTAAAAAAAAAATTAATATTATTTTTTTATTATTTTGTAATTAATGAAATTGATAAAAAATACGAATTATTATTTTTAAAGATGACGCAGTCTTATAAAACTAATGTTATTTATGAAAGTTAATTATTTTTTGTTAGCATTAAAAATATATATTAATGTGTATAGTTAAGTGTACACAACCTTTTCATCAATAAAAATTATGTTTACACTAATCAACTCTCCATTTTTCTTGGTATAAATGGTATTGTTGAGGGAAGATGAAGGAACCTTCCTTCCTATATTAATTAATTGATGTATTTTAAGCCACTAAAATTTAATTGTTGGCATAATAAAATAAATAAATGTTTCAAGACTTATAATTAATTATTATTAATGGTTACATATTTTTGAATTTAAATAGAAAGAGGAAAAGACATGTAATCATTTATAATCTAATAATTATTTTCTATTTTAATATTTTGTAATGTAATTATTTTTTATTTCAACCAATTTATTAAATAATAGACAATATGAAATTATGAGAAATGGTGATGCCACATCACCTCTTGTAGTCCCAACTTTATATATATGTATAGAGGCAAATGCTATGTTACAATTAATGTAACATACACACTCAACAACAACCACACAAATTATGTGGGCCCATCATTTGTGTGGTTGTTGTTGAGTGTGTATGTTACATTAATTGTAACATAGGGACTCCCATGTATAGATTATTATTAATGGTTACATATTGTTGAATTTAAATAGAAAGAGGAAAAGACATGTAATCATTTATAATCTAATAATTATTTTCTATTTTAATATTTTGTAATGTAATTATTTTTTAATTTCAACCAATTTATTAAATAATAAACAATATGAAATGATGAGAAATGGTGATGCCACATCACCTCTTGTAGTCCCAACTTTATATATATGTATAGATAGATAGATAGATTAATTCATGTATTTTATGCCACTAAAGTTTAATTGCTAGCATAATAAAATAAATAAATGTTTCAAAAGACTTATAATTAATTATTATTAATTATTACATATTGTTGAATTTAAATAGAAAGAGAAAAAAAAATACAAAGAATATCCACCAATATTTTAGATATTTTATATAATAGAAAATATAAAAAGATGAGGAATGATATATATTAATAAAGTTACTATTTATTAAATGAGTTAAATACAATCAAATTAATTATGAGAAGATGAAAAGGCAAATCTAAAAAAAAAACTCTATTTATTAGATAATAGAGAATATACAAAGAAGCAAAATGGTGATGTCACATCACCTCCTCAAGTCCTAGCTTTATAAAGAGGAAAAGACATGTAATCATTTATAATCTAATAATTATTTTCTATTTTAATATTTTGTAATGTAATTATTTTTTAATTTCAACCAATTTATTAAATAATAAACAATATGAAATGATGAGAAATAGTGATGCCACATCACCTCTTGTAGTCCCAACTTTATATATATGTATAGATAGATAGATTAATTCATGTATTTTATGCCACTAAAGTTTAATTGCTAGCATAATAAAATAAATAAATGTTTCAAAAGACTTATAATTAATTATTATTAATGATTACATATTGTTGAATTTAAATAGAAAGAGAAAAACAAAGTACAAAGAATATTCACCAATATTTTAGATATTTTATATAATAGAAAATATAAAAAGATGAGAAATGATATATATTAATAAAGTTACTATTTATTAAATGAGTTAAATACAATCAAATTAATTATGAGAAGATGAAAAGGCAAATCTAAAAAAAAAAATTCTATTTATTAGATAATAGAGAATATACAAAGAAGTAAAATGGTGATGCCACATCACCTCCTCAAGTCCTAGCTTTATATATATATATAGATTTGTGCCAACCTTCTCACTTCATTTTTTAATTCCTTTACATGACTTGTATTTTTCCCTGCCATCTGTTTGGTTCACGCTCTACATTTTAATAGGTAGTGCTTAGCTTTTTTTTTTTCAATATTCTCTCATCTTCTTATATCTATTGTTGAGTTTGGGTCATTATGATGTGGCGCTAAGAGTTGGATTTTGCACTCCAAGTTTCACTAACATCTCTACATTTATGTATTTAAGTCCTTTTAAACTTAAATTTTGTGTGTAATGTCATAATTTAAGTATTTTATGTGTTTTAGGAGTATTTTAGTCATTTCACAATTAATGAGAAATCGAACAAGAAAATAGATGGCTTTTTTAAGCTTAGAATGGGTAAAATCCTCAAGAAAGATATAAAGGGTGAAATCGTAATTTCATTCATGTTTGGAGTCACATGTGGCAACATCGATGCCATAAACAGATTTAAAAGCCTTGATAAACTATGGAACGATAGAAATTGTGGTTAAGACGAACTTTGATTACATAAAATAAGATTTATAGAGGTCCAAATCTAGTGTGATAAGATGTATGCTAATTTGGTGGAGCTCAACTGACTTTTCATTGACCAATGACGTGGCAACATTCTATTCGACTATCCTATGTGCTTACTACAGACCAACTAATACTAAAACAATACCTGCTAACTTTGTGTTGACAGATGAAGAGATAGTATATGAATATATCGAAGAACGCGTGTATGATACAAGCATATACATAGAGGGGCAGCCCTGTGCATGTATTCCCACCAATCTGAGCACGCTACATGGCAAAATCCTATGCATCTAAATTTTTTTCATCTGATGGTCATGATTTACCTAATGTATTTATAAATAGGGGACTTTCCACTCTAATTTGACAATTCTGAATCTAAATTTCACTTTCATTTTGTGTAATTCTCACTTTATCTTGTATTTCTACATATTTTAATACAAATTACCATTTTACCCTCAGTTCAATTATGTATAGCTAATTTTGAGTTGAAGGTGTAGCCTCAAGATAATCTTTACACTTAATTTGGTAAGCTTATTTTCTCTTTCTCTCTCTGATTTATATAGGTTATTTTGATTTTTTATTGACAGAAAGTATATCTTGTCTATATTTTACCTCGTATACCAGCTCATTTGTGAAAGATTATTACTGTTTGACACGATAAATAATTTACACCATATTTATTAGAATGTGACTCCCTCTAGTACTTGTGGGTTTATCTTGACTCAGCGTTGGTAGATAGTGCATCTAATAAATTTTGTACAATAGGCAGATCCTCTGCTCTTGGTGGCATTGGAATAGTATTTTCTGGCCTTTTTGGTGCCCATCTTCAATTACTAATTCAAGTATGTTTGCATTTCCCTTAGAATTCTATAAAAATCTTGCCAGGCTCTCTATTTATTTGTCCATTCACTCCATTCTGCCACGCTCCCCCTCAAGCTGAACAAGAAACATTGAACATTCCCAACTTGTCAACCAACCTCTTAAACATCGATTTGACGAATCTTTTAGTAAGAAGGTCTGTAGCTTGTTGAGATGTAGACATATACGTCATAAAAATTACTCCTTTTATCTTTTCCTTGATAAAATGTCGGTCAACCTCTACATGCTTAGTTCTGTCATGATGCACTAGATTATAAGAAATATTTATAACTGCATTATTGTCACAATAGAGTTTTATAGGTTGAATATTTATAATTATTTGCTGCTATAATAATAGTTTCAACCATAACAACTCACACATACCCTGAGCTATTGCTCTAAACTCTGCTTTAACACTACTTATTGCCATAATTGACTGTTTTTTACTTCTCCAAGTCACCAAATTCCCCTATATAAATGTGCAATAGCCTAATGTAGATATTTTATCCTTAATTGAACCTACCTAATCAACATCTGTGAAGGCCTCAATACTTCTTACCTTATTCTTCTTAAAGAGAAGACATTTTCCTAAAGTTCCTTCAAGATATCTTAGGGTATGATAAACAACCTTCAAATGTTCTTCGCATAGAGAATGCATGAATTGGCTTACAATACTAACCGCAAAAGCAATATTATGTCTAGTGTGGGAAAGATAGATGAGTTTCCCAACTAGTCATTGATATCTCCCTCTCTTGACCGGAATGTTATTCGTTAAGTCTCCTAATTTGAAATTTGCATCCATTGGTGTGACTATAGGCTTAGAACCTATTATTCTTGTTTTTTCAAAAGGTCTACAACATATTTCCTTTGAGAAACAATTATGCCAGTGTTATTTGCCTACAAATTATCTTAGGGATCCAAGGTCTTTTATGTCAAATTCCATTGCAAGAATTTCTTTTAGTCTCTCTATTTCAATAATATCATTCCCAGACAAGATTATATCATCAACATAAACAATAATAATAGTGCTCTTACCATCCTGTGAATATAAAATAACGCGTGGCCTGTCTAAGATTGTTTGTATCCTTACTGTCGTATAGCCCTATAGAATCTTTTAAACCAAGTTTTAGGTGACTATTTCAGTCCATAGAGTGATTTTTTTCTATTTACACAGTAGTCATCTTCCTTTCTTATCGAATCCAGGTGGCAACTCCAAGTAAACTTCCTCTGCTAGGTCTCTATTAAGAAAAACATTCTTAACATCTGATTGTTAAAGTGGCCAATCCAAGTTTGCAGCTAAGGATTATAGAACTCGAATTGTATTTAGTTTAGCAATTGGAGCAAATGTTTCTTAGTAATCAATCTCGTATGTTTAAATAAACCCCTTTGTTACTGGCCGCGTCGTATACCTCTCTATTGGCCCATTAGACTTATACTTGACAGTAAAAACCCATTTACAACCCACTGGAACCTTTATTTTTTGGTTTTTATACCAGTTCCCATGTTCCCATCTGTTCCAGAGTTTTTATCTCCTTTATAATAGCTTGTCTCCACTTTGAGTCTTCTAACGCTTCTTGAATATTCTTTGGAATTTGTACACCTAAAAGATTAGTGATAAATGGTCGAAGAGAATGTGACAGCCGGTCATAGGTCACCTAATTAGAAATAAGATATTGAGTTCAAGATCTAACCTTTTTTTATGGCTATAGGAACTTCAAGATCATCAATTTCAGGTTTGAGAATAGTATTTTTGGGTTGTGTACCCTCATTCAGTTCGGTCTCTGAACAGTGCTGTCGATGAACAAGTTTCTCAACTCTTCACAGATTATTCTGTCATGAATAAGCATGTAGCTCTTGTTGTTACTGTGTTTTTCCCTATGACCTAAAATTTTCATCATTAGTAGACTTCATTGGTTGAGTTAAATTTGGTTTAGACGAATTTTGAGTTGTTTCTGATGGAGACAGATCAAATGAAGACTGATGAGGTTGAACAGGAGTCTGTTTACTTGGAGATAATAATTCTAAAGACTGGGGAAAAATTAGAGATGGCAAAGACACTTCCCAAAAATTCTCTTCATTAAAACTCTCCCTCTGAAGGGAATTTTGGGCATAGAAAGAGTGAGTATAAAAAAAATTGATGTGTATAGAAATAAAAAATTTATGTTGTTAAGGGGAATAACACCGGTAACCTTTTTGAGTGGCTAAGTAACCTAAAAAGAAAACACTTATGGGCTCTAGGATCTAACTTTGTTTGAGCCAAGCTATGGACATGGACAAAGAAAGTACAACCAAAGACTTTAAGTGGTAGATTCGTATATGTTCGGGCTTGTGGATAATATTGGACAAACATGTTAAGTGGAGTTTGGTAATTAAGAACCCTAGAAGGCATGCGATTAATTAAGTATGATGCCATAAGAATAGCATCTCCCCATAATTGTTTTGGTATATTGGTAGTGAACATAAGATATTATGCTACTTCAAGTAGATCATGATTTTTTTTGTTCAGAGACGTCGTTTTGTTGGGGAGTATGAACACAACAACTTTGGTGTATAATCCCATAGTGTGAAAGAAACTGATCGAGAATAGTGTTAAAATATTCTCTACCATTGTCAGTATGTAAAATCTGTACTTTAACTTGGAATTGTGTTTGGATCATGGAATGAAAATTTTTAAGGGTTTGTACTGCTTCAAATTTATTTTTTAACATATATAACCAACAGATTCATATGCTTGTAAGGTTTGAGACATGAGAAGGTCTCTATATGTCACTATGAATCATTGCAACATGTATGGAAGGTTTGTATGACTGAGAAGGAAAATACGAACGCTGATGTTTAGCCAATTGACATACTTAACAATGAAACATAACATAATCTTTATTATGAAATAATTCAGGAAATAAATTTCTTAAATATGGAAAACTAGGATAACCTAACCTACAATGCCACAACATTATTTCTTGTTCCCTAGACATATAAAAAGATTCACAACCAGCAGTATGAGCTTGTTTATTCATGTTAATATCCTTAAAATAGTAAAGTTCCTCATGTTCCCTGGCACTGCCAATCCTCCTCCCCAAAATTAGGTCCTGAAATTCACAAGAGGAAGGCAAAACATTAACAACACAATTAAGATCTTTAGTGACTTCGCTAACAAAAAGTAGATTGCAAGATAATTTAATAACATAAATAATTGATTTGAGAATTTTGCTAGGAGTAATTTTTATAGCTCTCATCCCTGCAACAACTGAAAGTGCACCATCAGCAATCTTTACTTTAAAATGATCTGAACTAGAAGTATAATGTGAGAAATAATTAATGCAACCTCTCATGTGATCTGTTGCGCCAGAATCAATGATCTAAGGATCCAGAACCTTGGCAAAAGCATGAAAAATTGTTGGGAAAATACCTTTTTGGGCCAACAAAAATTATGATGAAATAGGAATTAAAAGTTTTTTAAGGTGCTCAAGTTGCTCTTTGGTAAATGATGGAATCACAGTGCTTACACATTCCCTTTGAATACTTTGATCAATATTAGTTACAGATTGGAATCCTTTTGGACTTCGCTTATTGCCTTTGTTGTCTTTCCAATTTGCTGGATTACCATATAGCTTCCAACAATGCTTTATGATGTGATTAGGTTTGTAGCAATGATCACACTATAGCTAGCTGTTGTGCAAATTTTAATGTACTCGCAAGCGCACGAATCTATTGTAGTATAGACTAATGGTGACGAGTGTCGATCCCACGAGAAGGTGGATTTTTAATTATATATAGAATTAATTTTGTAAATGGGTGGTTGGAATTGTGGTGGAAGTGATTTAAAATATGCTAAAATTGGAATTGCAATGGCGAGAATAAATTGTAGAGAAAATCGATTAAATTGACGTACTTGGGTATCTGGATCCGTATCAACATGCATCATGGGCTAAATAATCCGTATTAATGCCAATTAAATCATGAGGGGGGAATCCACACCTCATGAACCACGCTCTAATCAATATGGTGCTAAGGGCTTATCGTGCCAAATAATAATAACCTTATACTAGAGAGCCGGTGTAACTAAGGCGGTATCTAGACAAGATTATTATTATTTGTCGATGAGAAGTCAAAACATCCACAAAAACTAGAGGGGAAGAGAAAATAAATTTACCAAATTAAGCCCATGACACATGTTGAGACTTCACCTTCAACCCAAGCTTGAAAGAAAATTAGCTACTCATAATTGAACTAGGGGCAAAATGGGAATTTATTAAAATACGTAGAAAATACAAGATGGAGAGAGAATTACAGAAAATGGAGTCCAAAAATGGATTCAGAGATATCAAATTAGGGGGGAGAGGCCCCCTTTTTATAGATACATGGAGTAAATCATGGCCATCGGATTAAAAACAATTTGGACGCTCAGGATTGCGCCACGTCATCAGTCAACAGTCCACGGTTTGACCACGTGGATGAACAGTAACACGGTTTGACCCGGATGAACAGTAACACAGTTTGGTTGAAAATAATCCTGTGTGATGCATGCACCGTACGCGAGATTTTTCGTCCACTAATATGCTGCCACGTCACTATCAACAGTATATAAGAATTTTAGTCCAACAAGATCGTGACACCTCATCAGTCAATGCCACGTCATCGGTCAATGCCACGTCATCGATCCGTCTATGTGAACAGTGTCGTGAACAGTAACGTAGACAGTACCGTACCCGTGAATAGTACCGTACATGTGAATAGTGTCATTTTTCCTTTTATGCTCCTCCTAAGGTTTTCGACCGTCCTGAGTTCAAAAGTGATGTCCGTTTTGCCGTCTGATCTCTCCTTTATTGTGAAATGACTATAATGCCCCTAAAATACATAAATTACTTAATTAAAATAAAACACACGTAATTAAATCACAAGAATGTTAAATACATAAAAGTAAGGATTGTTAGTAAGACTTGAAATGTAAAATAACGGTTTTCTCCTTTATAAATATGCATTTTCTAACACTCAACACTAGCCACATTTTTTGGGATTATTAGGTCTTTGAATAGCCAGAGCAGACATTTTAGGTGTTGTTAGTGTTTTCGACTCTCCAAGCATTACCCATTTACAACTCTCTTCTTGTCTAACTTTAGTAAAGTTTTCTTAGATGGAAGGTAATGGTTTAGTGCCAAGTATACGACCACGAACATCATCAAGCTCTTTATTGAGACCAGCTAAAAAATCATAAATTTGATCTTTGTCCATCAGTTTTTTGTATTGAGCACAATCATCAATGTAACTCCATTCACACTCATTGAATAGATCTAATTCCTGCTAAAGATTCATCAGAAAATTAATATATTGGGTTACATCTATGGCACCTTGTTTCAAGTTACGAGCCATATTCCTCAACTTAAACATCTGTGATGAATTTTCCAAATTTGAAAAGTTACTTTAACAACTTCCCAAAATGTCTGCCCGATGTTTGGTTCCATTGAGTTGACCAGCCATGCCATAACAATATAATTTTCAGCATCCCACGTTTAGAATATATGATCATTTTCATCTGGCCTCTACTTTTGTTCGAGAAGATAACCAAGTTTTCCACGCCCTCGAATTACCGTTTGAACATAATGAGACCATTGGAGAAAGTTCTTTCCATTGAGTTTGTGGGATGTGATTTAAAGTGATTTATTTTCAATAATTGCAGTGGGAATAATTGTAGGAGTTGACTGAGAAGGAATTTGAGAAGTTTCAGCAGATTCCTGAAAGTTAATACTCCTACTTGTGCCATTGTGGTTGTTTTTACCATGGTTTCCTTTAACTAAATACCTTGCACTGATACTATGTAACAAGATATAGGAAGGAAACGGTAAACACTGCACTTTCTTATTATATTTTAATCAACTAATTACAAGAATATATATAGGCTTGAAGCGAACATAGACTATGAATCTTATATTAGTTAAGCCCTTTATTTTAGAGATAAGTTTAAAAAACAAAAAACAAGTAGATAGAAACATATCGTATAAAACAACCACCAGATAAAGATTACTCTATTTTTCAAATTTTACCACTGGGACTATGAGCAGATTCTCCGCAAAGCACTTGAGATCACAAAAAACAATAAAGGGATGTCGGAAGAATCGTTAGATGCTCAAGCCAATCTTATGGGTTTACTTAAAAAATAAATACGGTGTCTGTTTTCTTTCTTTCTTTCTTTTGTGAAAATGAATGAGGAAAAGAAAAAGTCTCTTTTAATAAAATAGAGTAAGGAAAAAGATAACATGCAAGAAAATAACTAAGAGAGAGAAATATGAAAATTTACTTTATTCGAATTTTCTGAGGTTTAAAAGAGGTCAGAATCTTCCTCCGTTAGACTCTAAAAAGGTCATTAAAGGATAAAACTCGATCCCTTATTTTTCACAAGAAATTGATGAGATGATTTTGATTGAGTCTTTTTTCCATTAGCTCAACTTAAATGTCTCCTCGAGGAAATCTGCTTATAGGTTACCTCCTAACAAACTATCTGCTCATAAATTATTTTTGTCTTGACCAGTTACTTGTTGAGGCCTAGTAGGAAACCTGTCGAGGTTATTTGTTGGTGAATTTTTTACGTCTATATTTCATAATGAAGAGAGCACGGTTAGGTGTGAAGTAACACTTAATCTTATTCTCACAGGCTTACGCCCCAAACAGGGGTGGTGTTATGGAGTTGGGAATCTCTTCATCTTAGGAAGAAGGTTTGTGGGATCTCATCAATATTATCATCAAATATTACTAAAAGGAATCACAACTTCAGGTATGACATTTTAGGGTACACTAGCAAATTTGATAATGGAAAGTGGCACCAAGAGAAAGCTGATTTCTATAGTTACGATCTTTCCCTTATAGATTTGTTCAAGTGCAATTGAACCTAGAAGGCAATTTGGAAGATTTGTAATTCTTTTTTGGTTTTTTGTATTTCAATATATAATACAGTACAATCAATCATGTATAAACACGATGACGATGCTTGATGTTGTTGGGGACCATTTGGACATGAACAAAAATATTAGACAAAATACTGGTAAAAACAACTATAATGGTGCTTTTACCAACTGGTAATTGAAATTGGTTAGAATCAAAATGAGTGGGAATTAGAATGGGCTAAAATGAAAATTAGAAAAAGCTGCGTACTTAAGCTATAGAAATCAGAATCAGAATGGGTTGTACACCCATTGATTTGTTTATTTTGTCTAAGAATTGGCAGGGATTGTTTTAAATTATTAAAATGCCCTTAGTTAATTATTGCCATTTTTAATTGTTTCCATTATTATTATTATTATTATTATTATTATTATTATTATTATTATTATTATTATTATTATTATTATTATTATTATTATTATTATTTATTATAATAATTTTCAATATTTTTATTTTAAAAAATATTTTTATTAATAATGAAAATAATAATAGTCAATATAGTCAATAATGAAAATGCAAATAATAGTAACAACATGTTGATGATGTTAATAATAATGATGATGATGATGATGGTGGTGGTGGTGATAATGAAAATAATAATAACATTAATCATAATATTAATAATTTTAACAATAATAATAATCATTATGATGATGATGATGATGATGATTATTATTATTATTATTATTATTATTATTTTCATTATCATTATTGTTGTTGTTTTCATTATTATTATAATATCATCATTATTAATATTATTTTAATAATAACAATTATTATTATTATTATTTACAACAATGACAAGAATAAGAATGATAGCAATAATAATAATTTAATTAAGAATAAAAGCGAAATTATGAAATTTAGGTGGAGTAAAATGGTGAGTTAAAGGAATGGAAACTTGAATCCAACCTCTCATAGGAATACAAAAATATATTGACCTCATATGCTTCATTCTCAATCGCATTTAATTTCTATTTTAACAGGTAAACAATATCAATTATTCCCATTTCAAATTTAAATTTTCAATTACACAAGTAAACATGCCATAAACCCGACCAAATTTATATACATAAATTACAACTGTATTCCTAACTGGGTGCACACACTATTGTTTCTTTATCATTTTTATATTGATATATTTGGTCCTCATGATGAATAACGTGTGATTTATTATGAAGAGTTGGTCTAGTCATACGGGTAGGCGTTCGGATAAAATTCGGGTTCGATTGCCTAACGACCCGATCAGGTTCGATTTTATAAACCAATCGGGTTAGCCTCTAAAAAAAATAAATAAAACATATATATACATAGAGTTAGATGACACAACTCAAAAGTGTATTACTCTCAAGTATAAGAGTGTCTAATTATAATATAACTCGGTGAGATCAGGGTCGAACCACATGGAGTTTTAAATCTAGTAAAACTAAGAAAATTAATTGTGGGGAAAAGAAATTATTTGAAATCTATTTAAAAATAAGCTAAGGTTTAGGATCCACTCTCTGTATTCAAACTATAATTTTAATACTCTCTCATTTATATTTTGCCTCACTTTTACCAATTAATTATTATATCATTTAATTCTATGTGTGTGGATAAATATAGAATAAAGTACCTAATATGCCACACTATATTAATGTGTCGACATTATGTCAAAATACCATAAAATCCAATGAGATTTATAAATTAACATGATATAAAAATAATTAGAAAAGAATTAAATAAACTTAAAAACTCATTTGAGAAAATAATAATAATTAATAGTTTGAAACATTGAGCTTCACCATTTACCTCAACTTAATAAAATTAGCTACTCATATTGAAAGAAAACACAACACTCTTTTTATTTGATAAACTTTTTGAAATATATTACAAAGAAAATTGATACAAACGGACACAGGAAAAGAAAAGAAAGAAAGATAGAAAATCTTCAGTCTCGGCTTCAGCTCTCAAAAATAGCTCTCTCGCCTAGGGATGGCAAAATAACCCGGACCCGGCCCGGACCCGGACAAACCCGGATAATCCGGAGCGGGTTGAACCCGTACCGGAATATAAAAAAATCCGGATCCGGAATGAATTTTAATAACCCGGATTAATCCGGGTCCGGGTCCGGGTTTGGGATAACCCGTGAATCCAGAACCCGGACCCGGATTCATTTTTTAATATTATTTTTATTAGTTAATATAAATAGAAACATAAAAAAAACCCTAAAAAATTGCGATTCATTTTTTTCTATCTTTCATTCTTTCTAGTTTCTATCACAAATCCCGATTACATAAGAAAAACCCTAGCTGTGCCGCGGCTGCCACCTCCCGCTGTCCTGCAGGCAAGTCAAACAACCATCGCCTGGGTTCGCCACCGTCGCAAGGTCGGGTTCGCGGCGTTCGCCACTGTCAAAAGCTTGGGTTCCCCACCGTCGCAACTCGCAACTTGTTTGGTTCACCACCGTCACATGCTTGCAGCACTGCAGTTCTTTCTATTCATCATCATCAGCAATCTTTTTTTAGCCGTGACAGGCTGACAGCACAGCAGTTCCTCTATTCGTTTGATTCACTGGCGTGAATTAATTTCAAGACTCATATCATCATGTTTTTATTTTTTATTTTCAATGATGCTGTCAAATGAAATGATCTGATAAAACCTTGAGAAATGCCATGGGATTGGAGATGGTGGTTGTGGATTGACCACTTAACTGACTTTTTTTTTTCCTTTTTCCTCAAATTTGAAGCTTCGTAGCTAACCCACCGAAGAGAGAAAAATGGATGATTCTGTGTAACGCACCAAACCCATGCCATAATTCACCATTTGAATTGCTTTCTGGAGTTGGTTTTTGGCAAACATTGCACGTGATCTAGCATTCTTTAATTGTATTGAGGATTGCAATTTTTTGAGTTATTGATCCGGGTTCAAAACCCGGAATCTGGGAACCCGGATTTTTCCGGGTTGAACCCAGCCCGGACCCGCATGAGAAAAATCCGGGTTTTAATCCGGGTCCGAGAACAAGAAAATGGTGTCCGGGTCCGGAACCGGGAAGGCTAAACCCGGACCCGAACCCGGATTTTGCCATCCCTACTCTCGCCTCTCCGGCATCTCAATCGCTTGCCACCCCTTTGCCTTTTATAGGAAAAGTAAATCATCTTCTTTTCTTTTATTTTTATATTATATATATATATATATTGAATTGTGTGATGGTCAGGAGGCGTGATGGCCTCCTGACCATTACCAACATACTTTTGTTCTTTTTTTCTTTTTTATTTTTTTATTTTTTATTATTTTTTTTATTATTTATTATTACATCTCTTCAATTGTGTTTCAGTAGTTCTTATTTGTTCCCGTTTTCAATTCCAATTCCATCTTTATTCCTGAAAAATATTTACAAGATAAAAATTAACAAATTACGAATTAATTTAACATAAAATATATTTGGGGAGTATTAAAATAATTTAGAAATAATGAACGCATTAATCGACACAATAAGTGAAAAACTAATAATTTTATCCTTATTAAATATACATTTTTTAGTGTCAATCATTAGACTATTGACACTCCTTCATTAATCTTATAAAACATCTGTTATATTACAATTATATTTAAGGACAAATATAAATAGAATTAAACCATTTATATTTTCTCTCTCTCTTCAATTTTATTTTGCTTGCAAAATATAAATTTTTTTATCATCAAACTAATCTGAATTTAGGAAGTAATCCTCTAAGTTAAAATAATTTTTTTGCAATAAACACAACAACTTAATTAAGATACAAGATAGTGGAAAATAAATAAAATAAGATTTTATCTTGCTACAAATAATTTTTTTAAGAATTCTCAAACTAATTGCTGAACCCAAAATTTATAGGTAGAATAAAATTATATTAAACTCATAAAATATCATTATTTTCTAAGTATACTGTTTTCTTACTTTTTTTAAAAAAAAATTTCTTTGAAAATTAAATAATAAAGAAAGTTTAAAGTGAGGTATACAAATATTAAAACTAAAACAGTAAAAAAATTATTAGAAACTAAAAAATTCATAAATAAAAACAGTATTTATTTGTAAAAAAAAAAGGCATTTTTAGAGGGTGTTAATAGTCCGACTCATACACATAAGGCAAAAATGCATTCCCTAATTATTTCATTCTTTCTTATTCTTCTTCTCCATCGTGAACAAGAGAGAACGAACGTTCACTCACAACACACAGCCACAGCTACGTTATAGCCACTGCCGCCGGTAACAAATGTCCACCACGCTGTCACTGCTGTCACTTCCGTTCAAGTGAGCCGACGCTGCGGCTTCTAGCTTTTCTCCATTTGGTTCCTCGTTCCAGTTGCTATCATCTCTGTTCTAGCTACCTCTGGCTTTGTTCGCCATTGTCAGCCACACAAGGTGAGCTTATAAATGCGATTCCAAATGGGCGTGAATGGCTGTTTGTAATTCAATCTTCTTCTGCGGCTGACGTGATGAAAATGTTGCTGTTGTAATTCAATTTTCTTTTGGGCATGGGTAAGAGGGGTTTCAGGCACTAAATCTGTTCAATTTTCTTTTATGTAATGGCTGTTTGTAATTGGTGCTGGTTTGGTTTTGTAATTGGTGCTGATTTGGTTTATTAACATTGTAATTGTTGTTGTCTTGAGTGTTTATGGTAATGGGTTATTAATCAAGAGTAATGATACAGCCACAAATTCTTGTACAAATTTATTTTGTACAAATTGACCTGGCATGATAAGATTGGTTGAATGAAAATATAAATTAATAAAAACAAATCATGTGGGCTAAGTGATATTTAATTCAACAAATCTTATCATGCCACATCAGTTTGTACAAAATAAGTTTGTACAAGAGTTTGTGGCTGTATCATAACTCATTAATCAATTATATACGTTTTTCATTTGGTAATAATTTTTGCTTTTCCTTTTTGCATCATGGAGCTGGGCTCGTATTTGATTTTGGAATTTAGGTGACTACCTGGCTGGGGTTTGAGTCATTTTTCAATTGATTTGAATTTTGGAATAGGTTGTAACCGAATTGTAACCCAAACCGAAATTTAGACTCGAATTGTCAATCCAAACCGATTTGAAATTCAAACTTGATTGGTTTGAATTCTTCAACTGGAACGGGTTGTAACCCAAATCGAAACCTGAACAATCTGAACCGAAACTTGATTTTCCCACCCCTATCTATAGACATCCGCTCTAATCTCTTCAAATCCAATTTCTCCATTTACCCCAATTAAATACTAAGAAGACTAAGAAGACTTATGTCGAAGGTGGTGGAACCAGAATTGTCGAAGGTGTTGTTCGAAACTAAGAAGACTTCTGTTGAAGGTGGTGGAACCAGAATTGATCCTTGAATTTTGTTGTTTCGCAGATCAAGAGTCCTAATATTCTTCCATGGATGTAGCGCTATATGCGTCAGAAAATTGTTGGAAAGATCAAGATCAATCAAACTCTTCAATCCTTTAGAATCATGTTTCGAAATTCGACCATGAATTCTGCCGTTGGATAGGTATAGGACTCTTTAACTTTTCTGAGTTTCTGAGGAAACTTGGGAACTCACTGACATTGCAATTAGAGAAACTCAATTTTAAAAGACTAGGTAAGGAATATTTGATGTCGATATTGCCAGAGGAAGTAAACGAGAGCAGGTTGTTATTTGAAAGATCAAGAAATTGAAGATTTTTTAACTTGGAGAACTGGTCGAACCTGATAGTGCCACTCAAGTTATTTGATGAGAGATCGAGATCAGTGAGGTCCACAAGTTGAAAGAGGGAACTAGGAATTGTACCATGTATCTAATTTTTGTCCAAATGAACTTCTTCTAGTGAATTAGGCGACTGGAAGCGATCAATAGGACCAGTGAGCTTGTTCCATGCAAGGTTTACAGAAACCAAAGAAGGCAGAGTGAACAACCAAGATGGTACTTTGCCTTGGAGAGAGTTTCCAAAGAGGTCTAAATTGGTTAACCCGTGAGATGAATGTTTCCGCATAAATAGAGTACTCGAAGGTTTGGAAGAAGAAAAATTTGATCTGGGAAATTTCCTTGTATCCTAGTACCACTCAGATCCAGATCCGTCATTGTTGAAGATAAGTTTAGCAGAGAAAAAGGTTTGATCAAAGACAAATTTGTCGATCCGAGATGGAGAAGGCTTAATTTTGTAAGGTTACTCGCAAGCAAATCGAAAGTTCTTTGTTCGATTGTCAAGACACGGCAGGAAAGGTCAAGATGAGTTAGTTTGGACAAGTGAGATATTTCAGAAGGGACTAGACCACCAAAATTAGAAAAAGAGAGGTTAAGATATGTCAATTCCTTTAGACGTCCAAACTCAGGAGAGATTCGAGAACCGAGGAAATTGTTAAAAGCAAGGTTTAGAGATTGGAGATGTGAAAGGCGAAAGAGGGTGCTATTGTCATCGATGGTACCTCTAAGCCAGCTGCAACTGCCATGAAGGTCGAGGCCAATCACGTTTCCGGTCACATTATCACATATTAATCCATCGCATGAGCAGCAATCGGTACCCTCCGTCCAAGAGTTCGTCTTATGAGAAGAATGTTCTTCGTCACAGTAAGAATAATCCGAGGGACTAGCAGAAGTGTTATTCTTAAATTGAAGCAAAGCGAAACTTTGCTCCGGAGGGCAGAAATGACGATGAGTTGTTTTAGGAGAAGAGTAATGGAAAGATGATGAACAATCAACTTGAAAATTATAACCAAACAAAAGGAAGTAGAAGAATAAGAGAGTGCAAGAGGCTTGGTTATAATGCCACATGAATCTCTCCATCGTTTCTAAGAATTATTTTTACAAAGAAACGTGACAATTACTTATCATAATTCTGATTGTTCAGGTAGATTAGATGAGTTTTTATATGCATTCCATGGGTTCATTAGTTGCTATGTAATGTTGCAAGTTGGTCAATGAAATTGATTCAAATAATACGTTTAATATTTGTATGAAATGAAATTGCAATGGACAGAAATAAAACATTCCATGAAATGCACCACCTTCCAAATGGTGTGAATTAAGCAAGCAAGGAATGGACAAAAGGAAAAAATCATTGACGGTACCCATCAATTAATGCTAAAATAAAAATAACTAGTGGGAAACCTGACGAAATGTTTTTAATTTCCGGCTACACCCACATGAACCGGACGAAAGGTTTAAATACCGATTCTGTTTAAAAAATAAAAAATAAAAGTTATTAATTAAGGTTTAAATTTTTTAAAAGAACAAAATGATTTTTATCTAAGTTATTTTTGAAACAGTAGCTTTTCTTTTCAGTCCGTCAATTCGATAAATTAAGCTAACTAATCGATCATTGCACGAAACAGAGTGAAGCTACTGGCAGCCGTTCATTATCCTTACAAAACTCTACTTTATTTAAAATTAAATTAAGGAAAAATTAAAATTAAACACACAAATTTTTTCCCCCAACAAATTACTTAAATTTCTAATCAATCTTTTTTTTTTTAATTTTCTACTCATTACTTCCTACCTAACTAAAATTATTTGCTCAAATTTATAATACTCTATTGTTATTTTCCTATTTCTTATCGATTAAATACTTTTGTACTTAAGATTGCATTCAAATTATAATTTAAAATATATGTAACTTAAGCCAATGATTAATATTCAAAAATTCATTACCCAAAAAAAATTTTAATTTGTGTGTCGGATAACAATAAGATTGTAAAAGAAATGAAAAATAGCACAATACTAATATGAGTTTTATCATTAAAAAAATTAAATAAAAAATTAGAATAGTGTATAAGACTTCTTTGCAAAACACACAGATGGCACAGAGGAAAATCACACAGTTTTTATTTATATCGAATGCTATGAATGGGAAATATTAGTATGTCATTCAAGTTTGTGTCGGAACCGTTCAACTTCAAGTATTCATGGGAAATTATCCTATGTTTAATACAAGTTTAAAATATCCATGGTACCAAATTGGGCCACATGTCACTCTATGCAAACTGTTCACTAAGGTATTGGATGCAGATATCCCTGTCTAGATCAAATTCAAAATAAATGAAAATCGGCAATGGAATGACTATTTCTAAAATGTGACGTGAGAGATCTTGTGGACTATTCGATTCATTTTCATTAAAATTAGTTAATTTATATATTACAAGAATACATTCACATCTTCATAGTGTATTAAAATTTAGGAAAATTTTAATGAAGTAATAAAATTTATCACATTTTATTAAAATTTATTACATCCACATTTTCATACTCATCAAAACCACTTTATTCTCGGACTAAGGTGGAAAAAAAAACTAGTAAAGTGTCACTTGGTTAAAAATAAATAAATTAAGGAAAATTATCAGTCATATACCCTTAAATGACACCCGTATCAAACGTGCTACAATATTTTCAAGTGTATCACTCGTATATCCTAAGTTGACAAAACACTTCTGTCGTCCACCAATCCATTAAATTCCATTAGAAAGTTAACATAATTGTGGTAAATTGACTATTTTTCCCTTGAAACTCAAAATGAGATAAAAAAATAAATTTACCCCAAAAATTAACGTAAATTTTCAATACACAATTTTTTTTTAATTTTGTTATTAACAATACATTTTTTATTAAAAAAATATGAATTATTAATGGTACATATTATTAACAATTATCCATAAAAAATATCCATATTATACCATAAAAATTATTAACAACATATTATTTACAATTATATATATTATACCATAAAAAACTCCAATTGGAGCTTGGTAGAGTAGATTTTCAAAAATTTAGATTAAATTTTTTAGGAGTAGATTCCGTTGTAAAGTAACTTTTTTTTAAAAAAAAAGTAATTATTAACAATTATCCAATAAATGGGATGACATGTCATCTTTATCAATATATATCATATGACATGTCATTGTTTACTAGGTAAATGGGATGACATGACTTTTTTTACTAAAAAGACTAGATTACCCTTATGATGTTCGCGCTTGCAAACGGCAGTTAACGGATTGGTGGACGACAGAAGTGTTTCGTCAACTTAGGGTATACGAGTAATATACTTAAAACGTATTGTAGCACGTTTGATACTGCTGTCATTTAAGGGTATATAGCTGATAATTTCTCATAAATTAATTAAGATGGTAGCACAAGACAGGATTTTTATTTAAAGAACTAATACATAACATAACATACAAAACAATAGATTCCGCAACAAGAAGAAACAACTAGCACAATTATTCTAAACTCTAAAGCGGCAAACAGACTTCCAATTTGACCTTAAGCTACTGTGAATTTCAGTTGTTTCATCTCGCTCCTATGTCGTGGTCTTGCTCTTCTTACCTTCTGCCAATCTTCTTCAACCATCATGACAACCCGTTGTGACCCTTCCTGTTGTTGGCTGTTGAGAATACCGTGTATCCAATAGACTATCCAATTGCCAGTCCTGATGCGTATATACCCCATCTTTTCCATTTCCCAATCAAACCAGCTTGCAGTTTCATCTTTCTCATGATCAGTAGAAATCGAAGTAGGTATTTTGGAACCCCATGATTGGTAGCTGCCACATGTTATTTTCCATGGCTCTCCACACAAAATGAATGTTCCCAATATTGTGTGGGGAACGAACCCATGCAAGCAGTTGTTATTTAAGTAGAAATTAGTTCTTTTCCTTTTTGTGCAATCAAAATGGGATGTGTACTACAAATGAATAAGAAGAAATTAAACTAGCATAATCTAAGGCAACAAAACAACCTTAAAAGACACAGATTTTTATGTGAAAAATTCAAATCGGAAAAAAACCATAGGATTATGTCTCAACATAACCTTCCACTATATAATTAATGGGATTATACCACAAACTCTTTTTTAGATCAAACCAAAGGTAACTATATCAAGAACCACATCATTCTTGGCTCAGTACAATAACGTATAACAAAATCCTTGTACAAATAGGTATCACAAATATCTATTGAAAGGAGGCTATTTCGCAAATCAACACAACTAAGAATATAGAGCAGGATGTCAGTAACTTATCCTCCAAATATGAGAGTAAATAGAGTTAAAATTGCCTTCTGATCATCTACTTAAAGATTAAAACCCTACCTGCCAAACTAAAGTCATGCAATTGCCTTCTTCTTCTTCTTCTTCTTCTTTCTCTCTCTCTCTCTCTCTCTCTCTCTCTCTCTTTTGCATTCTGTAAAAGTTTTGTTGATAAGAAAAACAGAGAGAAAGTAAAATCAAAAGAGAAAGTTTTTTTATTATTTTTCACACAAAATGTGCACAAATATCTTGCATTTATATTACATCATTGTATCTAACTATTGCTAATAACAAACTTAACAGCTAACCATTAATAAATTGACAACTATATGATCTAAACAAACTAATCCCATTGGTTAACTAACTATTGCAACTTGCTGAGCTTCAACTGCAATATGTTGAACTACTACTAAGCTATGCACTTGAATATGCTTGAACCTTCTTGAACGTGTTGGAATCTTCTAGAATACTCCTAACATTCTCCCTTAAGTGCCACATTATGAATGATGTTGAGCTTGGATCGAAGATAGAGAAATGGCTAAAAGGGTAAGGTTTTGGTAAAGATTTCATCTATCTGATCAAGGTTGGGGATATGCAAGCTTTTGTTAGCCACATTTTCTTTTAAGAAATGAATGCATAATTCAATATGTTTGGTCCAAGAATGGAACTTAGGATTGCCAACAAGAGCTGTAACACTTTGGTTATCACGCCAAATGATGAGAGTAGATAAAGGAACAACATCAAGTTATATAAGTAATCATCTTATCTATAGTACTTCTGAGGCAACCATGGCAAGGGCTCGATATTCAGACTCAGTACTTGATCTAAAAATTGCAACTTGCTTCTAGGAGTACCAAGAAACCAAATTTGGATCTAAGTAGACACAATACCCGAATAACTGACCTTCTATCATCTTTGTCAGTTGCCCAATCTGCATCAGAAAAACACTCAAGATGAAGAGATCACCAGAGGAGTAGAACTGAAGGCCAAGGCTAATGGTGCCTTTGAGATATCTCAGTACCCTTTTGCGGGCTTGCTAATGAGTTGACTTTCCAATGAACATCAATGGGAGCACTAAGAAATTGACTCAATTTGTTAATAGAAAATGCAATTTTTGGCCTAGTCGGAGTAACATACTGAAAAACACCAAAGGTACTCCTATACAAACTAACATTAGAAAAGGATACACTATCAATTTTATTTAAACGACTCCCTAAAGGCATAGGAGTAGAATATGTTGTGCTATCTTGCAAATTCACTTTAGCAAGTAAATCATCAACATATTTAAACTGAGAAAGAGCAAACTAGCAGCATTTTTAGTAACCTGAATGCCCAAGTAATTAAGTTCTAAATCTTTCAAGGCAAATGTTGATTGTAAAATGGAGATAACTTGAACAATTAAGGAAGTAGTGGATCCTATAACTATTAAATCATCAACATACACTAGTAGAAGAATGAGCTAACCAGCTTGCCTTTTAAAGAAGAGTGAAGTTTGGAATTAGAAGAGTCGTACTGAGTTTTAACATGTGTGTTTCCATAATGATGATTTTGATGATAACAAACACGTTTAAAATTGATTAAGTTTAAAGAAATCTTTAATCGGACCAAAATACTTAAGTCGTATAATGTATTGAGCAAAGAATAACTTTCTAGTAATAAACAAATTCCTTTTAACTTCGAAAACGGCTAATGTTTAGGAGAAAACGGTTAATTGACATCAAACAGATTTGAAAGTTTAGTTTTTGGACACTAACGGTAAACCAACTTCTAGAAAATGGTATCCCAATAACTTTCTTGCAGGTCTCTAGACACTAACGGCAATCTAATATCAATAAAATGGTGATCAGACAATTTGAAATTATAAGCATAACGGTCACTTGCTCAGTCAAAACGATGATCCAACAATGGCTAACGGTGATCGATTGAGTGCAGAAATTCAATAACGACTAGTTTTCAGCTCCAACTATAAAAGGGCTAAATCAAATTCAAATTCTAACAGGATTCTACAATTATCATTGAGCTTGCTATTGAATATACAATCTTTCTTGAGCATTACACTTGTGATTGTTTCATTAAATCACACTTTGAGCTTTCATTTGTAAACATATACATTGTGTGAGGGAAAACTTATTTGTAATCCTTATTTTTTAGCGATAGTAAGTGTGAGAAACACTTGGGTTGAGAGATTTGGGAGAATTTCTTGTTGTAAAGGTTTATTAACACTTGTGAAGTCAATTGTAAAAGTTCTTGAAGCCTTGGAGGCTTGAATAGCGGAATCCTCAAGCGTGGTGAGCTTGGAGGAGTGGAAGTAGGTAGAATTTGGCCGAACCACGTAAAACTCTCTGTGTTCAAATCTCTCTTCCTTATCTCTTTATATTTTGATTGCTTTGCTTATTATTATTTTGAATTTGTTTTATTTTTGCATTAATTTTTTATTCAAACACTGCACAATTTTTAGAAACCTAATTCACCCCCTTCTTGGGTTGCATAGCTAGTATTTCACTAAGTTGTTAAGGCCATTTTTAATCTTTTAAACCATGCTCTCGGTGCTTGCTTGAGTTTGTACAAGGCTGTATAAAGCTTGCACACATGAATAGATTTGTCTAGATCTATAAAGCCCTCTGGTGGTTATATATACACTTCATCTGTCGAATAATCATTGAGAAAAGTATTGTTGAGGTCAATTTATCTAAGTAGCCATTGATGAGTAACTATTATGCTTAAAATAAGTTTGATAGTAGAAGATTTCACCATTGAATTGAATGTTTCGTATAATCAATCCTTGTGTATCATGAAAACCTTTGCTACGGGTCTAGCTTTGTACCTACTGATGCTGCCATCTAGATTATATTTGATTCTCAACACCCATTTGTCTCCAACAACCTTAATAGGATGCGAAGGATTGACAAGTTCCCAAGTATGATGGTCAATTAAGGCTTGAAACTCTTTTGTCATGGCTTTATGCCATTTTAGATCAACAAGGACAACAGAGACAGTGCTTGGCTCTTTTTGGCTGGACTGACAACTAGTAATGTAAGTTTTGGGTTTAAACACACCAGCCTTTATTATGGTGATCATAAGATGGCTAGAAGGATTTTATTGTAGGGGTGATAACTGATGAGGGTCATCTGAGGAATGAGGGTAAGAGGAATTAAAAGATAGAGCTATATGTAAAGATGGAAAAGGAGTTGGAGATGAAGAGTGTTAATCATTTGCTGCACTGGGTGGAGATTGATAGAGAGAAGAAAGAAGTTGCACCACGATTTGAGAAGGGAGAGGATTGGAGGCTAAAGTAGGGTTAAACAAAGACTGATGACAAGCATTTTACACTAAAGAAAAATCAACTCCAAATTGAATAGGAAAGAAGACTCATCAAAGACAACATGGTTACTGATATAAACTTTTCAGATGAGTGTAAACATTGATAACCGTTATGTAAGGAACTATACCCCAAAAAAGTACACCTGATGGTTCTGTAATCAAACTTGTGATGATTATATAGTCTTAAATAACGGTAACAAGTGCAGCCAAACATTCTAAAATGAGAACAGTCTTATGAAATAACAACTCAAAGGGTGTTTTATTGTTGAGAACATTTGTAGAAAGTCTATATTAATGAGATAAATAGCTATAACAAATGCATTACACTGTAATTTTAAAGGTAAATTAGCCTGGACAAGAAGTGTAAGACCAATTTCTACAATGTCTATACTTCCTCTCAATCTTTCCATTTTGTTGATGAATATATGGACAATGATGTCTGAATTATATGCCTTGCTCATCAAAATAGGTTGTAAAAGATCTAAACTCACCT